>CM054954.1:8456897-8503622 GCA_029168755.2 Tillandsia fasciculata
GATTTGGGACCCGTATATGGATTGGGCCTTATATCATATGTGGATTGGATTTGGGATCCGTATGTGGACTGGATTTAGGACCCATATATGGATTGGATTTGAGATCCGTATGTGGACTGGATTTAAGACCCGTATATGGATTGGGCCTATGTCATATGTGGATTGGATTTGAGATCCGTATGTGGATTGGATTTGGGATAATATGTGGATTGGATTTGGGATCCGTATGTGAATTGGATTTGGGACCCGTATGTGGATTGGGCCTATGTCATATGTGGATTGGATTTGAGATCCGTATGTGGACTGGGCCTTATGTCATATGGGTAAATTTGAGGCCTTCATATGGGGTGAGCCCTATTCAGCTCATTTATTAGTCCTTTTTTAATCGGACTTAGGCTACAAGTTGATTAGGACTCATTTGAATCTTGTTTAAACCGACTCTGGATTCAAAGAAATTTATGTTTGTTTCGATATCCCCTTTTATTTTATTTATTTGGGGTCCGAAGAAAATTTCCTAATTTTATCGGGGAAACACCGTTATTTTATTTTGATGTGCGATCCGAAGAAATTCCCTTTTTGAAATTATTTGGGGTCCGAAGAAGTTTCTATATATTTTTTTTTACTTAGGATCTGAAGGAAAATCCATTTTGATTTATCTTGAGGTTCAATGTAATTTGATTTGGGATTCGAAGCGGTTCATTTTTGGCTTAACCTAGGTTTGGATGTCCGAAGAAATCATCCGAACCGGTTTTTTTTTTTCCAAAGAAATTTATTTTTTTCTTTCTCTTTTTTTTTCTTCTTTCTTTTCTTTTTCTTTTCTTTTTTTTTTTCTTTCTTTCTTTTCAGCCTGAAGTAAGGTTCGTCCGCAGAGTTCCCAAACCGGCTTTCAAAGAAATTTTTTTTTTTTTTTCTTTCTTTCTTTCTTTTCTTTTTCTTTTCTTTTTTTTTTTTTCTTTTTTTTTTCTTTTTTTTTTCTTTCTTTCTTTTCTCTTTTTTTTTTTTCTTTTTTTTTTCTTTCTTTCTTTTCTCTTTCTTTTCAGCCTGAAGTAAGGTTCGTCCGCAGAGTTCCCAAACCGGCTTTCAAAGAAATTATTTTTTCTTTTTCTTTTTTCTTTTCTTTCTTTTCTTTTTTTTCTTTTTTTTTCTTTTTTTTTTTTTTCTTTTTTTCTTTCTTCTTTCTTTTCTCTTTTTTTTTTTTTTTTTTTTTTTTTTCTTTCTTTTCTCTTTCTCTTCAGCCTGAAGTAAGGTTCGTCCGCAGAGTTCCCAAACCGGCTTTCAAAGAAATTATTATTTATTTATTTATTTATTTATTTTCTTCTTTTTTTTATTTTTTTTCAGCCTGAAGTAAGGTTCGTCCGCAGAGTTCCCAAACCGGCTTTCAAAGAAATTATTTTTTTCCTTTTCTTTTTTTTCCTTTCTTTTTTTTTTTTATTTCTTTTCAGCCTGAAGTAAGGTTCGTCCGCAGAGTTCCCAAACCGGCTTTCAAAGAAATTATTTTTTTCCTTTTCTTTTTTTTCCTTTCTTTTTTTTTTTATTTCTTTTCAGCCTGAAGTAAGGTTCGTCCGCAGAGTTCCCAAACCGGCTTTCAAAGAAATTTTTTTTCTTATTTTTTTTATTTTCTTTATTTATTATTATTATTTTTTTATAAATTCTTACCTGAGAAATACGTCCAAAAGAAAAAGCCGAGAAAGTTGATTGCGGGTGCCGGGGGAGTTGATCGAAGGAGTTGACCGGAGGAGGTTGAGGAAGTTGACCGGAGGTGCTGGAGTCGATCGGCGGATGAGGAAGTTGACCGGGTTTTTTTCTTTTTGTGGTGGGAATATGGGATAATATCGGACGTTCTTTTTTTTTTTTCTGTGGTGGAAAAATATGGAAAGTTGTATTTTTTTGTGGTGGGATACGGGAGGTTATATTTTTTTTTGTGGAATATCGGACAAGCTTTTTTTGTGGGGAATATGGGATGAGCTTTCCCTTTTTTGGTGGAATATTGGACGTGTTTTCAGACCAGCCCTGAAAGAAAAAAGCTCCTCTCTATTTATAGTGGGAAGTGGCAGAGAAATATCGCGTAAGGTTTGTTAGGATTCGTTGAGTGGTTGACGAGAAAATGTGGGTTCGTTGAGAAACGACGTGCGTTGGTTCGTTGAGAAAAATACGTGGGAACCTCGTTCAAATTTGAGAAATTATTATATTCAAATTTCGAATTTTAAATTTCAAATTTCAAAATTAAAAAGATATGTTCAAATTTTAAAAATTCAAATTTTAAAATTGAATATGTTCAAATTTTAAATTTCAAATTTCAAAATTGAAAAGATATGTTCAAATTTTAAAAATTCAAATTTTAAAATTGAATATGTTCAAATTTTAAATTTCAAATTTCAAAATTGAAAAGATATGTTCAAATTTAAAACTTCAAATTTTAAAATTGAATATGTTCAATTTTAAATTTCAAATTTCAAAATTGTAAAGACATGTTCAAATTTTAAAATTCAAATTTTAAAATTGAATATGTTCAATTTTAAATTTCAAATTTCAAAATTGTAAAGACATGTTCAAATTTTAAAATTCAAATTTTAAAATTGAATATGTTCAATTTTAAATTTCAAATTTCAAATTTAAATTTCAAATTTTAAAATTGAAAAGATATGTTCAAATTTTAAAATTCAAATTTTAAAATTGAATATGTTCAAAATTGAGAAAGTATGGTTGTATTTAAATTTCAAATTTCACATTTCAAAGTTGAATATGTTCAAATTGAGAAAGTATGGTTGTATTTAAATTTCAAATTTCAAATTTCAAAGTTGAATATGTTCAAAATTGAGAATTGAACGATTAATGAACGAGGAAAGTTCAAATTTGAATTGAGAGATATTTTAAAATTTGGTTGGAGATTTGAATATGAATTTGGATAAGTCGGTTGAAAAATATTTTGAAATTTGATTGAAAATTCAAAATTCAAAATTCAATTTGAATATAATTTTTTTTGAAATCGAACTTTTATAAAAAAATTTACTATAATGTAAGTCCCGCTGGGCACAAAAATAGGATCCGACTTGTTTGGTAAACCAAAAAAATTGACGGTGCTTTGATGAGACCTATAAGTTTGTGTTCACAAATAACCCAAGCTTGTATTCACAAATGGCCTATTAAAGAATTGAATTTGTTGGACCCAAATTATTAATATGTTAAAAATTTTGGGCTTATACGGGACAAATCAATATTAGAGACCAACCATAATCTTTCCCCTCCCTTTTTTTTTTTTATAATTTTTTTTTTACCTCAAACAAATGCCCCCCATCTTTTCGTTGTACGAGGTACGAGTACGATGAAAAGATGTACGTTCGATTGTTTTTTTCTCTTTATTTTTTTTCAAATATTTTTTTTTTCATTTTTTTTTGGTATGCATTCAATTTGATTTCTCAGTTTAATGACATGGCGGTCAATTAAATATGGCTCGCTCAGTTTAGTGACATGGCGGTCGATTAAATATGGCTCGCTCAGTTTAGTGACATGGCGGTCGATATGAGTATGGGTCGCTCAGTTTAGTGACATGGCGGTCGATATGAGTATGGGTCGCTCAGTTTAGTGACATGGCGGTCGATATGAGTATGGGTCGCTCAGTTTAGTGACATGGCGGTCGATATGGGTATGGATTGCTCAGTTTATTGACATGGCGGTCGATATGGATATGGGTTGCTCAGTTTATTGACATGGCGGTCGATATGTATATGGATCGCTCAGTTTAGTGACATGGCGGTCGATATGGATATGGGTCGCTCAGTTTATTGACATGGCGGTCGATATTGGTGTTGGTTGCTCAGTTTATTGACATGGCGGTCGATATGGGTTTGGGTTGCTCAGTTTATTGACATGGCGGTCGATATGGGTATGGGTCGCTCAGTTTATTGACATGGCGGTCGATATGGGTATGGGTCGCTCAGTTTATTGACATGGCGGTCGATATTAGTATGTGTTGCTCAGTTTAGTGACATGGCGGTCGATATGTGTATGGGTTGCTCAGTTTAGTGACATGGCGGTCGATATGAGTATGGGTCGCTCAGTTTAGTGACATGGCGGTCGATATGGGTATGGGTTGCTCAGTTTAGTGACATGGCGGTCGATATGGGTATGGGTTGCTCAGTTTAGTGACATGGCGGTCGATATGAATATGGGTCGCTCAGTTTAGTGACATGGCGGTCGATATTGGTGTTGGTTGCTCAGTTTATTGACATGGCGGTCGATATGGGTTTGGGTTGCTCAGTTTATTGACATGGCGGTCGATATGGGTATGGGTCGCTCAGTTTATTGACATGGCGGTCGATATGGGTATGGGTCGCTCAGTTTATTGACATGGCGGTCGATATTAGTATGTGTTGCTCAGTTTAGTGACATGGCGGTCGATATGTGTATGGGTTGCTCAGTTTAGTGACATGGCGGTCGATATGAGTATGGGTCGCTCAGTTTAGTGACATGGCGGTCGATATGGGTATGGGTTGCTCAGTTTAGTGACATGGCGGTCGATATGGGTATGGGTTGCTCAGTTTAGTGACATGGCGGTCGATATGAATATGGGTCGCTCAGTTTAGTGACATGGCGGTCGATATTAGTATGGGTTGCTCAGTTTAGTGACATGGCGGTCGATATGAATATGGGTCGCTCAGTTTAGTGACATGGCGGTCGATATGAATATGGGTCGCTCAGTTTAGTGACATGGCGGTCGATTTGAATATGGGTTGCTCAGTTTAGTGACATGGCGGTCGATATGGGTCTGGGTTGCTCAGTTTATTGACATGGCGGTCGATATGGGTATGGGTTTAGTTTAATGACTTTCCGGTCGTTTGAATTTCGGTTTAGTTTAATGACTTTTCGGTCGTTTGAAATTGGGTTTAGTTTAATGACTTTTCGGTCGTTTGAACTTGGGTTTAGTTTAATGACTTTTCGGTCGTTTGAACTTGGGTTTAGTTTAATGACTTTTCGGTCGTTTGGATTTGAGTTTAGTTTAATGACTTTTCGGTCGTTTGAAGTTGGGTTTAGTTTAATGACTTTTCGGTCGTTTGAAATTGGGTTTGTGAGCTGATTAAGTTGACTCAGTAGATTTATTTGGAGCTAGCTCGATTTGAACTCTTGATTTGTTTCAGTTCAGGTGAAGCTGGTTTGCTTGATTTGGATCATCCCTGAAGTTTGGTTTGTACCTTTGTTCAGGTTTGGTTCAAATTTAATTGGTTTGAACCTTTTGTATTTGGTTTGGGCTGAGCCGGTTTAGGCTTTCACTTGATTTGTCCCTTTTGAATTTGATTTGAGTCGAACCGTTATACTTTGGTTCAGAACCCTTTGAGACATGGTTTAGGTCGAACCCTTATGACTTAGTTCGAGACCCTTTGAATTCAATTTCGGTCGGGCCCTTATAATTCGGCTCAACTTGGACTCTTCTGCAGTTCAGTTTGATTCGGTTCGTAACCTTATGGTTAGGTTCGAGATCCGTTTGAACTTGAAACTCCATTGCATTTGGTTTGGATTTGATTTAAGACGCCTTCGAGTTTGGTTTGAGTCACCCTCTTTGCGGTTTGGCTCAAAACCCTTTGACCTTGATTTGGGGTCGAGCTGGTGCATGGTCCAGTTCATATGATTCCACCTATATTCGATTTAGGTTGAACTGGCTTATAATTTGGGGGCATTTTTTTTTTTTTTTGTATTGAAATATATGAGTTTATTTTGTCTCGGGAAGCAATCGAAATTATTGCGTATAACCGATCCTAAGGTGAGTTAGAATAAAATATTAAAAAATATGGATTTGGTTTATTTTGAAAAATATGGGTTTATTGAAAAATATGGGTTTGTTTTGAAAGAAAATATGTTTTTGCTGGTAATCGGGCGCCCATGTGGGTTTTCACTCGATACCATTCCCTAACTTTTGCCTGTGATTTCGAATTGTGTATTCTCACAGCGGGAATCCCATTTTTTAACTTTTGCCTGTGATTTCGAATTGTGTATTCTCACAGCGGGAATCCCATTTTTGCCTGTGGGGTTATACCACAGCTGGGAATGATTTTTTTTTTTTTTTTTTTTTTTTCTTTTTTATTTTTTTTTCCTTTTTTTTGACATTTTTTTTTTTTTTTTTTTTTTGGTTTTTTTTTTTTTTTTTTTTTTTTTTTTTTTTTTTTTTTTTTTTTTTTTTGTATTGAAAAATACGACTGTATTTTGTCTCGATGAGCAAACAAAATTGCTGTACATAACTGACCCTAAGATCAGTTAGCATTTCTTCGTAGACAAAAATATGTTTGAAAGAAAAATATTTTTGAGTTTTAAAAAAATATGAATTTATTTTGGTTTATTTTGAAAAATATGAGTTTATTGAAAAATATGGGTTTATTTTGAAAAATGAATATGTATTGGTGGCAATCGGGCGCCAATATGGGTTTTCACCCGATGCCTTCCCCTAACTTTTGCCTGTGAGTTTGAATTGTGTATTCTCACAGCGGGGATCCCATTTTTGCCTGTGGGGTTATACCACAGCCGGGAATGGTTTTTTTTTTTTTTTTTTTTTTTTTTTTTTTTTTTTTTTTTTTTTTTTTTTTTTTTTTTTTTTTTTTTTTTTTTTTTTTTTTTTTTTTTTTTTTTTTTTTTTTTTTTTTTTTTTTTTTTTTTTTTTTTTTTTTTTTTTTTTTTTTTTTTTTTTTTTTTTTTTTTTTTTTTTTTTTTTTTTTTGAGAGAGAAGAAATTTCTAGCCGATGCATTTCGATCATAAAAACAACAATGATCTCATTTTTTTTTTCGAAACCCTGGTAACTTCTCCTTTGAACACCATACTTTTGGATGTAGGTGAGTAGACCTGAGCTGTTCACCTACGGGTTGGTGAAGAGGATTTGGTATGCCCCCATTAGATTATTTTTTCGAGGTTGTAGCCAAGGAAGTAATCATGCCCCCAGTAATCATGCCCCCATTTTATATATATATATATATATATATATATATATATATATATATATATATATATATATATATATTAAAGGTCTCAAAGATGGAAGGAGAAGTCAAGTCCCACCGGGCGTGCCATTTTGTCTGCGATCTCGAATGACTCATCTCGCGCGGTTCACCTCTCGGAGTGTTTCCCGTGGGATGGTATTCGCGATTCAGATGAATATTTGTATGTTGATGGGTGGGTGTATGTGGGTATCAGGTATTGCGGATTCATGACTTCCAATAGACGCAAGCATCTATTGTTAATTACCCCCATGTGATTGGGGCACCTTCGATTAAGAGACCTTTATGAGAAGGATAAAATAAATCGTATCCCAATGATTGACCAAATCCTAAGTATATGTGTTAGGATTTAGCTGGATTTGAAATTGACCTGATCCTGCTTATATGTGTTGAGGACTAGTCGATATTAAACTCTAATTATATGTGTTGGAGTTTAATTGGGTTCAATTGGCTCTAAGTATATGTATTAGAGTCCAATTATATTTGATTCCATGTTTGGCGTATGTTCCAAAGTGGAGAGACCAAACCCCAAGGATATGTATTGAGGTGGGTCGGATTTGATGCTACTCGAAAGTAGGAGATGGCCGAGTCCTATATGTATTAGGATTGGCCGAGTTTGATATGTTTTTCACTCTAGTTATATGTGCTAGAATGAGAGATTGACTAACCCTAAGTATATGTATTAGGATTAGTTGAATTGATTTGGTTTCTACCCTAGATATATGTGCTAGAGTAAAAGGTTAACTGCACCCTAAGTATGTGTATCAGGGTTAGTTGGGTTGGTTTGGATGAACTCTAAGTATATGTGTTAGAGCCCGATCGAATTTGATTCGACTAAATTCTAAGTATATGATTTTAGAATCTAGTCGGTTTGAATATGATTTTGCCTTAATTATATGTGTTAAGGCGATGAGTTTTGGGTTTTATTTGTGGACTCGAATGGGTTTTGGATTTTATTTGTGGACTCGAATGGGTTTTGGATTTTATTTGTGGACTCGAATGGGTTTTGGATTTTATTTGTGGACTCGAATGGGTTTTGGGTTTTATTTGTGGATCGGCTTATATTGTATATGGACTGGTTTTGGGACAGTATGTGGACTGAATTTGGAACCCGTATATGGATTGGGCCTTATGTCATATGTGGATTGAATTTGAGATTCGTATGTGGATTGGATTTGGGACCCGTATATGGATTGGGCCTTATGTCATATGTGGATTGAATTTGGGATCCGTATGTGGATTGGATTTGGGACCCGTATATGGATTGGATTTGGGACCCGTATATGTGGATTGAATTTGGAACCCGTATATGGATTGGGCCTTATGTCATATGTGGATTGAATTTGAGATTCGTATGTGGATTGGATTTGGGACCCGTATATGGATTGGGCCTTATGTCATATGTGGATTGAATTTGAGATCCGTATGTGGATTGGATTTGGGACCCGTATATGGATTGGATTTGGGATCCGTATGTGGATTGGATTTGGGACCCGTATATGGATTGGGCCTTATGTCATATGTGGATTGGATTTGAGATCCGTATGTGGATTGGATTTGGGACCCGTATATGGATTGGGCCTTATATCATATGTGGATTGGATTTGGGATCCGTATGTGGACTGGATTTAGGACCCATATATGGATTGGATTTGAGATCCGTATGTGGACTGGATTTAAGACCCGTATATGGATTGGGCCTATGTCATATGTGGATTGGATTTGAGATCCGTATGTGGATTGGATTTGGGATAATATGTGGATTGGATTTGGGATCCGTATGTGAATTGGATTTGGGACCCGTATGTGGATTGGGCCTATGTCATATGTGGATTGGATTTGAGATCCGTATGTGGACTGGGCCTTATGTCATATGGGTAAATTTGAGGCCTTCATATGGGGTGAGCCCTATTCAGCTCATTTATTAGTCCTTTTTTAATCGGACTTAGGCTACAAGTTGATTAGGACTCATTTGAATCTTGTTTGAAACCGACTCTGGATTCAAAGAAATTTATGTTTGTTTCGATATCCCCTTTTATTTTATTTTATTTGGGGTCCGAAGAAAATTTCCTAATTTTATCGGGGAAACACCGTTATTTTATTTTGATGTGCGATCCGAAGAAATTCCCTTTTTGAAATTATTTGGGGTCCGAAGAAGTTTCTATATATTTTTTTTTACTTAGGATCTGAAGGAAAATCCATTTTGATTTATCTTGAGGTTCAATGTAATTTGATTTGGGATTCGAAGCGGTTCATTTTTGGCTTAACCTAGGTTTGGATGTCCGAAGAAATCATCCGAACCGGTTTTTTTTTTTCCAAAGAAATTTTTTTTTTCTCTTTTTTTTTCTTCTTTCTTTTCTTTTTCTTTTCTTTTTTTTTTTCTTTCTTTCTTTTCAGCCTGAAGTAAGGTTCGTCCGCAGAGTTCCCAAACCGGCTTTCAAAGAAATTATTTTTTTTTTTCTTTCTTTTCTTTCTTTTCTTTTTTTTTTTTTTTTTTTTTTTTTTTTTTTTTTTTTTTTCTTTCTTTCTTTTCTCTTTCTTTTTTTTTTCTTTTTTTTTTCTTTCTTTCTTTTCTCTTTCTTTTCAGCCTGAAGTAAGGTTCGTCCGCAGAGTTCCCAAACCGGCTTTCAAAGAAATTATTTTTTCTTTTTCTTTCTTTCTTTTCTTTCTTTTCTTTTTTTTTTTTTTTTTTTTTTTTTTTTTTTTTTTTTTTTTTTTTTTTTTTTCTTTTTTTTTTTCTTTCTTTTCTCTTTCTCTTCAGCCTGAAGTAAGGTTCGTCCGCAGAGTTCCCAAACCGGCTTTCAAAGAAATTATTATTTATTTATTTATTTATTTATTTTCTTCTTTTTTTTTTTTTTTTTCAGCCTGAAGTAAGGTTCGTCCGCAGAGTTCCCAAACCGGTTTGCTTTTCCTTCCTTGTTGTTATTTAAACATCTACTTTGTTTGTCACTGACTTTACCCACTCCGTGACAGGTGTTACTAGGTGCGTTAGCCGGGATGGCGGTGGGACTGCGTCGTGAGGGCCGTAGTCGGGCGCTTGGTTATCTTTATTATATCTCATTTCTTTTACGCTATTTTAGTCTTTTGCTTGTGGATTACTTTAGCTGTGGACATGTATTAGCTAGCACTGTGGATGAGGTGTATCTTTATGCATTGATACTCTTAGTGGTGTTTTCATTCGCGGCATGGTTTCAAGATAAATATTTGATTGCGAAAACGTTTTCTCAAACAAGGTGCCGAGTGGGCACGGGTTTTACAACTCTGGGTTTTATCCTTTCCAAACACTGACGCCGCTTTATAAACTTGCTTTAATTGGTGTTGATTGTCTACTGTATGGTTGTTCGTTGGTGATTAATGTGTGATATTTGTGATTGAATTGTATGTTGTAAATGAGACGCCGTGCATATACAAAGGAGACTCTGTCCGTGGACAGAGTGAATTTGTGTATGTGGCGGTCTGGCACGCACCGGGGATGAGGTTCATGTTACCTTATTAAAAGAAAAAAAAAAAATGGACACGCATTTTCCGCTTTAATTGACTCAAAAACCCCCGGGGGCGTGACAGATTAAATGGTATCAGAGAGATACAACCACAACCATAGTAGACGTGATTTTCATCCACAGTGCAAGGTGCCACAAGCAAATTGGACATGAGATAACCAAGGTGTAGGTGTACTACGTGAGAGTACGGGGAAACGGGAACGTAATATAGGTGAACTCGTGAGACGGTGTGCTAGGGTTATAACCATAGGGTTAACGTGGTTTCTTTGGTAACAGCAAGCAATTGCGCGGACCAGGTCGTCTACCGAAAATGCAGACGCGGACGGAGCGGCCTCGGCCGCCGCAGAAAACCAGGCTCTCCGGCGACAGCTGCGGGAAATGGCCGGGCAGTTAGCGACGCTGACGGAGCAGGTTCGTCAGCTGACGCAGCGACAGGCTACCGCAACCACCGAGAGTCAACCGACCCCTCCGCCCGAAACCACAGCGCCCACTACGGAGCCCCAAGGGGCGGGTGGTACGACGACGGAGCAGCCCCCAGCCCCAAGGGATGTACCCACCCTAACGACTTCGGGGCCCGTATTGGGAGTGACAACGGGGGAGGCAGGGACGACCCCTACTCTTGGGGGATCCGCCACCGCAGGGAGAGCCGCGGAGCAGCGAGCGACGCGGGAAAGAATCAGGACAAATTTGACCGAGTTCAAGAAGCATGACCCACCCACCTTCGAGGGAGAAACGACCGACCCGTGGGTCGTCGAGAAGTGGGTGGATACCATGGAAAAGCTTTTCGAGGATTTACTGATGGAGGAACAAGAGCGGGTCCCACTGGCTGTCCACTTTTTGGAAGGGAATGCTCGCATCTGGTGGAAGACGGTGCGCCCGGACCCGTCCACCAACGACCCGCTGCCGACATGGTCGGCCTTTAGAGAGGAACTCTTTGGCGCGTTCTTCTCTGATAGCGTCAAGCGGCAACTGGAGGACGATTTGAAGAACATTAGGCAGGAGAGCCGCTCGGTCGTGGAGTATCAAAGGGAGTTTGTGAGGTTGGTCAATTGTGTCCCGTTTGCCATACGGGACGAACCTCACAAGGCCCGTCTCTTTGTTGACGGACTGCGGAGTGACATCTTCGAGATGGTTCAGGCAGCGGACCTGCGGACGTTCTAAGAAGTGGTGGACAGAGCTACCATCGTGGAGCGGGGGTTCGCTATAACCCGAGGGAAGTAGTAGCAGGAAAGACCCCTTACGAAGAGTAATGTTGGTCTTGACCCCAGGAGAACCCTTAGGAGCAAATACTCTGTATCTTCCTGCCCAGTAAGGATGCGAAGACTTAGTTGTCTTTGGTGTTGGCCCTTTATTATGGGTCAAATAGGTCCAACTTCCTTTCTTGAGACAATAGGCCCAAGGGACTAGTGAGTTGGGTTGGGTGAGCCTGAAAGGTTGAGTAGGCTGCGGTCCGCAATAGACCTAACGGCAAGAGGCCCAACAATAGACCCAACATCCAGGTGGGTTGGGTCTGGTCGAGATCTGTGGTGCGGTGTATGCCACTTTAAGTGAATCGGATGCGCACCTCTAAAAGCTCAGGCTTTTGGGGTTAATGGTTGGTGCCAACGATCCGACATTTGAGACCTAGTGGTAAGGAAATTTCCGGATGTGTTTCCGACAGAGCTCCCCGGAACGCCACCAGAAAGAGAGGTTGACTTCCCAATTGAGCTACTCCCCGGCACCAAGCCATCACTAAGGCACCGTACAGGGTAGCCTTCGCGGAGTTGAAAGAACTCAAGGCGTAGTTGGAGGACCTGTTGGATAAGGGTTTTATCAGACCAAGCGCGTCGCCCTGGGGCGCGCCCGTCCTGTTCGTGAGAAAGAAGGACGGAAGTCTCCGGTTGTGCATCGACTACCGGGAGATAAATAAGGTCACCGTCAAGAATAAGTACCTCCTGCCAAGAATCGACGACCTCTTTGACCAGTTACGGGGGGCGACGGTGTTCTCAAAGATCGACCTGCAGTCGGGCTACCATCAGGTCCGAGTCAAGGGGGAGGACATCCCCAAAACGGCTTTCCGTACTCGCTATGGCCATTACGAGTTTACGGTAATGCCGTTCGGGCTCACAAATGCCCCGGCGGTGTTCATGGACATGATGAACAGGGTATTCAAACCCTATCTAGACTTATTCGTGGTGGTCTTCATCGACGATATCCTCATCTACTCGCGTACAGACGAGGAACACGAAGAACACCTGCGCACAATCCTCCAGACCCTACGCGAACGGAAACTCTACGCCAAACTCAAAAAGTGTGAGTTTTGGCTCCGAGAGGTCGGTTTCTTGGGGCATGTAATCTCGACGGCTGGAGTCGCGGTGGATCCGAAGAAGGTAGATTCGGTGACAGACTGGCCCCGACCGGCCACGGTGACGGAAATCCGAAGCTTCCTGGGATTAGCCGGGTATTACCGGCGCTTCGTGGAGGGCTTCTCCAAGATAGCCACCCCCCTAACCCGTCTGACAAGAAAGGGGGAAAAGTTCATCTGGACGGATAAGTGCCAGAGAAGCTTCGAGGAGCTTAAGGATAGGTTGACGCGAGCCCCGATTCTTGCCCTGCCAGAACCAGGGTAGGAATATGAAGTATATTGGGATGCGTTGCGAAATGGATTGGGTGGAGTACTCATGCAACGGGGAAAGGTGATCGCCTATGCGTCAAGGCAGCTCAAGGAGTACGAGCGGAATTACCCCGTGCATGATTTGGAACTCGCAGCGGTGGTGTTCGTGCTCAAGCTTTGGAGACACTACCTGTATGGGGCACACTGTAATATGTACTCAGACCATAAGAGCATCAAGTACCTTTTCACCCAAAAGGAGCTAAATCTACGACAAAGGCGGTGGCTTGAGCTACTAAAGGATTACGATCTAACGATCCACTATCACCCGGGAAAGGCCAACGTGGTGGCCGACGCCCTCAGTCGCAAGGGACAGGCCGTGGAAGCGGATGTAAGCGCCATTACACAGCAGGAGAGGCTGATTGCGGAGTTTTCACGGTTAAGGCTAGAAATAGTGCCGGCAGGTACAGTCGCACAGCTTCTGACATTGGTGGTCAGACCTACTCTGCTGGACAGGATTCGCGAAGGTCAATCAACTGATGACCAACTCCAGCTGGTGCGGAGTAGAATAACCGCCGACAAGGAGAGCGGTTTCATGGTGAACTCCGACGGCACGATACGATTTCGGGGACGAATTTGCGTGCCGGATCTACCGGAGCTCAAGGAGGAGATTCTGCGGGAAGCGCATACTGCCTCATATGCAGCACATCCCGGGGGAACGAAGATGTACAAGGACGTCAAGCAAACCTTCTGGTGGCCCAAAATGAAGGGAGACGTGACGCGATTTGTGGCACACTGCCTGGTGTGCCAACAGGTGAAGGCCGAGCACCAGCGCCCGGCAGGAAAATTGCAACCGTTACCGGTGCCCGAGTGGAAGTGGGACATGATCACTATGGACTTTGTGACCGGTTTCCCGAGATCGCCACAGGGACACGATGCGATATGGGTGATTGTGGACCGTTTGACGAAATCGGCCCACTTTCTGCCCATACACACGACGTGGACTCGGGAACGACTGGCACAAACATATATTGATGAAATAGTAAGGTTGCACGGAGTACCGACATCCATCACGTCGGACAGAGACACACGTTTTGTGTCGAACTTTTGGCGAAGTCTGCAACAAGCGATGGGGACCAAGTTGCACTTCAGCACAGCTTTTCATCCGCAAACCGATGGGCAATCAGAGCGGGTGATACAGATCGTGGAGGACATTCTTCGAGCATGCGTTCTGGACCTGGGCGAAGGGTGGGCACGGTGTTTGCCCCTGGTGGAATTTGCCTACAATAATAGTTACCAGGCCAGTATTCAGATGGCGCCGTACGAGGCACTGTACGGGCGCCGCTGTCGGTCTCCAATATGCTGGGACGACTTAGGTGAGCGTAAGTTTCTGGGCCCAGATCTGGTGGAGGAGACCGAAGCAAAGGTGCGTTTGATTAAACAAAGGCTATTGACCGCCCAAAGCAGACAGAAGAGTTACGCGGACAACAGGCGCCGGGACTTAGAGTTCATGGTGGGCGAGCACGTGCTGCTCCGGGTTTCGCCCTACAAGGGAAACCGGCGTTTCGGTATAAAAGGGAAGTTGAGCCCAAGATACGTGGGACCGTTCGAGATCCTGGAGCGCGTAGGACCGGTGGCATACCGCTTAGCTCTGCCACCGAACCTCGAGCGAGTCCACAACGTATTCCACGTTTCGATGCTCCGGAAGTACCTAGCAGACCCCTCTCATGTCTTGGATGCCTCCGCCATTGAGTTGCGAGAGGATTTGAGCGTCGAGGAGACGCCGGTGCGGATTTTGGCGAGAGAGGACAAGATGTTGCGCAACCGAACGATCCCCTATGTGAAGGTCCAGTGGAGCAACCACGAAGAACGCGAGGCGACGTCGGAACTGGAATCAAAGATGAGGGAATGTTTTCCCGAATTGTTTCAGTGAGGTTTGAGCTTAAGTTTCGGGACGAAACTTTTTATAAAGTGTGAGTGGTGTAGTGACCCGACCCTTAGGGGTATTTTTGAACTCACATGTAATCGCTTAGGCCTTAAGCGAAATAAAATTATTTAATTTTCAAAAGTCGGCCGGGACAAGGTGTGTGTATTTTTCTACGATAGAGCGCGAAAAACGAGGACCGACGGTGCGATCGGATTCGAAATCCGATGTCGGGATCTCCCGGAACGGGATCCTTAGCGACGCGGTTATTAGTCACGCATCGGAATCCGTGCAAAATATCTTGCACCCGTTAGAGATAAGGTGGGTTATCTCGTAGGGGATAATTGAGCGATTAATTAATAAATTACCCGATAAGGGGAGTTTGGATTCTCTTACGAATTAATTAAAGGATTTAAATTGGTGGGATTTTTATCTCGTGGATTGGATAAGAGATAAAATCCGGATATTTAAATTGGGGATTTATTTCCCCAAGATTATTTAATAAAGGTGATTAAATAATCGGTGACCAGGATTTAAAACTTAAGATTTAAATATCCGGTAATTTGAATCCAATTGGGAATTGATTTTCCCATGATTATTTAATAAAGGTGGTTAAATAATCGGTGGTCAGGATTTAAAGGTGAGAAATATCCCGTCAGTCAGTTATTTATTTGAGAAATAGAAACAGGATGTTTTGGGTTTTTCTAGTTACGCACGTGTAAGATAAAGTGGGTATTAATTATATAATTAAATAATAGGGGTTATCGGTAAGGATTAATTAATTAATAAATTAATTAATTGGAGTCAAAATATCCGAGGAGGATTTTGACGGTGCGTACGTATGAAATAAGATAAAAAGGGATAAATAAATAACGAGATTTATTTATTCCCCGTTTACCGAACGGAAACCCTATTTTTGAAATACCGCCTCCTCAAACCCTCCTCTTTCGTGCGTACCGAAAACCAAACGAAACCCTAATTAGAAAAGAAAGAGGAAAACCCTAACCGGAGGAGAAAAGAGGAAAAGAAGGAGGAACCGGAGGAACCCGATCGCCCCGATTCACGTGCCGGAGATCGGAGAACGAGACGCCATCGTCTACGGGGAGCGGATCCGGATCTCCGACGCCGCGAGAAACAAGATCGGATCTTTTATTCCGATAAATTTAAGGTTAGTCATCATCGTTTCGTTTGTTAAACAAATCGGGGGTTTTCCGTGTTCTTGTTAGATTATTTTAATCGGAACATCGTTCGCGGATTTTCGTCGGGTTTTGATCCATATTTTATCCTCGTTCTTGATCGGGTGTGATCGAGGATTTTTATCGGATTTTAATTGATGTTTTTTTTAACGGGTTTCTTGTTATCGAACTTCCGATCGACGATTTGGGTGTTCGTCGATCGTCGGGTTAGCCGTTAGAATTACCGGGAATTTTCCAGGAATTTTTCGGGAATTTTTCGGGCGACTCCGGCAGGACATAGTGGGTTAACGGGAGGCCGCCGCCGCCGTTGTTAGACGGGAGGCCGCCGCCGTCGTTACCATGTACGCGGGGTCGTCGCCGGGATCCCATGGGAGCGAAAACGGAGAAGAAATCGCGAAACGGGAGCGAAAACGGCGAAAAAACGGAAAAAAGGGGGTTTACTGTGCTAGCCGTACGGTCTCTTGGCCCGCGGTCCACGGGCCGGGGCGTGCACCCGGTGCACGCCCGCGGCGCGGGAGCCGCAGACCCGGTGCACGCTCCGCCCGTGCACCGGCCCAGCCCGCAGGCGCGGTCCACGACCAGGCGTGCGCC
Organism: Tillandsia fasciculata; assembly: GCA_029168755.2. Classification (NCBI taxonomy): domain Eukaryota; kingdom Viridiplantae; phylum Streptophyta; class Magnoliopsida; order Poales; family Bromeliaceae; genus Tillandsia; species Tillandsia fasciculata. The sequence continues at coordinate 8,473,677 of CM054954.1, forward strand.
CGGTCTTGGCGCGGCGGCCCGAAACCGTGAGCCCGGTGCACGCACGGGTCGTGCACCGGCCCGGCCCGTAGCGCACGGTGCACGCTCCCTGCGTGCACCCGGCTCATGCCGCTGCCGCCTGATGCTGTAAACCCGGCCCATGGTGGCTCCCGTGCACCATCCGACAGCCCGGAGTTCATTAGCTCCGTTTGGGTCCGTTTTTCCACCGTTTTGAGCGCGGTTTTCGCCATCGGGATCGTTATTTCCGCGGCTTTCTTGGTACAGCCACTTGGGACTTGCTTGGTCATTATTTTATTATGTTGGGTGCCGCGCGGGGTTCCGGTTTTCGGCGAACCGGACGGTGTTGGACTTTTCTGTCAAAAAAGGGTAAATTGGGTCTCTTGTTTTGGGATGTTAGTACACGTTGTGACTATTATTATCCGTGCGGACTTCTTATAGGTCCAGGTGCGCAGCGGGAGAGTGCAAAGGGCTCGGGTGTCCTGTCTTCTCTCCAACCAGGTGGGTACAGTTGCTATAAGTGCAACAAGTGCAGTAAGTGCATCTATCGTCATTAAAAGTGCTCTCAATTCACCTAACAAAGTAGATGTGCAGTTTAACCTTTCGCATAAATGTTTTATCTAACATCTGGTGCGGCTGCGGTCGCGGTGCCCACGACACGCCGATCTCGGCAATTCCATTGTTGGATGTTGCACGTACACAGGCGGTTTGGCCACCGCATGGGTGTACTTTTCCGGAGAAGCGGTCTATGTGACTCGTGCTCCCCACGTGAGGTGGGGACCCCTTCACGGCGGCTAAAGGTACCGCACTAGCCGGGGAAGGGGGCATCAATTGTCCTGTTCGGGGAGATGTTGACAACCCCGACGGGACGGTGGCACTAAAGTAAACAAAATGAGTAATGTGAGTGCAGGTTGTAGCGAAAGGTTCTGGTGTATTCGGTTTGCTTTTCCTTCCTTGTTGTTATTTAAACATCTACTTTGTTTGTCACTGACTTTACCCACTCCGTGACAGGTGTTACTAGGTGCGTTAGCCGGGATGGCGGTGGGACTGCGTCGTGAGGGCCGTAGTCGGGCGCTTGGTTATCTTTATTATATCTCATTTCTTTTACGCTATTTTAGTCTTTTGCTTGTGGATTACTTTAGCTGTGGACATGTATTAGCTAGCACTGTGGATGAGGTGTATCTTTATGCATTGATACTCTTAGTGGTGTTTTCATTCGCGGCATGGTTTCAAGATAAATATTTGATTGCGAAAACGTTTTCTCAAACAAGATGCCGAGTGGACACGGGTTTTACAACTCTGGGTTTTATCCTTTCCAAACACTGACGCCGCTTTATAAACTTGCTTTAATTGGTGTTGATTGTCTACTGTATGGTTGTTGGTTGGTGATTAATGTGTGATATTTGTGATTGAATTCTATGTTGTAAATGAGACGCCGTGCATATACAAAGGAGACTCTGTCCGTGGACAGAGTGAATTTGTGTATGTGGCGGTCTGGCACGCACCGGGGATGAGGTTCATGTTACCTTATTAAAAGAAAAAAAAAAAATGGACACGCATTTTCCGCTTTAATTGACTCAAAAACCCCCGGGGGCGTGACACATTTCCTACTAACTATTCTTCGGGAAAGGCATCCTCTTCTAAGTCTTCAGGTTACGCATTGAAATCAACTAAAGAAGAAGACGCGGATTCATCCTCCTCGGACGATGACGAGAACCTATCTATGGAGGACTTTGAGAAGCAGCTCGCCCTCTTGACAAGGAAGTTTCGCCGCAACTTTCGAAGGGGCAATCCAAGCAAAACTCCATCCTTCGAAAAGTCGAAGAAAGGCAAAGGTTCTTCAACTTACAAGTCAAGGAAGCAAGAAAACTTCTCAAAGGATAAGAAAAGTTCAGAGGGACAAGTACAATGCTTCAAATGTCGAGGCTACGGCCACATTGCAACGGAGTGTCCCAACAAGAATCCGGCGAAGAAGAAGGCGATGCAAGTCGTCACTTGGGATGACAACTCAACGTCAAATGAGTCATCCTCAAGTGATGAAGAAGATAACGCGACAGCATTCCACGCGTCTACATCTTCACCCTTCATGTGCTTGATGGCCAGTACCTCCGATTCTTTGTCCAACTCCTCCCGTGGTGAAAAGAACGCTACGGACAACGAATCGAGCAATTCTGAAGGTAAAGATTTTGCTCTTGCCTACCATAAGCTTTTGAGGGATTCAAAGAAATTGGCAAAGCAAAACCGGAGTTTGAGAGGGAGATTGCAGGATCTCGAAGAAGAAGCAAAAAGAGCATCTTCTCTCTCAAACGCTCTTGAAGTGGAAAGGGACAACCTAGCCAAAGCAAATGTTTCCCTTCAAGAGAAAAGTGAGCTTCTCGAGAAAGAACATATAAAAATGGTGGATAAAGCAGATTATTTCTCGAAGCTCTACAATGAGGCCTTACGGGACAAAATGGTAATGACGAAGACCATTCTCCAACTAAAAGATGATTTGCAGCGATTCTCTTCAGGAAGGAGTAAGTTGGATAGACTTCTTGGTCTTGGTCAAACAAATAAGTTCGGCCTCGGATACACTCAAACTGGAGACATTCCAAGTTCGAGTGGGACAGTGTTTGTGCCTCAGTCGGTATCTCCTCCTCCGACATCGGAATTCACGACAAGCAACGACAACAAGCCTACTTCATCCTCCTCGGGATCGTCAAGATCTAAGGTATGTTTTCGTTGTGGCATTTCAGGGCACATAAGGAGAAATTGCAAGACGGAAGCCAAACGCACACCTCAAGCACCTCTTGCAATGACTACCAGAAAGGTAATTCCTCGAAAAACAATTGTAAATCAATTGAAGGAAAAGAGCCTTGGTGGTTCACCGCGCAAGACGACTTCATCAAGGAGCAGCAATTCTTCAAGCAAGACGCTCTCACCTAGGAGATCAACTTCACGATCATTACCGACGCACTCCAAAAAGGTTTGGGTGCGCAAAGGTGAAATTTTCCCTTGTCTTGTTACTAATGTTTCCTTACATGCATATGATAGTTCGTCTTGGTATCTGGATAGCGGGTGTTCCCGTCACATGACCGGTGATAAAAACTGTTTTCAAACATTTGAGAAAATCTCCGGAGGACTTGTTGTTTTCGGAGACGGTCGGTCTTCCAAGATTGTTGGAAAAGGAACTATCGCTATTCCGGATGGCCCGGTTCTAAATAATGTGTTATTCGTTAATGGCCTTAAGACTAACCTCATTAGCATAAGCCAACTTTGTGATAATGGTTATTCAGTTAATTTTTCATCTGATGAATGTACTGTAACTGACATGAACCATGCTTTCTTTTTAAACGGGGTTAGATCAGAAAACAATTGCTATGTAGTTCCTCATAAGATTTCTGAAAAGTGTAACCTAGCATCTTTGAAAAATGAAACACTTTGGCATGAAAGGCTAGGTCACATAAACTTTAAGGAACTTGCTAGAATTTCGAACAAAGATGTGGTCAAGGGGGTTCCTAAACTTTCTTTTGAACAAAACATTGTGTCTGGCGGTTGCCAAAAGGGAAAACAGTCTAGGACTGCACACAAGAACTTGAACCACATTGGTACAAAACGGCCTTTGGAACTTTTGCACATGGATTTAATGGGGCCAACTCGTCAACCATCTCTGGGAGGTAAATGGTATATTTTCTTATTGGTTGATGATTTTTCTAGATATACTTGGGTAGCATTTTTAAAAGAAAAAGCTGATACTTTTGATTCTTTTCACGAGATCTGCCATCGTATTATGATTGAAAAGAATGAAAAGATTACTTGAGTTAGAAGTGATAGAGGTGGGGAATTCATAAATTCAAAATTCATTGATTTTTGCACCTCTAACGGCATTAAACATGAATTCTCTGCACCCTATACACCTCAACAAAATGGTGTAGTCGAGCGCAAAAACAGGGTCGTACAGGAAATGGCACGTGTTATGCTTCACAGCCGGAACTTACCTTTTTATTTTTGGGCTGAAGCGGTGAACACTGCTGTTTATGTTATTAATCGTGTGTATTTGCGCCTGAGGACATTGAATACACCATATGAACTTTGGTTTTGTAGAAAACCTAACATCAAGTATTTTCGTATCTTTGGGAGTCGGTTTTTTATTTTGCGTGATCGCAAAAATCTTGGAAAGTTTGACTCTCGAAGTGACGAAGGGATTTTCTTAGGTTATTCTACAAACAGCAGAGCATATCGAGTTTTTAACTTAGAATCTAAGACGATCGTAGAATCGATAAATGTTAAGGTAGATGAAGCTTTTCACTTTGAATCTGAAAAATCTACCCTCGATATCTCTCTTAATGATGATACACCTGCTAATGCATCTTCTTCTAACAATTCTTTCGATAATAATGATGCATCTAATGGTTCTTCAAGCTTATCTGATGTGCAGGAATCGTCTCAAATGCCTCCGACTACTCCATTACCTCAAACGTTACGCATCTCCAAGGATCATCCAGAATCAAACATCATTAGAGACCCACAAGAAGGAGTTAGAACTCGGAGACAATTGGTTTGCAGATTCGCGTGCTACGTATCTCAAATCGAACCAAAGAACATCGATGAAGCTCTTCAGGATGACTACTGGATTAAAGCTATGCAGGAAGAGCTCCATCAATTCGAGCGAAACAAAGTCTGGGAATTAACAAAGCCTCCGAAGCAACACAATGTGATAGGTACCAAATGGGTTTTCAAGAACAAGAAAAATGAAGATGGTACTATCATCAGGAACAAAGCACGATTAGTTGCTCAAGGCTACTCTCAAGTAGAAGGTATAGACTTTGATGAGACTTTCGCCCCTGTAGCTAGACTCGAGTCCATTCGTATCTTATTTGCTATTGCTTGTCATTTTAAAATCAAATTATTTCAAATGGATGTTAAGAGCGCATTTTTAAATGGTTTTTTAAATGAGGAAGTTTATGTGGCTCAACCGAAAGGTTTTGTGGACCATAAACTACCTAACCATATTTTTCGTCTGAAAAAGGCTCTTTACGGTCTGAAACAAGCACCGCGAGCATGGTACGAAAGGTTGACAATGCACCTTTTGGAAAAGGGCTACACTCGAGGGGGAGCTGACAGGACTCTCTTTGTGAAGCATTATCAAAACAATTTCATTGTCGCACAAATCTATGTCGATGACATTGTATTTGGTGCAACGAGAGATAATGATGCTTCCAAATTCGCGGAGACCATGGAAAGCGAATTTGAGATGTCCATGATGGGCGAATTGACTTATTTTCTTGGATTACAAGTTAAACAAAATGATGAAGGTATTCACTTGTGTCAATCCAAGTATGCAATGGAGTTGGTCAAAAAGTTTGATCTTGAAATTTCTAAGGATTTTTCGACTCCAATGGGAACTAGCCATAAGGGTCTTGGAAGTGAATCACATAGTGAGAATGTAGACGAGAAACTGTATCGCAGTATGATTGGAAGTCTACTGTATCTCACGGCTAGTCGCCCGGATATATCCTTCAGTGTTGGGATTTGCGCGAGATATCAATCAGCACCGAAGGAGGTTCACCTGAAAGCGGTGAAGCGGATCATCCGATATATCAAAGGTATAATCAGTTTCGGAATTTGGTATCCTATGGGAACAAGTTTGGATATTGTTGGATACTCAGATGCCCATTGGGCAGGATCAGTGGATGATCGGAAAAGCACGAGTGGTGCTTGCTTCTATCTTGGCCATTGCCTTATTGCATGGCACAGTAAAAAACAGAATTGCATAGCACTCTCAACTGCCGAAGCGGAATACATCTCTGCAGGAAGTTGTTCAACCCAATTGATTTGGATGAAAAGCGTGTTGAGCGATTTTCGGATTACAGCAACTTCGGTAACCATTTTATGTGACAACACTAGTGCTATTAACATTTCCAAAAACCCTGTGTTGCACTCTAGAACAAAACATATTGAACTTAGATATCATTTTCTTAGAGAGCTAGTTGAATCAAATATTCTTCAACTGTCATATATTTCAACTGAGGATCAATTAGCTGATATCTTAACAAAACCTTTGGATCAAAAACGTTTTATTCATTTGCGTAAAGCAATTGGAATGCTTTCCTTGAAATAATCTTTTTGAAACCTTTGCTTAGGTTAGGTTTTGTTTTTGTTTTGTTTTGTTCTTTATCTATGTTTGTACATAGGACATTAATTGAGCATTGATCATAATTGACTTTAATTGCATCCTTTCACGCATTTAGAAATTTATTATGCCTTTAATGTCATAATATTTCAATGTTGCAATGATCATTTATCTTAATTAAACCATATTTTAAGTGATCAAAGTCAATTTCTCTCTCAATGATCTCTTGGTATAGTCATTATCTTATTTGACGGTTTAGTCGAGTATGAATTCGAGATCAATGGTTTGGTTGAATACCTTATATATTAAATAATTGATAGCCAATTGAGGGGGAGTCAATGAAATGTAAATATGCTCAAAAGATGTGGAAAGAGTTACATCCCAATGAGGAGTGTGAAAACTACCACCACATGGAGGAAAGAGCTACCACCTCGGTCGTCCGAGTACTGTGTGCAGCTACCACATGTATACCAAGCATGGTTGTTCAATTTTTGATTAAGTAAAATGCTTATTGAAATACTTGACTCTGTCAAATTTCAAGGTTGGTATAAGGTGGGATTTTAATGAAAGATGCTCAAAGAGCCACTCTCTTCAATAGATTGACTAGATACATTATCTAACTTATTTGGGATTTCAAACATCTATTGATCTTGATATTTCATTTTCTTCACCAAATTGATGATTTGATAAAGGCATTACGCATAAGATCATGTTAGATGTGATTGAAGTTGTTCAACTTTAAGTGTTTTAATTTCTATAAATTTTCGTTTCATTTTTGGATATTTTTGATAGATTTGGTATAATCTATTTCTTGTTGTATGAAACGATGATTTTTGTTTAAAGTTTGTATGCTAAAGTGCTTACATACTTTTTCTGGATTTTATGAAATTTTTCCAAAATTTTCTGGAGAAAAAGTTGAAGCCGATCCGGATCGGAGTAAGTGATCCGGATCCCGAACGCAGGATTCTTCCTGCGGGTAGCCGATCCGGATCACATTCACGATCCGATCCGGATCACGGCTAGGGTTTTTATAAGAACAAAGAGTTTTTGATTTCTTTTACCCTAATCTTTTGTTCTCAAGTCTCTAGAGTTTCTCTCTCTAGATTTCTTGCATCTTGGAGCTTCCACACTCAAAGTTCTTCGAATCCAAGTAAGTTTTATTGATCAAAATCTTGTTTTTCACAGTTTTTCTCTTTTTTCTTCAAAATGTGAGTAGAAATCATGGAACTTTTTCGTTTTTGAATGGTTTTTGGTCAAATTTCTTTTGAAATAAGAACTCTGGGTAGATTAGTTTTGATTATATGCTGGGTTTTCTCTTGATTAACGAGTTTTTAGGCTTCGATTTCTAAAAATCCGGTTTTATGGCATATAAGAGGAATTTTCGAAAATCTTGAAATTGATCCACTTTTAAAATTTTTTTTGCAAAACTAATTTGATTCTTAGCTTCTCTACATGATTATGATTGTTTAGGTACAATCTTTCAAATTTTTCAAAATTGACGATTTTTCATGTGTTCTTGAGTTGGTTTTTCACAGGACACTTTTTAAACTCAACGCACTGTGTTCAATGGGTTTCTCGTGGATCATTCTGTTGTTAGTCACTATGGTGCACACGAGTATATCTGTTAAAAAGGAACAGGATGATTCAACTCAAAACAAGACGAAAGACGCAGAGGAAGACAGCTCAGAGTATGATGAAGAAGAATGGGATGAGTTTTTCAAGGAAGTTCAGCAGAAAATTGATGAGGAGAACAGGAAATTTGTTAAAGGAAAAAGACTAATGAAATCGGCCTCAACAACGAAACGATATACAAGACGGAAGAATATCAACAGAAGTGAAAGTCAGCATAGTGGGCCTCTCACCAGAGCACGCTCACTTTCTGGAATTCTACAAACTGAATCTCCATGGGTTACGGGACTGGATGCACCATCTGCATCTACACAACACCCATCACACTCGAAGAGGGTGACTACAGACACAGATGAATTGGAACTGCTTCGCCAGGAACAGCGAAAACTCTTTGCTGAACAAGAAAGAATGTCGAAAGAACTTCAGCAGATTTCCTCTCAGCACAAGAAGATCAAGAGAAAGTATTCAAATATTTCGAAACTATTTAAGGGGATTTTGAGCAAACTGAGCTGTACCAGTTCAGACTCTTCAGACTGAGCAGCACCTTCTGTTCACTTTTTCTATGACTTTACTCTCTTGCAGTTCTCAGTTCTTAGGTTCTTCAGGTTTTTAGGACTTAGTTTTTGTTCTAACTTTTAGTTTAGTTCTCAGGTTTTTCATGTTAATGGAACTTTTTAACTCTCCTTATATTTTGTAGTTTACACTACATTTTTGGCTTTGTTTGTGACAAAAAGGGGGAGAGAGTTTAGAGAATACTTGAACAATGACAATGACTTGGACAATGATGTGTGAATGTGAAAACATTAAGGTAAGTATGACTTCATCTCAACTTCAACTTTGGTTTTTATTTTTTGATTGGTTGCATGTCCCTACTAACTATTTGACTAACTATTTGGGCATGTAATATGACTAACAAGTTGATGTTGGACTAACATTTTGTGACATTTGGTTTTTGAATGCTTAGAAGATATGTTGGTTTTAACTATGATTCTCTTACATATCTGAATTCTTCAAATGTCATGATGAGAATAAACTCTATCTCTGTACTTGGTTTTGTATGTTTCAATTCTTGAGGTATCTAACGCTTTTGTTTGTCAAGAATGCTTTATTTGTGCAGAGAGTACAGATGTCTAAGTCTAGAGTCTGTTTTAGGAGTTTATCTCATGTTGTTAAATTTTTGGATCTCCATTGTAAATTTTTGTTGTATGGTGATAGCAACAAAAATATCCTTTTTGAATTTTATTTTGTGGATTTGTGTTTTGTCACGAAACCGCCAAAGGGGGAGATTGTTACGGAATTTGAGTTGGCGTATTTCGTGAAAGTATTAAGTCTTGAAGATTGAAGATGAAAGAAGTTTGGATCATATACCTCAATCTCAAGAAAGAAGAATTCAAAAGGATCAGGTATGTTTAACTAAAGATTTTTGGTGATCCGAATACTTCGTGTAGTGTAGAAACACCTGGAAGAATGTTTAATTGCATAAAAATCAAAAACTGGACATGGGACATGTTCAGGATCCGGATCGGGCCTTGCAATCCGGATCCCGAAGGGTGTGTGTTCATACACTGGTTCAATCCGGATCGCAGCATCCTATGATCCGGATCCCGAACACTGGTTTTACCTGTTTACTTGCAAAATCCGGATCAGGATTTGCAATCCGGATCCCGAACGTGATGTTTGGTAAAACTGTATGAACGATCCGGATCGGGGACTACGATCCGGATCCCGAATGAGTATTTTTCTGGAAATCGTCTTTCTTGCTACTGCAATCCGGATCGCCCAATTCCAATCCGGATCGCCGTCCGTAAAATCTCCAGAAAAGGCAGTTTTTGATCCTTATCTTCTTCCAATGGTTTCTAACCTATAAATAGCCCTTTTATTCATTTCTAGGGCATCGGGAAAAAATAAAAAAAAAATAGCCGAAAAAGAAAAATCCACATATATAGAGAAGAAAGGAAATCAATAGATTTATTCTATGTTTCTTCATCTATATTGATTGATTTGATTCTAGGTTTTCCATACTCACATTTTGAGTAGAATCAAATCAATGAATACTTAGATGGTATTTCCGATCTATTTCTAATCTAAGTATTCGGCGGATCATCACCACCCAAAAACAACGATTTACCCTAAATCGGCGCGTGGACTCGCGTGGCCTTGTGGATTCAAGGTGCAACTACGTTCGTGGATTCGAAGCGTGGTATTGGGTGAAGACCGTGGATTCGGTCGGACGTCGTGGACTCGACGTTGGACGCTGTGGATTCAGCGTTGGGCGCGGATCGTGGATTCGAGAAGCGTCGTGGAGCGAGCGGAGAAGATCTACTAGGAGCGTATGGTAAAAGGTTGAGTCGTCTGTGAGTACGTTATATCACCTTGTACGTGTGTTAATTCTAGTGGATTTCGCCGTGTTATCGGTCCCGTGGTTTTTTACTCCGGTTTGGAGTTTTTCCACGAAAAAATCTTGCGTGTTCATTTATTTTTCCGCATTGGGTTTTATTGCGCAATGATTTTTTGAGTGTTTATTGTTTACACCTATTCACCCCCCTCTAGGTGTTTTTTTCCCTATTTAGATCCATATTAGTATAACCCAACACGAGGGACGAGGCGCATAGGATATGTGAGACCGGGAGTGGATTGCGCCAGGATACCTTTCAGTTTATTTAGTCCCTCCTGTTGGGATTTTAGATTTTGACGCCTCGATTGAGTAGGCGTTGTGTTTGGAGCGTGGCGTTGCAGTTCCTTTGGATAGGAATCTGCCGCTAGAGGCGAGTTCTGGATTTTGACGCTTGGCGCCGGGTGATGGAGGACAGATCGACCGGCAGGGGACATTTCTGATTTCTTTTATAGGATAACGAGTCCCTGAGATATTAGAGATCGGGTGGACCCCGATGGCAGTATCTGCGTCCTTATCAGAGTGGCGCAGCGGTAGCGTGGATTTGTTATCTGCGGAGGACTTTATTCGTTGCCTCGATGTGAGTAGAGACAGAGGTCGTGCTTCCTATGTGGTTAAGCAAGATACGTCGGGACAGACGGAGCGGCGACATCTACATCGAGCAGACGAGTCTGTACCGCCCGGTGGGAGGGCGCTACGGCAGTGGACCAGGTTGTCGCTGGCATGATTTCTTTTTAGCAATTTGAGTTGAGTGTTTTTGTCTTTCCTGTCTGGACTGGAGGTAGATTTGTTACCACGTGCACTAAAGGTTCAGGTTTCGGTTGGTGTTGCGCATGTGGAGGAGACCTGTGGAGTTTGTCCAGTGTAGTTGAGGCCGTGAGTGGCATCGGCAGACTTGTTGGAAACTGTGGTAGTTCTGTGTTTTGACCCACCGCTTGGGGATTGGTTGGCATAGAGCACACAGGTTTTAGCGACTGTGAGAGAGGTGCTTACGGCGGCACTGGGACTCAGGGATATCTTGGTTGCCCATGAGATCCCGGGTGTGATTTCATTTGAGCTGTTGATAATGCCGCCGGTAAGGGAGATAGAGATTGCGTTTGACGTGGTTCGGGGAACCGCGCCACCCTCGACAGCACCTCAATGGATATCGCCCGTGGAGTTGAGAGAACTGATGGTGCAGTTGCAGGATCTGATGGATCGAGGGGTCTAATTGACCTAGTGCCATGCCGTTGGTACACGGGGGTGATGCCACGTTGTAGATACTCGACTGTGAGGGTCCTTTTGTGGTCCGAGTGTAGACAGGACCGGGTGGTATCTGGGACCTTTTGAGGGAGTTATACCCCGGCAGTTGGGGTATGATGTGAGCACCTACTTGGAATCTGACAGCCGAGGACTTTGCCTAGATGGCGTTCGGGAGACGGCAAGGGCATTAGGAGAGCATAGTGAGGCCCAATGGAACAATTAATGCCCTGTTGTCTTTGAGATTTGGGAAGTGTGAGTTCCGGTTGTACCTGGACGATTTGGGAGTGGTGTTCTCCAAGGATATTTAATTTACTTCTTGAGCGACTTGGATCACGAGGAGCACTTGTGGATAGGCTACCATACCTGTGTGGATGAAGTTGTAGGCCAAGTTATTGAGGTACGAGTTTTAGCTCCAAGTGCATGCCTCCTTGGATCACCTTATTCTAGCCGTTGGGGCGGCGAGGGAACCCAACCAAATGGACGCGATTTAAGGTTGGCGGAGCACAACATTCATTCTTGAGGTGAGGAGCTTCTTAGACCCGGCAGTGCCGGAAGAGCATGGCCAATGGATATTGAGACTAATACCAGCGCCAATGTTAGTATTCTAGTGTTGGGAGATGGATTTGCGAGTTAAAATGATGCCTCCCTTTGTGGCTGTGGAGTACTGTGGGTTGATTTTCGGTTCGCACTTCATCAGTCCCACCCTATGAGTTTGAGGCAGGACGAACCGCTGTTTAGTAGGCAGCTTGGATCCCACAGTAGAGCCTTTCAGTATGCTCATGATTTCCAACTTTGATTGATATACCTGGGCATAGGCCATACCTGCTGGGCTATCAGTTCTGATTTCTTAGCATTTCTGTGCTCTACTATGATAGGTTAAGATTCAGCTATAGTTTACAGTTTCTGCCCTGTGGCACCAGTGGAGACTACAGCTTTCGGCGTCTTGAGTGGGATTTTCGCGGATTGTCGTTGATGGTGCGGATTTTTGACCGCGAAGTTGGGACGGCTTTTAGAACCCGGTACGGGCATTATGAGTTTACGGTTATGCCTTTCGGTTTAACTAATGCCCCTGCTGCATTTATGGATATGATGAACCGGGTGTTTCAGCCGTACTTGGATCGGTTTGTCATCGTATTCATTGACGACATTTTGATTTACTCCCGAAGTGATATGGAGCATGAGGAGCATTTAAGGATAGTGCTACAGCTTCTGCGAGAGAAGAAGCTGTATGCCAAGCTTAAAAAGTGTGACTTTTGGCTTCGGGAGGTTGCTTTTCTAGGCCACGTTATATCAACCGCAGGAGTGGCAGTGGACCCAACGAAGATTGATGCAGTTCGGGATTGGCCTAGACCGACGACGGTTACTGAGGTTCGTAGCTTTTTGGGATTAGCAAGATATTACCGTCGTTTTGTAGAGGGCTTTGCGAAGCTCTCTACTCCCCTTACCAGCTTGACTAGAAAGGGGATGAAGTTTGTCTGGACTGGGTAGTGCCGGGAGAGTTTTCAGGAATTAAAGAGAAGATTGATTTTGGCACCAGTTCTAGCACTACCAGTGATGGGCGATGGAATCATGATTTATAGTGACGCCTCTCACAGTGGCTTGGGTTGTGTTCTGATGCTGCATGGTAGGGTAATTGCTTATGCTTCACGGCGATTAAGGATTATGAGAAGAATTACCCTACTCATGATTTGGAGCTTGCAGCTGTGGTGTTCGCACTGAAGTTATGGCGACATTATCTCTACGGGGAGCACTGTGAGATTTACACGGACCATAAGAGCTTAAAGTATTTGTTACTCAAAAGGAGCTGAACTTGAGGCAACGCCGGTGGTTGGAGCTATTAGAGGACTATGATGTGAACATCCTTTATCTTCCCGGCAAAGTCAATGTTGTAGCAGACGCTTGGAGTAGGAGATCAGCGCAGAGCTTGAGCATATTGATCACTCAGCAGGCACCGCTTGTGGAGCAGTTGAGGCGTCTACTGATTGAGGTAGTATCCCCTGGGGTCTCTGCTAGACTCATGTCCATGGTCTTACAGCCCACTCTATTGGACAGGATTCGGGAGACACAGAGTGAGGACCCCTACTTGATGTGGTCTGGTGCGTGTTGCACTAGTGGTTATTTCAGTTTCCCCCAGCCTTTTATTGGAGCCCTTTTGGCATTTCACGTCTCAGCTCAGGAGTGATGTGTTTTTTCTCGCCCGTGGTTGACTTGCCCCTTTGAGATCTGTGAGTGTTGGAGTACGAGGGACGCCCGTTGCAATTTCTGGCTCGAGAGATGAGAGAATTGCACATCGGGCCATACCGTACTTGTTGTTGTTGTTGTTGCGGAGTAATCACGGGGAGTGAGTAGTGTTTTGGGAGCTGGAGGCGTATTGATGGATACCTACCCGTGGTATTTGTGACTCCTGATGGTCTTCATCCAGTTTCGAGGACGAAACTTTCTTTTAGTGGGGGAGGATGTGAGGTCCCGAAATCCCGCGTAGGGTTTGCTGGCTATTGGGGCAGCTTTTAGTGACCGTTCGGAGTGGTTGTGCGCTTGTCAGGCCCGAAATAGGGATCTGTGATGCAATTTAGAATTTAGTTGCATCACTGGAGGCCTGCGTGGTGTGTCGGTGGCATTTGCGCGCAATTTGGACACAAGTGATGGACTTCGGATTTAAAAAAAAAAAAAAAAAAAAAGAATCGCGTGGGTAATTGGAAGACCCGAAATCCTTGTGAGTTGGGTTACTAGTGGAATGGTAGCTCGTTGGCATATTTTGGGTGTGTTAGAGTCGCCGGTGCGCGAATAGGACGCGGAAATCGAATTCAGTGCGAAAAACCGCATAACGGGGATGTGCGGAAGTGCGGTGGTTGTACAGTTATGTTTTGGAGAGTTTTGAGTGTGCTTTTTCGGTGTGTCGGAAGCCTCGGTTCGCCAAATGGACGAGAAAAATGGACCCAGGGCGAAAAACTGTGCAAAATAGGCTATTTCTCGATTTTTCGGGGCTTAAACAGTGATTTTGAGTGTTGCGGGTGCGGTGGACCGGGTTCACGGTGTAGGGCCCCTGAACTTCTTACAGCATTTTTCCCGCATTTTCACTGTGCAAACACCTGTTAATGGTGTTTTCGGCCCATAGCGCATCAAATGGATGCCACAGATGGACCCTGTGAAGCTTTGGCTTGTTGTGTTTGGCCGTCGGCTGTCTTTGCCGAATGTTAGAGAGGTTTTAGGCCAAAGCGGAGGTTGGGTTTGGTTTTCTGTCATTTTGGAGCTTGTCTGCCTATCTGGGAGCCCATTCGGGGTGTTAAAGTGGTTTGCGCGCTTATTGGAATCAAGATTGCGACCCGGCGCGGAAATTGGATCAAATTTACCTTTCCGGGAGCCTCCGGCAAATTTTGGAAGTGGATTTTGGCAAAACGGAAGTCGTTTTTGGAATCAGCGCGCGAAAACGGTCAAGATGGGCTATTTACTTGCTGTTTTTGAGCTTGCGGGTACTGTTCATGCCGGAACAGTGTCTCCGGCGATCGCCGGCGGCGGCTGGCGGCGGCGGGCAGCGCCGGCGGGCGGCGGCGCAGCCTCGGGCAGGCGGCAGGCGGCGGCACGCGGCGCGGGCAGGGCGCGGGCAGGCGCCCGGCGCGCGGGCAAGCGCGCGGTCCACGGCGCCGGCGTGCGCCAGTGCGGGGTGCCACGTGGCATTGTTTGGTTGGTTGGTCCACGGCGCGTGGTCCACGGACTGTGGGCGTGGGTGCACGGTGGACTGGGTGGACACGTGGCGTGAGGTGACTGGCTCGGTGTTGTGCTCCCGGTCCACGCAACCAATTGAGTGGGTGATCGGGGGCAGGTGGCCGTACGGCGGGGCAGGTAGCCGTACGGCCGGGGCAGCCGCGACGTGCGCGGTGCACGGCGCGACGTGCGCGGTGCACGGCGCGACGTGCGCGGTGCACGGAGTGCCGGGGCCACGTGGCGCGACGCCACTGGCTGGCGTAGGTGCGCCGGGTGCAGCGGGGCCCAGGGATCCAGTGTAGTGGGCTACGTGGCCGGCCCGCAGCGTTTCGGGCTTGAACAGTAATGGGCCGGGCCCATTACTGTAGCCGCCCGAAAAATTTCGGGCGCCCGAAACCTAGACATAATGGGTATTTTTGCAATTGTTTCTCCAGCACTATAAATACCTGCCCGAGCCTTCTTCTTTGGCTCTTTTCTCTCAAACCGAGCATCATCTGCCCGAGCCACCTTAAGGAGATTTGTTCATCATCTTGTTCTTGATCATCCTGCAAAATCTCAGGATTTTAGGAGCAAGGATTTCGAGGTTCTGGATTTTTCGGCGCAGTGCGACGTTGTGGTTCCTGTGTTCTTCCTCGGCGCAGCAGCAGTGTTTTAGCTCCCCTGGGCTACCCCGAAATCCTGTTCCTGTGATTCTTGTGCCGACAGACTCCTTAGAGGTAGGGCTTCAACTTTCATTTTGATCGCGCTTTTCCGTTTTGAGGTTTTGGCATGGATCCCGAGGCATTTTGTGACCCCTTTTTCTGTGGTGATTGTCGGGACAGCACGGAGGTATTTTGGCCGTATCTTCGCGCACGAGCGTCAGACGGAGACAAGCTTATACAACTTTTTCATCTACGGATCGCAAGGAACGCGCTCGTATTTTTCTTGGATTTTCCAGAGGATTATTTCGAGGTGAAAATCACTGTTTTCTCAGTGAACAGTGCACAGTTTTTAGCACAGATTTTTTTGTATGTGTGTGCCCCTTGCCGAATTTATTTCTTGACTTATTGGACTCAGAATTGGACGTGCAAGGTACCATTCCGAAGCTATCGACGCGAGGATCGCTGTGGTATTTTTCTGGGAATTTTCTGGGCACTTTCTGCAGGTGAAAATTTAACAGTTTTGGGATAGATGTCGTATGTGTTAATGAGAGTTATATTTGGGAGCCTTAGTGTAATTAGTGAGCTTTGTATTGTCCCAGGAGTAATACTGGTGTGCTGTTATTGCTAGAGCAAGGAATTGGAGATTTGGTATTTTCATCTGTACGGATCCGGACAGTTCGCACTTCAGGTGGGTGGTTGTTGTACTCCTCTCCTTTGGTATGTCCACTAGATATGTCAGAGTTCCCCGATTTGTTGATGTTAACTGTTGTTGGTAGACTTGAATGCTCTAGGAAATTAATTCTCAGTTAATTGATTCATGATAAATTGTGTTAGAATGAATACCTTACTTAACCGCTTAATTATTCTGGACTGCATGTCTAGGGGTAGAATATTGTTGGAGGACTGCAAAATTGATGAATTGTTCTTATGAAACTGTCACATTGGCTTATATTCTCTAAACTGATTATTCTTGGATAATGGATAAAATTTTGGGACAATGCATGATTAAACGGGTCACTTAATTATGTCACTTTTACTGCTACATTATCTTTTGGGACTTGACTTAGGAGAAACCATGCTTTTATTCTTTTCTTTCTCCTATCATTTAGACTTGAGGCATAGTTGCTCGGGTTCGAGCAGGGGTTTGATAGTGTAGTCAGATGCTGGGGATTGGGACAGACTGGGCTTTATGACAGGGTATTGCGGCAACCACGGATCCTGGGTGGTTGACCGGGTTATACTATTGCATCAGATTGGGTGATGGGGATCGGGCTTTCTTGGTGGAGGGTTTTTCCCACTTCGATCTTTGTCATGATCCAGTCCTGCTACCGTAAGATATTGAGACAGGATTTCCTTACTCGTGTGGGTCGCTCCCCTCGAGTGCCACTCCGGAGTGTGCGACCGGACGGGTCGAGGCCGGTCTGTTATTACTTTAGTGTTTGATCGGACGGACAGAGGCCGATCTATTACTTACTTCGGGGATGTCACGCCCCCGGGGGTTTTTGAGTCAATTAAAGCGGAAAATGCGTGTCTATTTTTTTTTTTTTTTTTTTATAAGGTAACATAAACTTCAACCCCGGTGCGTGCCAGACCGCCACATACACAAATTCACTCTGTCCACGGACAGAGTCTCCTTTGTATATGCACGGCGTCTCATTTACAACATACCATACACATCAATTACCAACCAACAACCATACAGTAGACATACATCACCAAACAAAGTCAATTTATAAAACGGCATTAGTGTTTGGAAAGGATAAAACCCAGAGTTGTAAAACCCGTGCCCACTCGGCACCTTGTTTGAGAAAACGTTTTCGCAATCAGATATTTATCTTGAAATCATGCCGCGAATGAAAACACCACTAAGAGTATTAATGCATAAAGATACGCCTCATCCACAGTGCTAACTAATACAAGTCCATAGCTAAAGTAATCCACAACTAAAGTAGTCCACAAGCAAATCAATTATTTAAAGTATAAAGGAAAATGAGATATAAACCAAGAGTCATGACTACGGTCCTCACGACGCAGTCCCACCGCCATCCCGGCTAACGCACCTAGTAACACCTGTCACGGAGTGGGTAAAGTCAGTGACAAACAAAGTAGATGTTTAAATAACAACAAGGAAGGAAAAGCAAACCGAATACACCAGAACCTTTCGCTAACACCTGCACTCACATTACTCATTTTGTTTACTTTAGTTCCACCGTCCCGTCGGGGTTGTCAACATCTCCCCGAACAGGACCACCGTCCCATCGGGGTTGTCATCATCTCCCCGAACAGGACCACCGTCCCGTCGGGGTTGTCAACATCTCCCCAAACAGGACAATAGATGCCCCCTCCCCCGGCTAGTGCGGTACCTTTAGCCGCCGTGAAGGGGTCCCCACCTCACGTGGGGAGCACGAGTCACATAGACCGCTTCTCCGGAAAAGTACACCTATGCGGTGGCCAAACCGCCTGTGTACGTGCAACATCCGAAACCGGATTTTTGCCGAAAACGGCGTGTCGTGGACACCGCGACCGCAGCCGCAACAGTTGTTAGATGAAAACATTTATGCGAAAGGTTAAAACTGTCCATCTACTTTGTTAGGTAAATTTAAGAACACTTTTAATGACGATAGATGCACTTACTGCACTTGTTGCACTTATAGCAACTGTACCCACCTTGTTGGAGAGCAATCGGAACACCTGCATCCTTCGCGCTCTCCCGCTGCACCCCTGGACCTAAAGAAAGTCCGCACGGACAAATTATGGTCAGAAACACACACTAACACCTCAAAACGGAAAAACCCCCACCTTACGATTTGACGGGATAAGCCCGGCACCGTCCGGTCGCCAAACCGGAACACTCCCCGCACCGCCGTCGCCGCCCGTGCGGCGCCCAACATAATAAAATAATGACCAAGTAGGTCCCAAGTGGCCATGACATGAAAGCCACTGAAATAACGATCCCAACGGCGAAAACCGCGCTCAAAACGGTGGAAAAACGGACCCAAACGGAGCAAATGAACTCCGGGCTGTCGAATGGTGCACGGGGGCCACCATGGACCGGGTCTGCGCATCGGCGACCGCGCGGCATGCGCCGGGTGCACGCAGGAAGCGTGCACCGCGCGGTTTGGGCCGGGCCGGTGCACGCTTCAAGCGTGCACCGGGTTCACACTCGTCGGCCGAAACGCGTACGCCGGGTGCACGCCTAAGGCGTGCACCGCGCACACTGTGCAGCCCGGCGCACGGTTTCGTGCGCCGGGTCTGCGCCTTTGGGACAGCGGGGCGTGCACCGGGTGCACGCCCGGGGTCCGTGGACCGCGGCCGTACGGATGCTACAGTAAACCCTACCTTCGCCGTTTTTCGCGCCGTTTTCGCTCCCGTTTCGCGATTTTTCCTCCGTTTTCGCTCCCGTGCGATCCCGGCGACGACCCCGCGAACATGGTAACGACGGCGGCGGCCTCCCGTCTAACAACGGCGGCGGCGGCCTCCCGTTAACCCACTATGTCCCACCGAAGTCGCCCGAAAAATTCCCGAAAAATTCCCGGAAAATTCCCGGTAAATCTAATAACTAAACCAACGACCGACGAACAACCAAAACGCCGATCGGAGGTCCGATAACAAGAAAACCATCAATTAAATCCGATAAAAATCATCGGCCACACCCGATCATGAACGAGGATAAAATATGGATCAAAACCCGACGAACGATGTTCCGATTAAAATAATCTAACAAGAACACGGAAAACCCCCGATTTGTTTAACAAACGAGACGATGATAACTAACCTTAAATTGACGGAATTAAAGAACCGATCTTGGTTCTCGCGGCGTTGGAGATCCGGATCCGCTCCCCGTCGACGATCTCGTTCTCCGGTCTCCGGCACGTAAATCGGGGCGATCGGGTTCCTCCGCTTCCTCCTTCTTTTCCTCTTTTCTCCTCCGGTTAGGGTTTCGCCTCTTTTCTTTTTCTCTCCTCACCGGTTGGGGTTTTCGGTACGCACGAAAGAGGCGATTGAGAGGCGGTATTTCTCAATTAGGGTTTCGTGGGTAACGGGGGAATAAATAATCTGTTATTTATTTATCCCCTTTTTTTTATCTAATTTCACACATAACACCGTCAAAATTTTCCTCGGATATTTGACCTTAATTAATTAGTTCCTTAATTAATTAATCCTTACCGTCGATCCCTCATATTTGGTTATTTGATTTCTTTATTTTACGTGCGTAGGAAAACCCGAATTTCCCCGTTTCTGTTTCTCAAGAAAATATCCGACTGACGGGATATTTCTCACCTTTAAATCCTGACCACCGATTATTTAATCACCTTTATTAAATAATCAAGGGAAATCAAATTCCCAATTGGACTCAAATTACCGGATATTTAAATCTTAATTTTAAATCCTGGTCACCGATTATTTAATCACCTTTATTAAATAATCCCGGGGAAATAAATCCCCGATTTAAATATCCGGATTTTATCTCTTATCCAATCCACGAGATAAAATCCCACCAATTTAAATCCCTTAATTAAATATCCTGATTTTTATCTCTTATCCAATCCACGGGATAAAATCCCACCAATTTAAATCCCTTAATTAATTCGTACGTAGGAGGATTTAAATTCCGTCACCGGACAATTAATTAATTAATTAATTATCCTTACGAGATAACCCACCTTATCTCTAACGGGTGCAAGATATTTTGCACGGTTTCCGATGCGTGACTAATTACCGCATCGCTAAGGACCCCGTTCCGGAAGATCCCGACATCGGATTTCGAATCCGATCGCACCGTCGGTTTTCGTTTTCCGCGCTCTATCGCAGAAAAATACACACACCTCGTCCCGGCCGACTTAAAAGTTAAATAAATTTATTTCGCTTGAGGCCTAAGCGATTACATGTGAGTTCAAAAGAATACCCCTAAGGGTCGGGTCACTACACCACTCACACTTTATAAAAAGTTTCGTCCCGAAACTTAAACCCAAACCTCACTAAAACAACTCGGGAAAACATTCCCTCATCTTTGATTCCAGTTCCCGCGTCGCCTCGCGTTCTTCGTGGTTGCTCCACTGGACCTTCACATAGGGGATTGTTCGGTTGCGCAACTTCTTGTCCTCTCTTGCCAAAATCCGCACCGGCGTCTCCTCGACGCTCAAGTCCTCCCGCAACTCGATGGTGGAGGCATCCAAGGCATGAGAGGGATCTGCCAGGTACTTCCGGAGCATTGAAACGTGGAACACGTTGTGGACTCGTTCGAGGTTCGGGGGCAGGGCCAACCGGTACGCCACCGGTCCCACGCGCTCCAGGATCTCGAATGGTCCCACGTATCTGGGGCTCAGCTTCCCCTTTATGCCGAAACGTCGGTTCCCCTTGGAGGGTGAAACCCGGAGCAGCACGTGCTCGCCCACCATGAACTCTAAGTCCCGGCGCCTGTTGTCCGCGTAACTCTTCTGTCTGCTTTGGGCGGTCAGTAGCCTTTGTTTAATCAAACGCACCTTTGCTTCGGTCTCCTCCACCAAATCTGGGCCCAGAAACTTACGCTCACCTAAGTCGTCCCAGCATATTGGAGACCGACAGCGGCGCCCGTACAGGGCCTCGTACGGCGCCATCTGAATACTGGTCTGATAACTGTTATTGTAGGCAAATTCCACCAGGGGCAAACACCGTGCCCACCCTTCGCCCAAGTCCAGAACGCATGCTCGAAGCATGTCCTCCACGATTTGTATCACCCGCTCAGATTGTCCATCGGTTTGCGGGTGAAACGCCGTACTGAAGTGCAATTTAGTCCCCATTGCTCGTTGCAGGCTTCGCCAGAAGTTCGACACAAAACGTGTGTCTCTGTCCGACGTGATGGATGTCGGAACTCCGTGCAATCTTACTATCTCGTCGATGTACGTTTGTGCTAGTCGTTCCCGAGTCCACGTCGTGTGTATGGGCAGAAAGTGGGCCGATTTTGTCAAACGGTCCACAATCACCCATATTGCATCGTGTCCCTGTGACGATCTCGGGAACCCGGTCACGAAATCCATGATAATCATATCCCACTTCCACTCGGGCACCGGTAACGGTTGCAGCTTCCCTGCCGGCCGTTAGTGTTCGGCCTTCACCCGTTGGCACACCAGGCAGTGTGCCACAAATCGGGTCACGTCTCCCTTCATTTTGGGCCACCAGAAGGTTTGTTTGACGTCCTTGTACATCTTCGTCCCCCCGGGATGCGCTGCATATGGGGCAGTATGCGCCTCCCTGTCACGCCCCGGGGGCTTATTTTAGCGGAAACGGTTTGCAAAAGTCGTACGTTCGACGTAGATTTATTATTATTTTTTTTTTTTTTGAAAACAGAAGAAACTCCTCTTCCCCGGCGCGTGCCCAGACCCGCCACACATACAGGATCCCTCTGTAAACGGACAGAGCCTCCCCTGTATATGCACGGCGTAGCGTTCAGTTCACATCCCAAACACACACAACCATTCAATCACAACAATTGGTAACATACAACCAGCATTCAAAATTTAATAAAGCGCATGGCCGATTAATTTGGAAAGGATAAATCCACGGTTTTAAAAGAGGGCCTACCCGGCACTTATGTTTTGAAAGTGAGTTTCGAAATCAGCATAAATCCACAATGTTTTGAAAACAGTGCCCACACGACACCCAAGTTTTGAAATCCATTTCGCAATTCATAAATTCACAGGGTTTCGAAAACAGTGCCCACACGACACTTAGATTTCAAAAACGGTTTTCGCAATCTTTTTCGGGTTTTGCTTTTTCAATCGGCCAACAAAAGTGAAAGGAAAAGTAACGCACACGAAGATAGCTAAATGCAGTCCATACCGACATCCATGCCGACCCCACGAGGGTATCGAGAACCTCACACACAACTACAAAGTAAATGTAATGCAAGGATAAAAGAGAAGATACAATCCAGGGTCCCCAGCGACCCAGCTGCTCCTGCCCCGTCCTCACCGCCGCCTAGCTCTTCCCCCCCCCGCCTGAACCCTGTCACGAAGTGGGAAGTCAGTGACTAATAATAACAGAACGGGAAAATATAATAAACAAACCGTGAAGACAACCGGAGCAACCACCCTCTCAAGAGGGGAAACGGCAACCTGTACGCCTGTAACCTGTAATACCTGGCCACGTCGGACAACTAAACCGACGGCCGTACCGTACCTGCAACACCCGACCCCGTCGGACAACTAAACCGACGGGTCGCACCGTACCTGCAATACCCGACCACGTCGGACAACTAAACCGACGGGTCGCACCGCTCGCACCTCGGCGCCTCAAACCCCACAACTAATAAGGGGCCCCACTACGTCACCTCGTGGGTATACACGGGTCATAGGCCACTTTTCCGGAAAAGCGCACCCTTTGCGGTGGCCAAACCGCGGGTGCGCGTGCTGCAGCCTCGAGCCAAGTAACCATAACCACCATCATGTTAGCATCATAATATATAACAAGAGTAAAACGGCAACATGTATAATTAAAAGTAAAACAGTAACATGTGTGATCGAAGGTAACCCGCTAACATGTATAATCGAGAACAAGGCGATGATATGTGTACTAGAAGTAACCCGCTAACATGCATACTCAACAATAAATACCACAAAGAACACCGTGTTAGCACAATTAGATATTTATTTTAAACAAGGTACAATTGCCGAAAACCCGACGCCGAATCCCAAAACAGAACCCACAATGATGAACCAAGTACCCAAGACGAACCCAACCATAATGAGCCGAGTACACACTACACGATAATCATGACAGTAACGAAAATGGGCATAAAGGGGTTCTAGGGATGTACCCACCTGAAATACGTAAAAGGAGGTACGTAGGAGCTCCAGCTAAAACACTCCCGCCTTGTGCCCGGAACAGCTATAGTGAAAAAAATACTGTTAAAAACGTCGTCGCGGTCAAAAACACTCAAAAACGGGACGAAACGGGCCAAAAACGGAGCTCCCGGGCTCCCCGGCTGCAGTCTGGTGCACGGGTCCAGCCGTGGACCGGGTCCACGGCAGAAGGCGACAGGGGCGCAGACCGGGTGCACGCCCAGGCGGTGGGCCGCCCCGGCTGGGCCGGGCCGCGCACGGGTGGAGGCGCGCACCGGGTGCACTGCCTCCCCCGCTGCGCGACGTGCACCGGGTGCACGCCTAAGGCGTGCACCGTGCGGCCTGGCGCACCCACCCGTGCGCCGGGTCTGCGGTCCCAGGCCGCGGAGGCGTGCGCCGGGTGCACGCCTGCCCGGTGGACCGCGCGGCCTGGCGCACCGTTTTCTTGCGCCGGGTTCGCGGTCCCGGGCCGCGGACACGTGCGCCGGGTGCACGCCGGCGCGGTGGACCGCGGCCTGAAATCAGCCCTAGTGAACAGTACGGCTCCCTTTTTCGGCTCCGGTTGCGGCCACGCGATCCCGGCGGCTGCGGCGATGACTTGGTGAACACGATAACGGCGGCGGCGGCCTCCCGTTTAACCACGGCGGCGGCGGCCTCCCGTTCAACAACCCGTATCGCCGCGACCTTGACCGGAACCCCCAAAACGGACAAACCGAAAAGCAAACTCGAATCTCTCACCTTAATTCCGCCGACGGAGGAGGAGGAAGGAGGATCGGCCGTCCTTGCTCGATCGGTTCCAGGCAGTTTCTTCTTTCCCTTTCCATCTTGTCGCCCCGGTTCCTCGCGCCCACGGTTGAGACGAGGGAAAGAATGAGGAATGGGGTTCTCTCTTTTCTTTCTTAAACGCCGCCTTAAACCCTAGCCGTCACGGAGGAAAACAAAGGGGAAAAACCCTACGGCCCTCGGTTCTAAAGAAATCCTAAAATACCCGGAATAAAAACCGGCGGCTAAGAATGTCTCGTAAAGCGTGTCAATCGCCCGCACGGATCCCGGAGCGCCAAAAAGGGATCCAAACATTAAAAATTAAGTTCTGGGAGATCCCGGAGTCGGAATTCAAAACCGATCGCACCGCCGGTCTTCGTTTCGCGAGCTCTATCGCCTAAAAATATCCACAAACCCCGATGATCAGCCCAAAAAATCTCGAATTCCCGACCCCCCCCCCCCCCTTAACGACTGGAAGTATTCAATTAGGACCCAAAATAGAGAAACCGAAGGGTCGAGGTGCTACCAAATAAATAACGAAAACCCAAAATATAAACGATGAGAAGTCCGATCATAGAAGGATCCCGTCCGATCACCTCGAAAAGCGTGCCGGCCACTTAGCACGGATTCCGATGCACCACTCAAAGGCAAACGCTTTGACCCCCGTTCCGGGAGATCCGTAATTCAGAATCCGAATCCGTTCGCTTTGCCGTCCTCCGTTTTCCGAGCTTAACCGCAGAAAAATACTCGCGGTCCAGGCCAGTTCTTTGCAGAAACCACAGTGAAAAGTTTTCCTAACAACCCCGTCATAAAAAGAAGGTATACAAAGGCATTGGAACGCCAGGACTCTACACTCCCGCAGAATCTCCTCCTTGAGTTCCGGTAGATCCGGCACGCAGATTCGTCCCCGAAATCGTATCGTGCCGTCGGAGTCCTCCCTGAAATCGCTCTCCTTGTCGGCGGTTATTCTACTCCGCACCAGCTGGAGCTGCGTGTCAGTCGATTGGCCTTCGAGAATCCTGTCCAGCAGAGTAGGTCTGATCACCAATGTCAGAAGCTGTGCGACCGTCCCTGCCGGTACTACCTCTAGTCTCAATCGCGAAAATTCCGCAATCAGACTATCCTGCTGTGTAATGGCGCTTACATCCGCTTCCACGGCCTGTCCTTTGCGACTCAGGGCGTCGGCCACCACGTTGGCCTTGCCCGGGTGGTAGTGGATCGTTAGATCGTAATCCCTTAATAGCTCAAGCCACCGCCTTTGTCGCAGATTTAGCTCCCTTTGGGTGAAAAGGTACTTGAGGCTCTTATGATCTGAGTACACATTGCAGTGCGCCCCATACAGGTAGTGTCTCCAAAGTTTGAGGACAAACACCACCGCTGCGAGTTCCAAATCGTGCACGGGGTAATTCCGCTCATACTCCTTGAGCTGCCTTGATGCATAGGCTATGACCTTTCCCCGTTGCATGAGTACTCCACCCAATCCATTTCGTGACGCGTCGCAATATACTTCGTAGTCCTCCCCTGGCTCTGGCAGGGCGAGATTCGGGGCTCGCGTCAACCTATCCTTAAGCTCCTCGAAGCTTCTCTGGCACTTATCCGTCCAGATGAACTTTTCCCCCTTTCTTGTCAAACGGGTTAGGGGGGTGGCTATCTTGGAGAAGCCCTCCACGAAGCGCCGGTAATACCCGGCTAATCCCAGGAAGCTTCGAATTTCCGTCACCGTGGTCGGTCGGGGCCAGTCGGTCACCGAATCTATCTTCTTCGGATCCACCGCGACTCCAGCCGCCGGGATTACATGCCCCAAGAAACCGACCTCTCGGAGCCAAAACTCACACTTTTGAGTTTGGCGTAGAGTTTCCGTTCCCGTAGGGTCTGGAGGACTGTGCGCAGGTGTTCTTCGTGTTCCTCGTCGGTACGCGAGTAGATGAGGATATCGTCGATGAAGACCACCACGAACAAGTCTAGAAAGGGTTTGAATACCCTGTTCATCATGTCCATAAACACCGCCGGGGCATTGGTTAGCCCGAATGGCATTACCGTAAACTCGTAATGGCCATAGCGAGTACGGAAAGCCGTTTTGGGGATATCCTCCCCCCTTAACCTGGACCTGATGATAACCCGACTGCAGGTCAATTTTTGAAAATACCGTCGCCCCCTGTAATTGGTCAAAGAGGTCGTCGATCCTTGGCAGGGGGTACTTATTCTTGACGGTGACCTTATTTATCTCCCGGTAGTCGATGCACAACCGGAGACTTCCGTCCTTCTTTCTCACGAACAGGACGGGCGCGCCCCAGGGCGACGCGCTTGGTCTGATAAAACCCTTATCCAACAGGTCCTCCAACTGCGCCTTGAGTTCTTTCAACTCCGCGAAGGCCACCCTGTACGGTGCCTTAGTGATGGCTTGGTGCCGGGGAGTAGCTCAATTGGGAAGTCAACCTCCCGCTCCGGTGGCATTCCGGGGAGCTCCGCCGGAAATACATCCGGAAATTCTCTGATACCATTTAATCTGTCACGCCCCCGGGGGTTTTTGAGTCAATTAAAGCGGAAAATGCGTGTCTATTTTTTTTTTTTTTTTTTTATAAGGTAACATAAACTTCAACCCCGGTGCGTGCCAGACCGCCACATACACAAATTCACTCTGTCCACGGACAGAGTCTCCTTTGTATATGCACAGCGTCTCATTTACAACATACCATACACATCAATTACCAACCAACAACCATACAGTAGACATACATCACCAAACAAAGTCAATTTATAAAACGGCATCAGTGTTTGGAAAGGATAAAACCCAGAGTTGTAAAACCCGTGCCCACTCGGCACCTTGTTTGAGAAAACGTTTTCGCAATCAGATATTTATCTTGAAATCATGCCGCGAATGAAAACACCACTAAGAGTATTAATGCATAAAGATACGCCTCATCCACAGTGCTAACTAATACAAGTCCATAGCTAAAGTAATCCACAACTAAAGTAGTCCACAAGCAAATCAATTATTTAAAGTATAAAGGAAAATGAGATATAAACCAAGAGTCATGACTACGGTCCTCACGACGCAGTCCCACCGCCATCCCGGCTAACGCACCTAGTAACACCTGTCACGGAGTGGGTAAAGTCAGTGACAAACAAAGTAGATGTTTAAATAACAACAAGGAAGGAAAAGCAAACCGAATACACCAGAACCTTTCGCTAACACCTGCACTCACATTACTCATTTTGTTTACTTTAGTGCCACCGTCCCGTCGGGGTTGTCAACATCTCCCCGAACAGGACCACCGTCCCGTCGGGGTTGTCATCATCTCCCCGAACAGGACCACCGTCCCGTCGGGGTTGTCAACATCTCCCCAAACAGGACAATAGATGCCCCCTCCCCCGGCTAGTGCGGTACCTTTAGCCGCCGTGAAGGGGTCCCCACCTCACGTGGGGAGCACGAGTCACATAGACCGCTTCTCCGGAAAAGTACACCTATGCGGTGGCCAAACCGCCTGTGTACGTGCAACATCCGAAACCGGATTTTTGCCGAAAACGGCGTGTCGTGGACACCGCGACCGCAGCCGCAACAGTTGTTAGATGAAAACATTTATGCGAAAGGTTAAAACTGTCCATCTACTTTGTTAGGTAAATTTAAGAACACTTTTAATGACGATAGATGCACTTACTGCACTTGTTGCACTTATAGCAACTGTACCCACCTTGTTGGAGAGCAATCGGAACACCTGCATCCTTCGCGCTCTCCCGCTGCACCCCTGGACCTAAAGAAAGTCCGCACGGACAAATTATGGTCAGAAACACACACTAACACCTCAAAACGGAAAAAACCCCCACCTTACGATTTGACGGGATAAGCCCGGCACCGTCCGGTCGCCAAACCGGAACACTCCCCGCACCGCCGTCGCCGCCCGTGCGGCGCCCAACATAATAAAATAATGACCAAGTAGGTCCCAAGTGGCCATGACATGAAAGCCACTGAAATAACGATCCCAACGGCGAAAACCGCGCTCAAAACGGTGGAAAAACGGACCCAAACGGAGCAAATGAACTCCGGGCTGTCGAATGGTGCACGGGGGCCACCATGGACCGGGTCTGCGCATCGGCGACCGCGCGGCATGCGCCGGGTGCACGCAGGAAGCGTGCACCGCGCGGTTTGGGCCGGGCCGGTGCACGCTTCAAGCGTGCACCGGGTTCACACTCGTCGGCCGAAACGCGTACGCCGGGTGCACGCCTAAGGCGTGCACCGCGCACACTGTGCAGCCCGGCGCACGGTTTCGTGCGCCGGGTCTGCGCCTTTGGGACAGCGGGGCGTGCACCGGGTGCACGCCCGGGGTCCGTGGACCGCGGCCGTACGGATGCTACAGTAAACCCTACCTTCGCCGTTTTTCGCGCCGTTTTCGCTCCCGTTTCGCGATTTTTCCTCCGTTTTCGCTCCCGTGCGATCCCGGCGACGACCCCGCGAACATGGTAACGACGGCGGCGGCCTCCCGTCTAACAACGGCGGCGGCGGCCTCCCGTTAACCCACTATGTCCCACCGAAGTCGCCCGGAAAATTCCCGAAAAATTCCCGAAAAATTCCCGGAAAATTCCCGGTAAATCTAATAACTAAACCAACGACCGACGAACAACCAAAACGCCGATCGGAGGTCCGATAACAAGAAAACCATCAATTAAATCCGATAAAAATCATCGGCCACACCCGATCATGAACGAGGATAAAATATGGATCAAAACCCGACGAACGATGTTCCGATTAAAATAATCTAACAAGAACACGGAAAACCCCCGATTTGTTTAACAAACGAGACGATGATAACTAACCTTAAATTGACGGAATTAAAGAACCGATCTTGGTTCTCGCGGCGTTGGAGATCCGGATCCGCTCCCCGTCGACGATCTCGTTCTCCGGTCTCCG
Organism: Tillandsia fasciculata; assembly: GCA_029168755.2. Classification (NCBI taxonomy): domain Eukaryota; kingdom Viridiplantae; phylum Streptophyta; class Magnoliopsida; order Poales; family Bromeliaceae; genus Tillandsia; species Tillandsia fasciculata. The sequence continues at coordinate 8,502,880 of CM054954.1, forward strand.
GCACGTAAATCGGGGCGATCGGGTTCCTCCGCTTCCTCCTTCTTTTCCTCTTTTCTCCTCCGGTTAGGGTTTCGCCTCTTTTCTTTTTCTCTCCTCACCGGTTGGGGTTTTCGGTACGCACGAAAGAGGCGATTGAGAGGCGGTATTTCTCAATTAGGGTTTCGTGGGTAACGGGGGAATAAATAATCTGTTATTTATTTATCCCCTTTTTTTTATCTAATTTCACACATAACACCGTCAAAATCCTCCTCGGATATTTGACCTTAATTAATTAGTTCCTTAATTAATTAATCCTTACCGTCGATCCCTCATATTTGGTTATTTGATTTCTTTATTTTACGTGCGTAGGAAAACCCGAATTTCCCCGTTTCTGTTTCTCAAGAAAATATCCGACTGACGGGATATTTCTCACCTTTAAATCCTGACCACCGATTATTTAATCACCTTTATTAAATAATCAAGGGAAATCAAATTCCCAATTGGACTCAAATTACCGGATATTTAAATCTTAATTTTAAATCCTGGTCACCGATTATTTAATCACCTTTATTAAATAATCCCGGGGAAATAAATCCCCGATTTAAATATCCGGATTTTATCTCTTATCCAATCCACGAGATAAAATCCCACCAATTTAAATCCCTTAATTAAATATCCTGATTTTTATCTCTTATCCAATCCACGGGATAAAATCCCACCAATTTAAATCCCTTAATTAATTCGTACGTAGGAGGATTTAAATT
>CM054954.1:8506222-8517121 GCA_029168755.2 Tillandsia fasciculata
TCGTCGCCGGGATCCCACGGGAGCGAAAACGGAGAAGAAATCGCGAACGGGAGCGAAAACGGCGAAGAAAAACGCGAAAATAGGGTTACTGTTGCTGTCCGTACGGCCGCGGTCCACGGGTCCAGGCGTGCACCCGGTGCACACCCGAAGCGTCGGAAGCACCAGACCCGGTGCACGGTTTCGTGCACCGGCCCGGCCCGAGGCGCGCGGTGCACGCCTCATACGTGCACCCGGCGCACGCGCTAGCGGCCGAGGATCAAGGACCCGGTGCACGCTCGGATCGTGCACCGGCCCGGCCCGTAGCGCATGGTGCACGCTTCCTGCGTGCACCCGGCGCATGCCGCCGCCGCCTGACGCCGTGAACCCGGTTTACGGTTGCCCCCGTGCACCAACCGACAGCCCGAAATTTATTTGCTCCGTTTTTGTCCGTTTTTCCACCGTTTTGAGCGCCGTTTTCGCCGTTGGGATCGTTATTCCCGTGGCTTTCTTGGCATGGCCACTTGGGACCTTCTTGGTCACTAAGTTATTATGTTGGGTGCCGATTTCGCCGACGCTCCGCGCCTCGACGAAATTGTCGGGGGCGCGCCGTCGGGTCTCTCTTCTCATCGTTCTTACCGTCGGGGCCTTTTTGGTTTAACCATTGATGCCCCGAGTGGGCTACCGGTTGAGGATTGGGTGTTGTTGGATTTCCGTTAGCGGTTTTGGGTTCCGGTTTGGGCAAACCGGACGGTGTTGGGCTTTTCCGATTTAATATGTTAGTGTGTGTTTCTGATCATAGTTATCCGTACGGACTTTCTTTAGGTCCAGGGGTGCAGCGGGAGAGCGCAAAGGATACAGGTATTCCGATTGCTCTCCAACCAGGTGGGTAGGGTTGCTATATGTGCAACAAGTGCAGTAAGTGCATCTATCGTCATTAAATTTGCTCTCAATTTGCCTAACAAAGTAGATGGACAGTTAACCTTTCGCATAATGGTATTTTAACTAACAACTGTTGCGGCTGCGGTCGCGGTGTTCACTACACGCCGATCTCGGCAAATCCGTTTTCGGATGCTGCACGTACACCAGCGGATAGGGCCACCGCATGGGTGTACTTTTCCGGAAGAGTGGTCTTTTTGACCCGTGTGCCTCACAAAGGAGTGGGAGCCATGAGGACCTCCACGCGCCAGCTGGTACGGCACACCAGCACCGCGAAATGGGGTAAAAGCATCAAAGAGGTGACTGTGCACGAGGAGAGACTTGAGTCTCTCCGACAGGTACTCTGGGGTTGGTGCCCGACTTAATTGATAAATCTGGGGATGGTGCCCAGTTTAAATTATGCACAGGGGTTTAACGAAAGGTTTCGGTGTACTCGGGTTATTCGGTTCGTTTTCCTTCTTTGATATTATTAGACATCTACTTTGTTTGTCACTGACTTTACCCACTCCGTGACAGGTATTCCTAGGTGCGTTAGCCGGGATGGCGGTGAGACTGCGTCGCGAGGACCGTAGTCAGGACTCTTGGTTTTCTATCTCATTTCCTTTTACGCTTTAAATAGTTAATTTGCTTGTGGATTACTTTAGTTGTGGACATGTATTAGTTAGCTCTGTGGATGAGATGTACCCTTATGCTTTTGATACTGTTAGTGGTGTTTTTCTTACGCGGCACGTTTTCACGATAAACTAACTGGTTGCGAAAATGTTTTCTCTAAACGAGGTGCCGTGTGGGCACAGGTTTTACAACGCTGGGTTTTATCCTTTCCAAACGTTGACGCCGCTTTATAAACTGGTTTTGCATGGTGATGTATGTCTACTGTATGGTTGATGGTTGATGTTGATGTGGTTGGTTGAAATTCGATGTTGTAATTGAATTGCATGTTGTAAATGAGACGCCGTGCATATACAAAGGAGACTCCGTCCGTTGGCGGAGAGAATTTGTGTATGTGGCGGTCTGGCACGCACCGGGGATGAGGTTTATATTACCTTATTAAAAAAAAAAAAAAAAAATAGACACGCAATCTTCCGCTTTAATTGACTCAAAAACCCCCGGGGGCGTGACAGATTAAATGGTATCAGAGAAATACAACCACAACCATAGTAGACGTGATCCACATCCACAGTGTAAGGTGCCACAAGCAAATTGGACATGAGATAACCAAGGTATAGGTACGTAGTACGTGAGAGTACGGGGAAACGGCAACGTAATATAGGTGTAATTGTAAGACGGGGTACTAGGGATTATAACCTTAGGGCTAACTTGGTTTCTTTGTATGCACGGTTAATGGCCCGAGGCCGCTCTTCAATCGATGGTGCAGAAGAGGATACGACGGTTCCGGCAACAGTGGAGAATCGGCTACTCCAACAACGGATTACGTGACATGGCATAGCGCTCTTCCCTTTTTGTAAGGAAAGACGAACCCCACCAGGCTCGCCTTCACAAGGGTGGTCCACATAGCGACACCAAATGGGTAATACCAACGGTGGGTCTACCCGCTTACCGAGAAGTGATCGATAGGACCACTATGGTGGGGCGGGAATTGGCCGTTCCACGCACCCGGCAGAAGGATCATGAGTCTGCCGGGGGCCGAAACGACCACAGCCATAACCCGGGAATGACTTTCCGACGGGGGCAGACCACCCTAATATCCGAAGACACCGCAAGGAACCTGAAACACATCAGACAGGGGAATCGATACGTCATGGGGTATCGACAAGAATATGTAAGGTTGGCCAATTGTGTTTCCGTTTTCATAAGGGATGAAGCACACAAAGCCCGCCTCTTCGTAGACGGATTGCGGAGCAATACTTTCGAAGTCGTACGAGTAGTGGAACTCCACACCTTCCAGAAAGAGGTGGATAGGGCCACCATAGTGGAGCGCGGATTCGAGGTGACGCACGCCCGACAAGAGGACTCGGAGTACGACATGGACAAGAAACGACCCCAGCCCTTCTCAGGAAAGAAATTTTCTAGCGGAGACCGGCCATGCATCATCTACAGAGGAGCACCACGGAGGAAATCACTCATTCCGGAAGCACGACCATTGCGTCTAACGTGACAAACTGGGACAGCTCTGTTTTCACTGCCCCGAACCCGGGAATGATTCTTCGGAGTCGCGACACGGATGAGAGGTCTTATGCGACGACACGACAAAGGACGCACTACCCGAGGGAAGTAGTAGCAGGAAAGACCCCTTACGAAGAGTAATGTTGGTCTTGACCCCAGGAGAACCCTTAGGAGCATATACTCTGTACCTTCCTGCCCAATAAGGATGCGAAGACTTAGTTGTCTTTGGTGTTGGCCCTTATTATGGGTCGAATAGGTCCAACTTCCTGCCTTGAGACAATAGGCCCAGGGGACTAGTGAGTTGGGTTGGGTGAGCCCGATAGGTCGAGTGGGCTGCGGTCCGCAATAGACCTAATGGCAAGAGGCCCAACAATAGACCCAACATCCAGGCGGGTTGGGTCTGGTCGGGATCTGTGGTGCGGTGTATGCCGCTTTAAGTGAATCGGATGCGCACCTCTAAAAGCTCAGGCTTTTGGGGTTAATGGTTGGCGCCAACGATCCGACATTTGAGACCTAGTGGTAAGGGAATTTCCGGATGTGTTTCCGACAGAGCTCCCCGGAACGCCACCAGAAAGAGAGGTTGACTTCCCAATTGAGCTACTCCCCGGCACCAAGCCCATCACTAAAGCACCGTACAGGATGGCCTTCGCGGAGCTGAAGGGACTCAAGGCGCAGTTGGAGGACCCTCTGGATAAGGGCTTCATCAGACCAAGCGCGTCGCCCTGGGGCGCGCCCGTCCTGTTCGTGAGAAAGAAGGACGGAAGCCTCCGGTTGTGCATCGACTACCGGGAGATAAATAAGGTCACGGTCAAGAACAAGTACCCCCTGCCAAGGATCGATGACCTCTTCGACCAATTACAGGGGGCGACGGTATTTTCAAAAATTGACCTGCAGTCGGGCTATCATCAGGTCCAGGTTAAGGGGGAGGATATCCCCAAAATGGCTTTCCGTACACGCTATGGCCATTACGAATTTACGGTAATGCCATTCGGGCTCACCAATGCCCCGGCGTTGTTTATGGACATGATGAACAGGGTGTTCAAACCCTTCCTGGATTTGTTCGTGGTGGTCTTCATTGACGACATCCTCATCTACTCCCGAACAGACGAGGAACACGAAGAACATCTGCGCATAGTCCTCCAGACCCTGCGTGAACAGAAACTCTACGCCAAACTCAAAAAGTGTGAGTTTTGGCTCCGTGAGGTCGGTTTCTTGGGGCACGTGATCTCGGCAGCGGGAGTCGCGGTGGATCCGAAGAAGATAGATTCGGTGACGGAATGGCCCCGACCGACAACTGTTACGGCTTTTTGGTGTTGGCATATTTCGTGAGTCAAGTCAGTGAGTTGAGTCGGAGTCTTAAAGGGATCAAATTGTCAAATCAGCAATCGAAGACTTAGAGAAGATTCAACAAGAGCTCAAGTTGCCACTCAGTGTTTTGAGTCTTGAAGATTGAAGATGAAGAATTGTGAATCAGCTACATCAATCTCAAGAAGAAAGTATTCAAAAGGATCAGGTATGTTTAACTAAATAATTTTGGTGATCCAAATACTTTCTTATAGTCTAGAAACACTTGGATGAATTTTTAATTGCATAAAAATCAAAAACTGGACATGGGACATGTTCAGGATCCGGATCAGATGATCCAATCCGGATCCCGAAGGGTATTAGTTCATGTGCAAATCCAATCCGGATCCAAGCCTATTCTGATCCGGATCCCGAACATTGGATGTTGCTGAAATTCATGAACGATCCGGATCGGGCCTTGCGATCCGGATCCCGAACCCTTGGATTTCTGGAATCGTCAATCTCGTTACGACGATCCGGATCGCAGTAATCCCGATCCGGATCGCCGTCCTGAAAAATTCCAGATAAGGTATGTTTTTGATTCTTATCTCTTTCCAAAGGTTTCTAAACTATAAATAGACATTTAGGGTTTCTCAAAAACGGGGGAGCATGCCGATCAATTTATAAAACACTTGAGAGCAACCCTAGAGGCTAGGTTTTTATCGTTCTTCTTTATAGCCTCTTTTAGGTCAATTCGATGGTTCTTTCAAGAACATATCTTTTGTCGAATTGATCTAATCTTTGCTTAGAGATTTCTCCATGGATCTTCATTGATAATCTAAGCAAAGGATCACCATCGAAGCCAATATTCTTACCGGCTGAGTTTGCGTCGTGGATTCGACGTGGCACCGTGGATTCGGTGTGTTGAAGGCGTTTCGTGGATTCGAAACGTGTGCTCGTGGATTCGAGTGGCGTTCGTGGATTCGAACGTGTGCAGTGGACGTGCAAACGGTGGAGCGCAAGGTCCGAAGAAGTTGAAGGAGGGGTTAAATCCGTGGAGACGGTAATCACCTTGTTATTCTTCTTTTCTTAGTGGATTGTTATTGCGTGGACATCCAACCGGTCAGCGCAAGGTCCGAAGAAGTTGAAGGAGGGGTCGAGTCCGTGGAGTCGGTAATCACCTTGTTATTCTTCTATTCTTAGTGGATTGTTATTGCGTGTTGGTCCCGTGGTTTTTCTCCTGGATTGGAGTTTCCACGTAAATCTCGGTGTGTTGATTTTTATTTTCCGCATTGTTTTTTATTTTTGCACTGAGATTGGTTTTTATAATATTACACCTATTCACCCCCCTCTAGGTGTTTGATAGTACCTATTTAGATCCTTGTGGATCCTAAATAACTCTACAATTGGTATCAGAGCGGGTTTTAGGTTTATCTATCATGATGGGTGAAAGTGGTAATATTTTTAGACCTCCTCTTTTTGATGGGACCAATTATGCATATTGGAAAGTGCGGATGAGAGCTTTTCTCATCTCTATTGATGAGCGGGTATGGCAAACCGTGGAATACGGTTGGGTGCATCCTGTTGAGGAAGTAGGAAATTCTACTACCCCAAAACCTCGCTCTAGATGGTCTAAAGAGGAAATCGAAAGATCTTCTTACAATGGGAAAGGTATGAACGCTTTATTTAATTCTCTTTCCTCGACTGAGTTTACAAGAATTTCCGCGTGTGAAACCGCGAAGGAAATTTGGGATATTCTCAAAATTACACATGAGGGTACTAATCTTGTAAAAATTCAAAAGCTCCAGATGCTTACAAGTCAATTTGACTCTATTCATATGGAAGAGCATGAATTGTTTACAGATTATTACACTAGACTTCAAGATGTAATTAATACATGTGCTAATTTAGGAGAAAAGATCCCGGAGTCGAAAATTGTAAGAAAGATACTTCGGACTCTTCCGGAACGGTTTAGGGCAAAGGTTACCGCCATTGAAACCGTTAGTCATCCGGATGAGATGAGTGTAGAGGAATTAGTAGGTGCTTTGCAAACTTATGAGATGACTTTTCCTACTAATCAAATTTCTTCCAAGTCTTCTTCTAAGCTTACAGGTATTGCATTCAAATCAACAAAGGAAGAAGATAGCGAATCAAGTTCCGACGATGAAATCTCTTTTGCCGATTTTGAAGAACAATTGGCGCGGATCACAAAGAAATTTCGTCGGAAATTTTGGAAGAATCGAACCGATGGATCTTCATCCACGAAACCATCTAAAGGATCATCGGGTTCTAAATCCTCTAAACTCAAAGGCGTTGCAAAACCTTCTAAAGAAAAAGAAAAAGATGATTTCGAAGGGGAAATCCGATGCTATCGATGCAAAGGCTACGGCCATATTTCAACGGATTGTCCTTCTAAGAAATCATACAAAAAGAAGGCTTTGCAAGCAAAACTTGGGACGATTCTAGTTTCGATGAATCGACCTCAAGTGAAGAGGAAAAAGAAAAAATTGTTGCTTTTCATGCCTCTCAAATTCCCTCTTCTAATTTGTGCTTATCATCTTTAGTCACTGACTCTATTCCTTTGATTTTGCATGAAACATCAACATCCGGAGGAGAGTCATCAAGTGAGGGGGAGTCGGACGAAGAAGAACTCGTTGAGGCATACCAACAACTTCTTGCGGAATCAAAGAAGATGGCCAAACTTAACAAGAAGTTGAGGAAGCAACGACTTGAAGTTCAAGACGAGAATCAAGCTTTAAAGATCAAACTTCATGATCTCGAGGAGGAACAGGACGGTTATTGGATAACAATAAAATCCTCCAAGAAAAGCTAAACCAATCGGAGACAAACGCTAAATCATATATGGACAAGATTGGTTTTCTTGAAAAGCAGTTTGAAGAAATTCATGTCACCAACCAAGCTTTGACCAAGCAAGTTCATCAACTTAAATCCGACATACAAAGGCTTTCAACCGGTTCCAAGAAACTTAATTGTATGTCCGGATTAGGTCAAGCAAGCAAGGTTGGTTTGGGATTTAAAAAGGACCAAACTGTGCATGCTTCAAGTTCCACAATAAAATTGAAAGGAAGAACTTGTCACCTTTGTGGACTTGAAGGACATTTGGTGAAGAATTGCCCGAAAAAGAGAAAGAAAAATACTTCGGCAACTTCATCTACGGAGCGGACTCAACGGAATCAAAAGACACATCAAGTCAAAGGAGTTCACTCAACCCACCAAAGGTCCGAGCCACAACATCAATCATTCAAGTGGATCATTGCGAGGCAAAGACCTAAGGTGGACCAACAGTCAAAGCTACCAACCCCCGGGCACAACGAATCAAGACAACCCAAAATCCAGCGATTTTGGATTCGGAAAGGTGATATCTTTCCTTGTCTTAAGTTCTAAATAGCTTATGACTGTGTGTAATGCTTTGATTGGTTTTCCCTTCATATTTTTCTTAATCTTTGCATTACATGTTTTTCAATGCTCTTTGTTTTTATACTTTGTTTTTGAACAAAAGGGTTTTATTGAACAAGTGCATTGAATAAAAAGGGCTTCACGTTCATTCACTCCAAATTAATTTTCTTGGATTATCAACTTGACTCCATATTCATAATCTTGAAGACACTTCATTTAGAGGAGTTGTTTAATTGAGCATTGGCTAAATTGACTTTAATTGCATCCTTTCACGCATTTAGAAATTTATTATGCTTTTGATATCATAATATTTCAATGTTGCAATGATCATTTATGTTAATTAATTCATCTTTTAAGTGATCAAAGTCAATTTCTCTCTCAATGATCTCTTGGTATAGTCATTATCATATTTGATTGCTTAGTCGAGTATGAATGCGAGATCAATTTTTGGTTGAATACCTTATATATTAAATAATTGATAGCCAATTGAGGGGGAGTCAAAGAAAAGTAAAATGCTCAAAAGATGTGGAAAGAGTTACATCCCAATGAGGAGTGTGAAAACTACCACCACATGGAGGAAAAGAAAGAAAGAAAAAGATACTCCATGAATGCAAAGCAAATTTTTGTTTTAAAAATGTTGATGAAATGCATATTGAAATACTTGACTCAGTCATATTTCATGGTTGGTATAAGGTGGGATTTTTGATAAAGATGCTCAAAGAGCCACTCCTTCAACAGATTGTCTAGATATATTATCTAACTTATCTGGGATTTCAAACATCTATTGATCTTGGTATTTCATTTTCTTTACCAAAATTGATGATTTGATAAAGGCATTACGCATAAGATCAGTTAGATGTAATTGAAGTTGTTCAACTTTAAGGTTTTAATTTTCATAAATTTTCGTTTCATTTTTGAGTATTTTTGATAGATTTGGTATAATCTATTTCTTGTTGCATGAAACGATGACTTTTGTTTAAAGTTGATGCGCTAAAGTGCTTACATACTCTTTCTGGTTTTTATTTTTCTAAATTATTCTAATGAAAGAAAATTGGATTGAATGACATCTTGTGAATTCATTGTTTAAAGCACTTAAATTGATTTCTTGATGGAATACAAATCGGTAATTGAAAAGATTTCAAAATCTGGATTTGTTTCAAGAAATTATTTGATTTTTGCTTTCTGGTACCGGTACGCAATCTGCATTTTTGTTATATACCGGAACTGAGCTTTTATCTCTCTTTCTCTATGAACTAATTTCCTTTTGTCTAGTATGTTCACTGTTTGACAATTTGTGACAAAAAGGGGGAGAAGAGAAATGACGGAGATGAGATCATCAAGAGAGGACAAACGAAAATGAAAAATGGGGGAGAACGAAAATGATGATCGTATCACAAAGGGGGAGAACAGAGATGCTCAAGATAGGGGGAGATAAAGAAAAGATTGAAAGAGCCGAAAAACAAAAGAACCAAAAGGACGAATCAAATGTAGGATTTTAATTTCTAACGACTAACGTTTGATTTTGTTTGGAGTTTTGTTTTGCAGGAATTACATCACTTTAAGACTCCAAGTCCTAAGTCATAGAGTATGTTCTAGGACTGTTTGGTTCAAATGTAATTTTGTATTTATTGGATCTTTCACGCAAAGAAAATCAATGTTTTGGTGATGACATTGAATTTCGATTTTTGGTTTAAGATGAGTGACTTGAGCGTTTTTATGTATTTTTGGGTTTTGTCACGAAATTGCCAAAGGGGGAGATTGTTACGGCATTTTGGTGTTGGCATATTTCGTGAGTCAAGTCAGTGAGTTGAGTCGGAGTCTTAAAGGGATCAAATTGTCAATCAGCAATCAAAGACTTAGAGAAGATTCAACAAGAGCTCAAGTTGACACTCAGTGTCTTGAGTCTTGAAGATTGAAGATGAAGAATTGTGGATCAGTTACATCAATCTCAAGAAGAAAGTATTCAAAAGGATCAGGTATGTTTAACTAAATAATTTTGGTGATCCGAATACTTTCTTATAGTGTAGAAACACTTGGATGAATTTTTAATTGCATAAAAATCAAAAACTGGACATGGGACATGTTCAGGATCCGGATCAGATGATCCAATCCGGATCCCGAAGGGTATTAGTTCATTGCAAATCCAATCCGGATCCAAGCCTATTCTGATCCGGATCCCGAACATTGGATGTTGCTGAAATTCATGAACGATCCGGATCGGGCCTTGCGATCCGGATCCCGAACCCTTGGATTTCTGGAATCGTCAATCTCGTTACGACGATCCGGATCGCAGTAATATCCGATCCGGATCGCCGTCCTGAAAAATTTCCAGATAAGGTATTTTTGATTCTTATCTCTTTCCAAAGGTTTCTAAACTATAAATAGACATTTAGGGTTTCTCAAAAACGTGGGAGCTATACCGATCAATTTATAAAACACTTGAGAGCAACCCTAGAGGCTAGGTTTTTATCGTTCTTCTTTATAGCCTCTTTTAGGTCAATTCGATGGTTCTTTCAAGAACATATCTTTTGTCGAATTGATCTAATCTTTGCTTAGAGATTTCTCCCATGGTTCTTCATTGATAATCTAAGCAAAGGATCACCATCGAAGCCAATATTCTTACCGGCTGAGTTTGCGTCGTGGATTCGACGTGGCATCGTGGATTCGGTGTGTTAAGGCGTTTCGTGGATTCGAAACGTGTGCTCGTGGATTCGAGTGGCGTTCGTGGATTCGAACGTGTGCAGTGGACGTGCAATCGGTGGAGCGCAAGGTCCGAAGAAGTTGAAGGAGGGGTTTGAGTCCGTGGAGACGGTAATCACCTTGTTATTCTTCTTTTCTTAGTGGATTGTTATTGCGTGGATATCCAACCGTCAGCGCAAGGTCCGAAGAAGTTGAAGGAGGGGTCGAGTCCGTGGAGTCGGTAATCACCTTGTTATTCTTCTATTCTTAGTGGATTGTTATTGCGTGTTGGTCCCGTGGTTTTTCTCCTGGATTGGAGTTTCCACGTAAATCTCGGTGTGTTGATTTTTATTTTCCGCATTGTTTTTTATTTTGCACTGAGATTGGTTTTTATAATATTACACCTATTCACCCCCCTCTAGGTGTTTGATAGTACCTATTTAGATCCTTGTGGATCCTAAATAACTCTACAACAACGGT
>CM054954.1:8517221-8540579 GCA_029168755.2 Tillandsia fasciculata
TCCTGATTTACAGCACCTTCTATCTGTTTTCATGCTTCCTATCGACCTTGTTACTATCCGAGATTTTAGTACCCAGTAGGTACGATTAGCTGATCCTCGGCTCGTCGTGCCCCACTGGGATACATGGCAGTGTATCTCACACCCCTGGGTGACCCTTTTCCAGGGTCCGTCGGGTGGGAGATATGGGGACGATCCAGTGAGCAGATTACGATAGAGCTGTCCCCATGAGCATTTAGATATCGATGATTTCACGACTTATTTCGCATTTCATTCAGTTTATCTGGATTTAGATATTAAAAGTATGATGTAATAATTTGACTGTTGATTATTCCTGCTGAATAGATTAGATTAACTACTGATATATCTGTTGATCTCTGATGATGATTCTTAGCCGTGCATGTATAGGGGAGTCTCTATCCTCGGGATAGAGGGTCTTCTATGCGTGTGGCGGTCTGTTGCGCCCAAGTTGCAAACTCTGATTTCAAAAAAAAAAAAAAAAAAAAATTACCGGATTTTTAAAACTCGGGGCGTGACAGATTAGATGGTATCAGAGAAATAGGTACACGGTACCTAGGAAAGGATAAATAGGAACTGGCTAGGATAAACCCTAGGAAGACCTGTCACGTGAGAGCGCTGGGTATGTCGAGTTTAAGGGTTAGAAACTCAAGATGTGATTAGAGTCTGTTTCTGACCTGCTTCTGTGTTGCAGCTATGGCACGTACTCCAGGACGTGGACGTGGACGGGGACGGGGCGCGGGCCGTGGAGTGGGCCGACCCCCTAGCACTTCTGGCTAGCCCGCCGATCAGGGTCGCATGGACCGGCTGGAGGCCCAGGTGGCAAATCTAGCCGGGATGTTTCAGCATTTCATGCAGCATCAGGCTGCCGGCCCTGCTACTCCTGCCCCACCTGCTCCTCCACCCGCGGTACCTGAGGTGACACCGCCGGTTGCTCCCCCTGCTGCACCGGCCGAAGCTGAGCCAGAGATAGACCCCGTACCACCACCGGCGGGGCCCGTTCCAGCTGCAGTCCCTGCCGCAGCCTCCAGAGCAGTACCGGGGGTTGTTGCAGCCCCTGGTGTCTTCAATTCCGCCACGTCTACTTCCTCCCGATCCGTCGCTCCCGCTGCTGGTCCTGCGGCTGAGACTGAGGCCGATCGAGCGGAGAAGGCTCGAGCGAAGGCGGCCATTCTAGAGTTTAAAAAGTTCAAGCCTCAGACTCTCGAGGGCAAGGAGGGGGACCACTGGGAGGTCGAGCTCTGGATCGACCATATGGAGAAACTTTTTCAAGATGCCTACACCGAGGACCGCGATAGGGTCCACATTGCTGCTCATTGCCTGGATGGCCGGGCATCTAAATGGTGGAGACAACATCGAGCTACCTACTTCCCGGGCACAGCCGATCTTACCTGGGAAGACTTCAAAGCCGCCCTGTACCATCATTACCTAAATGAGACCACGAAGGAGGGTCTTGAACGTGATTTGGAGACGATTAAACAGGGCGACCTGAGCGTCCGAGACTACGAGCAGGAGTTCCTGCGCATCGCCGACCTGGTGCCCCAGGCGGTGCGCGAGGAACGTCGGAAGGTACGCTTGTTTTCCCAGGGCCTGAAGACTGAGATTCGCCGACACCTGGCATCGCACCTCTCCACGAATTTCGACAACTGCGTCGAGCGGTGTCTTGCGATCGAGGCGGAAATCAAGATGTCCCGCGCCGAGCGGAGTGCAGCGGACAAGGACAGAGATAAAGGCAAGAAGAGGGCGCACCCTGGAAACAGCGGGGGGCACCCGAACCAGAATAAGAGGGCCAAGCAACCGCAATTGAAGAGATGGCCCAAGCGATCTCCCGCCGTTGGAGCCTTTCCCAACCCCAACTGGGGCCCCCGACCATGCATCTTCTGCGGGGGTACCCACCGGGCAAAGGATTGCGACCAGCGACACGGCCGATGCTTCACCTGCGGCCAACAGGGTCATGTTGCGGCGTCATGCCCGCGGGGATCTGCACCCGCGCAGACGGCTGCTCCTCTTCCTGCACCACCGCGACGACAAGCTCCTGCGCCAAGCTCTGCTTCTTCGGGACGTCCACCCCTGCCTCGTCCACCTACTTCATCCCGACAGACAGCTGGAGGGCGTGTCTTCGCCCTTACTCATGGTGATCCCGCTCCGGAAGACAACCTGGCAGGTACCACTCTTATTTATGGTCATCATGCTCGAACATTATTTGATACTGGGGCGTCACATTCGTTCATTTCCACACATTTTATTGCTACCCACGATATTGTTGCTCAGCCGACTAGAGATAGATTTTGGGTAGAGATTCCGGGACATAGTATTCTAATTAACGAAGAACTGCGATTATGTCCTATCTTTATTGGCGGACGGAGTTTCCCTATCACTCTATTAGTGCTCAAACTCCGTCAGTATGACCTGATCTTGGGAATGAATTGGCTTTCTAAATATCGAGCGACCATTGACTGCACATTCCGGAGGATGACTCTGGATCCGCCAGGTCAAGCGGAGTTGGTATTTTCTGGCTTCGAGCCTTCGGCTTATTTGGGGATTTGTTCGGTATCCCCAGTTCGACGCCTGGAGAGAGGGCGTGTGGCATATCTCGCCGCGGTTGTCAACGCTCTTCCTGAGACTCGACGAGTTGAAGATATTGCCGTGGTACGGAGTTTTCCCGATGTATTCCCAGCAGAGCTTCCGGGAATGCCACCTGATCGCGAAATCGAATTTATTATTGATCTGGTACCCGGCACAGCTCCTATATCTCGAGCACCATACCGCATGGCTTTCGCGGAACTCAAGGAGCTAAAGACGCAACTAGAAGAATTGACGGCCTTGGGCTTTATTCGGCCTAGTGTGTCCCCTTGGGGCGCACCGGTTCTCTTTGTAAAGAAGAAAGACGGCAGCTTACGCCTCTGTGTTGATTACCGGGAATTGAACAAAGTCACCATCAAAAATCGCTATCCCCTCCCGCGGATTGACGATCTGTTCGACCAGCTCCAAGGGTCGATGGTATTCTCTAAGATCGATCTCCAATCCGGATATCATCAATTGAGGGTTAGAGCGGAAGATATCCCGAAGACAGCTTTCCGAACCAGATACGGCCATTACGAATTCACTGTAATGCCGTTTGGGCTTACCAATGCCCCTGCTGCCTTTATGGACATGATGAACCGAATTTTTAAGCCGTTTCTGGATCGCTTCGTCGTGGTATTCATCGACGACATCCTCATATACTCGAAGAGCGATCTGGAACATCAGGATCATCTCCGACAGGTTCTTCAAGTCCTCAGGGAGAACAAGCGGTATGCCAAGTTCAAGAAATGCGAATTCTGGCTCAGAGAAGTCGCATTCCTTGGGCATATTATCTCGGCTAAAGGCGTTGCTGTCGATCCCAAGAAAATTGAGGCTATCAAAGAATGGCCCCAGCCAACCAACGCGACGGAGGTTCGCAGCTTCATCGGTCTGGCGGGGTATTATCGGAGATTCGTCGAGGGTTTCTCAAAGATTGCTGCTCCAATGACCCGTCTGACGAGAAAAGAAGAGAAGTTCGTGTGGACTCCTGAGTGCCAGCTCGCTTTTGACGAATTAAAGCGACTCCTGACTGAGGCACCTATATTGACGCTACCGGTCCAAGGCGAAAATTATGTAGTCTATTGCGATGCTTCGCGAATCGGATTGGGTTGTGTCCTTATGCAAAATGATAAAGTGATAGCCTATGCCTCTCGGCAACTGAAGCCCTACGAGCAAAATTACCCGACGCATGATCTCGAGCTTGCTGCGGTGGTTTTCGCTCTCAAGTTATGGAGGCATTATCTCTATGGGGTCCATTGCGAGATCTTCACTGACCATCAAAGCCTCAAATATCTCTTCACACAGAAGGAGCTGAATCTAAGACAGCGGCGATGGCTCGAATTGCTCAAGGATTATGATATCACTATTCAATACCATCCTGGTCGAGCCAATGTGGTAGCCGACGCCTTAAGCCGAAAGCATGAGGCGCCAGAATTATTGATGATCACTGATGAGGACCGCTTGATCTCAGAGTTTCAGCGGCTAGATCTGGAGGTTGTTCCTACTGGGTCGACTGCCCGACTTATGGCGATGGTAGTGCAGCCGACCCTACTTGATCGCATAAAGGAGGGACAGAAGTCGGACCCCTCCTTCCAGAAGATCCGAGAGCTGATATCCCTGGGGCAGACTGACGACTACCAGCTGCACGCCGATGGCTCTATCCGCTTTAGGGGCCGTTGGTGTGTACCAGATGACGGTGATTTGAAAAAGGAGATCCTCACTGAAGCTCATCGGTCCTTATACACGGTACATCCTGGAGGGACAAAGATGTATCGCGACTTAAAGCAGCATTATTGGTGGCCTGGGATGAAGGCTGATGTAGCGAACCATGTGGCACAGTGCCTAGTTTGCCAGCAAGTCAAAGCAGAACATCAAAGACCGGCGGGAAAACTGCAACCGCTTCCTGTACCAGTTTGGAAGTGGGAGCAGATTACGATGGACTTCGTTACCGGTCTGCCTCGATCCCAGCGAGGCCATGATGCTATATGGGTTATTGTGGATCGACTCACCAAGTCGGCTCACTTTCTGCCGATCCACACCACTTGGACCCGCGATCGACTCGCCCAGCTTTATATTGATGAGATCGTGCGACTTCATGGCACTCCAGCATCGATCGTATCTGATAGAGACACCCGCTTTGTGTCTCAGTTCTGGAAGAATGTTCAAGAAGCCATGGGCACGAAGCTGAAGTTTAGTACTGCCTTCCACCCCCAGAGTGATGGGCAGTCCGAGCGAGTTATACAGACTTTGGAGGATATGCTGCGATCCTGCGTACTGGAGTATGGAGATGGATGGTACCGGTATCTTTCCTTGGTGGAGTTCGCCTACAACAACAGCTACCAGGCGAGTATCGGTATGGCTCCGTATGAGGCACTGTACGGGCGCCGATGTCGGTCCCCCATCTGTTGGGATGACGTCGGTGAGCGCCGTGTGATCGGGCCAGAGCTATTGGAGGACGCAGAGGCCAGAGTGCGGGTAGCAAGACAGCAGTTGCTAACCGCGCAGAGCAGACAGAAGAGTTATGCGGACCAGCGGCGACGAGATTTGGAGTTCCAGGTTGGCGACCATGTCCTGCTGAAGGTGTCGCCAACTCGGGGAGTCAAGCGATTTGGGATTCGCAACAAACTCAGTCCGCGCTTCGTCGGTCCTTTTGAGATCTTGGAGCGTATTGGCCCTGTCGCCTACAGACTTGCTCTTCCTCCTAGCCTCGCCCGGGTGCACAACGTCTTCCATGTCTCCATGCTGAGGAAGTACATCAGAGATCCCTCACATGTCATCAGCCCCACCGCTGTCCAGCTTCGCGAGGATCTGAGCTATGATGAAGTACCACTGAAGATCCTTGCTCGAGATGAAAAGAAGCTGAGGAACCGATCGATTCCCTACGTCAAAGTACAATGGGAGAACCATGAAGAGCGTGAAGCTACGTGGGAACGCGAGTCGACTATGAGGGAGCGTTACCCCCATTTATTTGGTTCTTAGTTGTATTTAGTTTCAGGGACGAAACTTCCTTTTTGGTGGGAGAGATGTAAGAACTTGAAATTTTGTAAAGAAATAAATAAATGAAATTGATTTGAGTCAAGTTGAATCTGGATCATGTAGGGCTCAAATAGCGATAGTGCCCTTTTCTGCAGTATAATTTACACAATTAGTGGGCCAGAATTATCGCTTTTCAATCCGGACCTGATCTCGAAGATCGGAGACCACGAGTGCGACCGTCTCATCGAACCGAGTGAAAATCATATTAAACTTGTTCCGATCTGACGGTCGGATCTTCCAGAAATCAGCGTTGAAGCTGGCGGGGCCCGCGACTTAAGTCGCTGGTACAATGAACAGTAAACTTGATTTTCGAACCTCTCTCGCGCCAACGTTGAGCCAAATCACTGTCCGGAATCTGATCATAGCACTTCAGGTAGCCGTTTTTAACGGTCTCGTCATTCCGGACGCAATGGCGCTGACGGAATTTCCGTTTGATGACCCTGGAGTCTCGAAAAGCGTGAAAACTGTATTTTTACGCAGTTATTATGAACCGAAAATTTATCCGGGCATTTTTTCGAGAAACAGAGATCGCTACCTAATAGGTTTCGTCGAGCCGGACGTCCTGGCGAAATCCGTTTTTCGATTTGACGCACGGATCTTCTCGAAAAGCGAAAAATGCATCGAAAAATGCAACTTTTACACATAAACCCTCATATAAGTTGCCTTGGAAAGTGTGCCACCCCCTAGGGAAGGACCTAAGAGTGAAATAAAAGTATATGGAGGGACTGATCTGTAGCTGTGGACTGTGGAGGGGCTAAGATGCAATTTTGCTCATTGCTATATATAGCATATTCCGAGCTAGGGTTCCTCCACAAACCCTAGACCCCCTGCCTTCCAGCCGCGGCTCCAATAGAACCCACGCCTCCTCTGCCTCATCCCTAGCCAGCCCCGCACCAGCCGCCGCCGCGCCACCGCCGGAAAAGGTAGATCAAGGACTCCTCTTGGTTTCGGGTGGTTGAAGAGGAGGGTGCTCGGGAGGTGCTCGGAAGGTCAAGGCCGCACCTGAAGCATCCCCTGAGAAGCCGCATCCGAGCCCGAGGGAGTCGGCACCCCAGATCCGCCGTGCGCCGCCGTGGCACGCTCCTTCTTCCGCGGTTTTTCCGGCGAAGGTGAGATCTTGGCACGTTTCCTTTTATTATGGCTTTTGGGCACGTGCATCTTGTTCCTGACACCGAGGGGACCCCTCGGGTGCAGACCCAGCCGGCGCCGTCGTCCCGATCTCCGGCGGGGGCCTGGTATCGCCGGAATTATCGTTTCGGGCCGACCCTCTGCGCCGCCGTCATCCGACCGATAAAACGGAGATCAGCACCGTTGGATCTAGGCTTCACGACGACTGCAACCTTCCCACAAGACTTGGGCTCGATCAGATCAAGATCGGAGCCGCGCGCGGGTGCCCTAGAAACCCAGATCTTTGCACCGCGGCCGATCGTCGCCGTCCGGCGCCGCCGCGGCCTCCCGGCGCCGACCAACCCTGCACCGAGCCTCACTGCATCGAGGGGACCCTTTTGGTCCAAGTCTCCCCGGCCGAAACCCAGCCGGCCGGATTCTGCCATTAGAGCCCTCCGAGCTCGACCAAGCTTTTCCGGCGCCGCCTCGCCGGCGTTCCTCAGTCGCCGGGAACGTTCAGGTAAGCTCATCTCATGCTCCTGAGTCTCCCCAAGGCCTTGCATGTCCATCTTAACGTGGGCATTTTCCTCACTGCAGTTGCACCCGAGGTGGACCTAGGCTCGAACTCCGGCCAACTCCGGCACCCCGGCCTCCGGCCAACTGCACAGGTAAAGTCCAGACATCATACTCAAGCATCCCATCATTTTGGTTTGGGCCTAGTTGTTGGGTTTAGGTTAATAAGGATCTAATAGGGGAAAAAACACCTAGAGGGGGGTGAATAGGTGTAAACAATAAACACTCAAAAATCTTTGTGCGATAAAACCCAATGCGGAAAAATAAAAGAACACACAAGATTTTTACGTGGAAAACTCCAAACCGGAGTAAAAAACCACGGGACCGATAACACGGCGAAATCCACTAGAGTTAACACACGTACAAGGTGATATAACGTACTCACAGACGACTCAACCTTTTACCATACGCTCCTAGTAGATCTTCTCCGCTCGCTCCACGACGCTTCTCGAATCCACGATCCGCGCCCAACGCTGAATCCACAGCGTCCAACGTCGAGTCCACGACGTCCGACCGAATCCACGGTCTTCACCCAATGGCACGCTTCGAATCCACGAACGCACCTCGCTCCGAATCCACGAGAGCGATAACACCTTGAATCCACAAGGCCACGCGAGTCCACGCGCCGATTTTGGGATAAATCGTTGTTTGTTTGGGTGGTGATGATCCGCCGAATACTTAGATCAAGAGTAGATCGGAAATACCATCTAAGTATTCATTAGTTTGATTCTACTCAAGATGTGAGTATGAAAACCTAGAATCAAATAATCAATATAGATGAAGAACCATAGAATAGATCTAATGATTTCCGTTCTTCTCTATATGTGGATCTAAGGCCGTATAAAATGATATTTGAAAATGACGGCTCTTTTTCCGATGCCCTAGAAATGAAATAGGAGGGCTATTTATAGGTTAGAAACCCTAGGAAGAATATTCGGATCAAAAACAAACTTTTCTGGAAAGTTTTACCGACGGCGATCCGGATTGCATAAGCCACGATCCGGATCGCAGAAGCACAGAATGCAGTTTCCAGAAAATCACCTGTTCGGGATCCGGATCATAATCCACGATCCGGATCGTTCATACATTTTCACAAAACACCCCATTCGGATCCGGATCTGCCCAAGCTATGATCCGGATTGCAGCAATGTATGAACGAACACCTTTCGGGATCCGGATTGAAAGCCACGATCCGGATCCTGAACATGTCCCATGTCCAGTTTTTGATGAATATGCAATTAAAACCTCTTCCAGGTGTTTCTACACTATAAGAAGTATTCGGATCATCAAAATTATTTAGTTAAACGTACCTGATCCTTTTGAATTCTTCTTTCTTGAGATTGAGGTATATGATCCAAAGTTTCTTCATCTTCAATCTTCAAGACTTAAACATTCACGAAATACGCCAACTCAAATTCCGTAACAATCTCCCCCTTTGGCGGTTTCGTGACAAAACACAAATCCACAAAGAAAATTCAAAAAGATATTTTTGTTGCTATCACCATACAACAAAAATTTACAAAAGAGTTCCAGAAATTAAAAACATGAGATAAACTCCTAAGACAGACTCTAGACTTAGACATCTGTAATCTCTGCACACAGAAAACATTCTTGACAAACAAATTCGTTAGATACCTCAAGAATTGGAACATACAAAACCAAGTACAGAGATAGAGTTTATCTCATCATGACATTTAAAAGAATCAGATATGTGAAAGAAACATAGTTAAAACCAACATATCTTCTAAGCAGTTGAAAACCAAATGTCAAAGTATGTTAGTCCAACATCAACTTGTTAGTCATATTACATGCCCAAATAGTTAGTCAAATAGTTAGTATAGAAGCATGTCACAATCACAAAAGAAAAACAAAGTTGAGTTGAGATTCATACTTACATACTTACCTTTTACCATTGTTCATTCATTGTTCATTGTTTTCGCTAACTCTCTCCCCCTTTTTGTCACAAAACAAAGCCAAATAATTACAACAAAAGGAGAGTTAACAACATAAACAAAACAGAACAAAAAGCAAAGTCAGAGGAAAATGATTATAACAAAGATTTACTCCTGAGAGTCGGAGTCATCCGAGGTCGTGCAACCCATTTTCGCAAACAGCTTCTTCACAAGTTTCTTTACTGAAGAAACTGACTTGGTCAAAGTGACTTGAGAAGCTGTGATAATTTCCATCTCGTTTTTCATAACATGAAGATCGCCTTTCATTTCAGAAAATTCAGCGGACATACGTTCTTGTTCATTTGAAAGCCGCTGTTGTTCTTTGAAGATGGATGTCACCGAGGCATCATCGTCAGAAGTAGATGCAGGTGCCTTCTGTTTCGGAGGAACGGGGGCAGTGGAAGAAGTTGCATGAGTTCGAACTCGTTGGCCAATTGGAGGAGAAGGGGGATCATCCTGCTTTGTTGTCAAAGACTTGACAATGGTTGTCTCATTTATTGTCCCCAAACTATACAAATACGAACTCGCGCTCGTATCCACCTTAAATCTCCTAAGGATGCGCATTATAATCATTGGATATGGTAGTCGCTCAGAGGGATGTGAGTGTTCGACATACCGCGTCATCCTATTCCAAATGAGGTAGGGGATGTTCAGGTTTGCTCCCATTGTCGCAGATGGATTTCCAAGAAGATAAAGAAATAGCAACCTATCCCATCGGACGATTTTCGTGTTCATGTTGGGAAGAATGTTGTAGCAAATAATGAAGTTTAAGTACTTGTACTCCTTCTTGAGTTCCCTGGAGTAAACTGAATTTCCGGCAGACGTAGTATCCGGAGAGCAGGTTCCATTGACTACTATTCTCCAAGATTTGGCTGTGAAGACTTGAGTCTTCAAATAATGAACTCCGTCTGAGATGGCTGTCATACCGAGCACCTCTCCAATCAGTTGGGGAGTGACTTTGATCTTGATACCTTTTACAAAGGTATGAAATTCTCGGCGTCCATCAGCTTCATCAATAAGACCTGCTGCATTCTGATAGAAGATCCGAACTGAGTGTGGACAGTACCCAGTTTTCTCAGAAAAGTTGCAGATCGGACCAAGACCAACTTGATCAAACAGAGCTCCAAACTCTGCAGATCTATCCCTCATCTGTTGTACATTGACATGTCGTTCTCCTATGCATTCCCTCTTTTCAAAATCTTTGATTCGTGTGGAGCTGACGAATCCCTGAAATGGTGGCAGGTTGTCCATAGGTTCATTGATTGAAATGCCTTGGGCACCACTTCTTTTCCTTGCCGAGGTTTTCACTCTTTTTCCGGTAGGCTCCATTGGCGCCTTTCCTTTCTCAGCTGCAGTAGGAGGAGGTTTAGATTTGGGAGCTTCAGCAGGAGCCTTCCCCTTTGCAGCAGTTGGGACAGCCCCTTCAACTTCAATTGTGTCCCAGTCAATCGATTCAGTTTCCGATTCAGTATCGGAGTCAGCTTTTGCTCTTTTTGTCCTCTTGCTTCTCTTCGGCTTTGCAGAGTCCTTCACATGAACCATGGCAGTGAGCAGGAAAATGATCCAGGTGATCACCATTTTGTCAGTGCTTTGAGTTTTAGAAATGTCCTGTGAAGACCAACTCAAGAACATATGAAAAATCGTCAATTTTGAAAAATTTGAAAAATTGTACCTAGACAATCATAATCATATAGAGAAGCCAAGAATCAAATTAGTTTTCCAAAAAGAATTTTAAAAATAGATCAATTCCATGATTTACAAAAATTCCTCTTTTATGCCCTAAAACCGAATTTTTAGAAATCGAAGCCTAAAAACTCGTTAATCAAGTGAAATCCCAGCATAAAAGCAAAACTAATTGACCCAGAGTTCTTATTTCAAAAGAAATTTGATCAAAAACCATTCACAAACGAAAAAATCCAACTTTTCAACTCACGTTTGATGAAAAAACATAAAAACTGTGAAAAACCGAGTTTTGATCATGAAAACTTACTTGAATCCGAAGAACTTTGAGTTTTGAAGCTCCAAGAAGCAAGAAATCTAGAGAGAGAAACTCTAGAAGCTTGAAAACCAGAAATTAGGGTAAAGAAATCTCGAATCTGAATGTTTCTATATAAAACCCTAGCCGTGATCCGGATCGGCCGAGAATGTGATCCGGATCGGCTACCCGCAGGAAAAATCCTGCGTTCGGGATCCGGATCACTTGCCACGATCCGGATCGGCTACACCTTTTTCTTCAGAAAAATTTAGAAAAATACATAAAATCCAGAAAAAGTATGTAAGCACTTTACCATGTCAACTTTAAACAAATGACATCGTTTCATACAACAAGAAATAGATTATGAAAAATCTATCAAAAATATCCAAAAATGAAACGAAAATTTACGAAAGTTAAAACACTTAAAGTTGAACAACTTCAATTACATCTATCCTGATCTTATGTGTAATGCCTTTATCAAATCATCAATTTCAGTAAAGAAAATGAAGTACCAAGATCAATAGATGTTTGAAATCCCAGATAAGTTAGATAATATATCTAGACAATCTGTTGAAGGAGTGGCTCTTTGAGCATCTTTTATCAAAAATCCCACCTTATACCAACCATGAAATACGACTGAGTCAAGTATTTCAATATGATTTCATCAACAATTTTTCAAACAAAAATTTGCTTTTCATTCATGGAGTATCTTTTTCTTTCATTTTCTCCATGTGGTGGTAGTTTTCACACTCCTCATTGGGATGTAACTCTTTCCACATCTTTTGAGCATTTCACATTTCATTGACTCCCCCTCAATTGGCTATCAATTATTTAATATATAAGGTATTCAACCAAACCATTGATCTCGAATTCATACTCGACTAAGCAATCAAATATGATAATGACTATACCAAGAGATCATTGAGAGAGAAATTGACTTTGATCACTTAAAAGATGGTTTAATTAACGTAAATGATCATTGCAACATTGAAATATTATGACATCAAAAGCATAATAAATTTCTAAATGCATAAAAGGATGCAATTAAAGTCAATTATGATTTATGCTCAATTAATGTGCTATGTACAGAACATAGATAAAGAACAAAACAAAAACAAAACAAAAACAAAACCTAATCTAAGCAAAGGTTTCAAAAGAGTTTATTTCAAGGAAAGCATGCCAATTGCTTTACGCAAGTGAATAAAACGTTTTTGATCCAAAGGTTTTGTTAAGATGTCAGCTAATTGATCCTCAGTTGAAATATATGACAGTTGAAGAATGTTTGATTCAACTAGCTCTCTAAGAAAATGATATCTAAGTTCAATATGTTTTGTTCTAGAGTGCAACACAGGGTTTTTAGAAATGTTAATAGCACTAGTGTTGTCACATAAAATGGTTACCGAAGATGTTGAAATCCGGAAATCGCTCAACACGCTTTTCATCCAAATCAATTGGGTTGAACAACTTCCTGCAGAAATGTACTCCGCTTCGGCAGTCGAGAGTGCTATGCAGTTCTGCTTTTTACTGTGCCATGCAACAAGGCAGTGGCCAAGATAGAAGCATGCACCACTCGTGCTTTTCCGGTCATCCACCGATCCAGCCCAATCGGCATCTGAGTATCCAACAATATCCAAAGTCGTTCCCATAGGATACCAAATTCCGAAATTGATTGTACCTTTGATATACCGGATGATCCGTTTCACCGCTTTCAGGTGAACCTCCTTCGGTGCTGATTGATATCTCGCACAAATCCCAACACTGAAGGATATATCCGGGCGACTAGCCGTGAGATATAGTAGACTTCCAATCATACTGCGGTACAGTTTCTCGTCTACATTCTCACTTTGTGATTCACTTCCAAGTCCCTTATGGCTAGTTCCCATTGGAGTCGGAAAATCCTTAGAATTTTCAAGATCAAACTTTTTGACCAACTCCAGTGCATACTTGGATTGACACAAGTGAATTCCTTCATCGTTTTGTTTAACTTGTAATCCAAGAAAATAATTCAATTCGCCCATCATGGACATCTCAAATTCGCTTTCCATGGTCTCCGCGAATTTAGAAGCATCATTATCTCTTGTTGCTCCAAAAACAATGTCATCGACATAGATTTGAGCAACTATGAAATTGTTTTGATAATGCTTCACAAAGAGAGTCCTGTCAGCTCCCCCTCGAGTGTAGCCCTTTTCCAAAAGGTGCTTTGTCAACCTTTCGTACCATGCTCGCGGTGCTTGTTTCAGACCGTAAAGAGCCTTTTTCAGACGAAAAACATGGTTAGGTAGTTTATGATCCACAAAACCTTTCGGTTGAGCTACATAAACTTCCTCATTTAAAAATCCATTTAAAAAGGCGCTCTTAACGTCCATTTGAAATAATTTGATTTTAAAATGACAAGCAATCGCAAACAATATACGAATGGACTCGAGTCTAGCTACAGGGGCGAAAGTTTCATCAAAGTCTATACCTTCTACTTGAGAATAGCCTTGAGCAACTAACCTTGCTTTGTTCCTGATGATAGTACCTTCTTCGTTTTTCTTGTTCTTGAAGATCCATTTGGTACCTATCACATTGTGTTGCTTCGGAGGCTTCGTCAGTTCCCAGACTTTGTTTCGCTCGAATTGATGGAGCTCTTCCTGCATTGCTTTAATCCAGTAATCATCTTGGAGAGCTTCATCAACATTCCTTGGTTCGATTTGAGATACATAGCATGCAAATCCGCAAACCAATTGTCTCCGTGTTCTAACTCCTTCTTGTGGATCTCCAATTATGTTCGATTCAGGGTGATCCTTGGAGATGCGTAACGTTTGAGGTAGAGGAGTAGGCGGAGGTACACGAGATGATTCCTGCACATCAGATAAGCTTGAAGAACCGTTAGATGCATCAACATTATTATCGAAAGAATTGTTAGAAGAAGATGCATTAGCAGGTGTATCATCATCAAGAGAGATATCGAGGGTAGATTTTTCAGATTCAAAATGAAAAGCTTCATCTACCTTAACATTTATCGATTCTACGATCGTCTTAGATTCTAAGTTAAAAACTCGATATGCTCTGCTGTTTGTAGAATAACCTAAGAAAATCCCTTCGTCACTTCGAGAGTCAAATTTTCCAAGATTCTCACGATCACGTAAAATAAAACACCGACTCCCAAAGATGCGAAAATATTTGATGTTAGGTTTTCTACAAAACCAAAGTTCATATGGTGTATTCAAAGTCCCCGGGCGCAAATACACGCGATTGATAACATAAACAGCAGTGTTCACCGCTTCAGCCCAAAAATATAAAGGTAAGTTCCGGCTGTGAAGCATAACACGTGCCATTTCCTGTACGACCCTGTTTTTGCGCTCGACTACACCATTTTGTTGAGGTGTGTAAGGTGCGGAGAATTCATGTTTAATGCCATTAGAAGTGCAAAAATCAATGAATTTGGAATTTATGAATTCCCCACCTCTATCACTCCTAACTCGAGTAATCCTTTCATTCTTTTCTATCATAATACGATTGCAGATTTCGAGAAAAGAATCAAAGGTATCAGCTTTTTCTTTTAGAAAGGCTACCCAAGTATATCTAGAAAAATCATCAACCAATAAGAAAATATACCATTTACCTCCCAGAGATGGTTGACGAGTTGGCCCCATTAAGTCCATATGCAAAAGTTCCAAAGGCCGTTTTGTACCTATGTGGTTCAAATTCTTGTGTGCAGTCCTAGACTGTTTTCCCTTTTGGCAACCGCCACACACAAGGTTTTGTTCAAAAGAAAGTTTCGGAACCCCCTTGACCACATCTTTATTTGAAATTCTAGCAAGTTCCTTAAAGTTTATGTGACCTAGCCTTTCATGCCAAAGTGTTTCATTTTTCAAAGATGCTAGGTTACATTTTTCAGAAATCTTAGAAGGAACTACATAACAATTGTTTTCTGATCTAACCCCCTTTAAAAAGAAAGCATGGTTCATGTCAGTTACAGTGCATTTATCAGATGAAAAATTAACTGAATAACCACTATCACACAGTTGACTTATGCTTATGAGGTTAGTCTTAAGGCCATGAACAAATAATACATTATCTAGAACCGGGCCATCTGGAATAGCTACCGTTCCCTTTCCAACAATTTTGGAAGACCGACCATCTCCGAAAACAACAAGTCCTCCGGAGTTTTTCTCAAATGTTTGAAAACAGTTTTTATCGCCGGTCATATGACGGGAACACCCGCTATCCAGGTACCAAGACGAACTATCATATGCATGCAAGGAAACATTGGTAGCAAGACAGGGAAAGATTTCACCTTTGCGCACCCAAACCTTTTTGGAATGCGTCGGTAATGATCGTGAAGTTGATTTCCTAGGTGAGAGCGTCTTGCTTGAAGAATTGCTGCTCCTTGATGATGTCGTCTTGAGCGGTGTACTACCAAGGCTCTTTTCCTTCAATTGATTGCAGTTGTTTTCCGAGGAATAGCCCTTTTGGTAGTCATTGCAAGATGTGCTTGAGGTGTGCGTTTGGCTCCAGTCTTGCAATTTCTTCTTATGTGCCCTGAAATGCCACAACGAAA
Source organism: Tillandsia fasciculata (assembly GCA_029168755.2). Lineage (NCBI taxonomy): Eukaryota > Viridiplantae > Streptophyta > Magnoliopsida > Poales > Bromeliaceae > Tillandsia > Tillandsia fasciculata. The sequence continues at coordinate 8,532,988 of CM054954.1, forward strand.
ACATACCTTGGTTCTTGTCGATTCCGAAGAGGATGTAGTAGGTTGTTGTCGTTGCTTGTCGTGAACACCGGTGTCGGAGGAGGAGATACCGACTGAGGCACAAATACTGTACCACTCGAACTTGGAATGTCTCCAGTTTGAGTGTATCCGAGGCCGAACTTATTTCTTTGACCGAGACCAAGAAGTCTGTCCAACTTACTCCTTCCAGAAGAAAATCTCTGTAAGTCATCCTTTAGTTGGCGTATGGTCTCTGTCATTTCCAATTTTTCCTGTCGAGCCTCGCCGTTGAGCTTCAAGAAGTAATTCGCTTTGTTCACCATATCTATATAATTCTTCTCGAAATGCTCATTGGACTCTTGAAGGGAAACATTTGTCTTAATCAGATTGTCCCTTTCCACTTCAAGATCGGTTGAGATAGAGGTTACTCTTTTTACTTCTTCTTCAAGATCCTGCAATCTCTCTTTCAACCCCTTGTTTTGCTTAGCCAGTTTCTTTGAATCCCTCAAAAGTTATGGTAGGCTAAAACAAAATCTTCACCTTCCGAATCATCTGATTCATCGTCCGTTGCAATCTTTTCAACAGTGGAGTTGGACAGTGAGTCGGATGTACTTGCCATTAAGCACATGAAGGATGAAGATGTGGTGGACGCGTGGAAAGCTGTCGCGTTGTCTTCTTCATCACTTGACGATGACTCATTTGACGTGGAGTTGTCATCCCAAGTAACGACTTGCATCGCTTTCTTCTTTGCCGGATTCTTGTTGGGACATTCCGTTGCAATGTGGCCGTAGCCTCGACATTTGAAACACTGAACTTGTCCCTCAGAACTTTTCTTATCCTTTGAGAAGTTCTCTTGCTTCTTGACTTGTAGCTTGAAGAACCCTTGCCTTTCTTCGACTTTCCGAAGGATGGAGTTTTGCTTGAATTTCCCCTTCGAAAGTTGCGGCGAAACTTCCTTGTCAAGAGAGCGAGCTGCTTCTCAAAGTCCTCCATAGAAAGGTTCTCGTCGTCGTCCGAGGAGGATGAATCCGCGTCTTCTTCTTTAGTTGATTTCAATGCGTAACCTGAAGACTTAGAAGAGGATGCCTTTCCAGAAGAATAGTTAGTAGGAAAAGTCATTTCATAAGTTTGTAAAGCACCTACTAATTCTTCTACACGCATTTCGTCCGGGTGTTTAATTGTTTCAATGGCTGCGACCTTCGGGCGAAATCGTTCAGGAAGAGTTCTTAGAATTTTTCTTACAACTTTAAATTCTGGAATCTTCTCTCCCAAGTTAGCACATGAGTTCACGATGTCTTGCAATCGTGTGTAATAGTCAGTGAAGGATTCATTCTCTGCCATAGAGATAGAGTCAAACTTGCTCGTAAGCATTTGCAGTTTCTGAATCTTCACTAGGTTAGTTCCCTCATGCGTAACTTGAAGAACATCCCAGATTTCTTTCGCAGTCTCACATGCCGAGACGCGAGAGAACTCAGTTTGTGACAAAGCATTAAATAGAGCATTAATCCCTTTGCCATTGTAAGAAGATAAGTCTATCTCTTCCTTGGTCCATTTCGACCTAGGTTTTAAGGTGCGAACATCATCTAAAATTTCAGTTGGATTAGACCATCCTAATTCAATTGATTGCCACACCCTTTCGTCGATGGAAATTAAAAAGCTTTCATCCGTACTTTCCAGTACGCATAATTTGTTCCATCAAAGAAAGGGGGTCGATTGATGTTTCCACCTTCAACCATTGTTTACAACCCTATTCCCGCTCTGATACCACTTGTTGGGTTTAGGTTAATAAGGATCTAAATAGGGGAAAAAACACCTAGAGGGGGGTGAATAGGTGTAAACAATAAACACTCAAAAAATCATTGTGCGATAAAACCCAATGCGGAAAAATAAAAGAACACACAAGATTTTTACGTGGAAAAACTCCAAACCGGAGTAAAAAACCACGGGACCGATAACACGGCGAAATCCACTAGAATTAACACACGTACAAGGTGATATAACGTACTCACAGACGACTCAACCTTTTACCATACGCTCCTAGTAGATCTTCTCCGCTCGCTCCACGACGCTTCTCGAATCCACGATCCGCGCCCAACGCTGAATCCACAGCGTCCAACGTCGAGTCCACGACGTCCGACCGAATCCACGGTCTTCACCCAATGGCACGCTTCGAATCCACGAACGCACCTCGCTCCGAATCCACGAGAGCGATAACACCTTGAATCCACAAGGCCACGCGAGTCCACGCGCCGATTTTGGGTAAATCGTTGTTTGTTTGGGTGGTGATGATCCGCCGAATACTTAGATCAAGAGTAGATCGGAAATACCATCTAAGTATTCATTAGTTTGATTCAACTCAAGATATGAGTATGAAAACCTAGAATCAAACTAATCAATATAGATGAAGAACCATTAAATAGATCTAATGATTTCCGTTCTTCTCTATATGTGGATCTAAGGCCGTATAAAATGATATTTGAAAATGACGGCTCTTTTTTCCGATGCCCTAGAAATGAAATAGGAGGGCTATTTATAGGTTAGAAACCCTAGGAAGAATATTCGGATCAAAAACAAACTTTTCTGGAAAGTTTTACCGACGGCGATCCGGATTGCATAAGCCACGATCCGGATCGCAGACGCACAGAATGCAGTTTCCAGAAAATCACCTGTTCGGGATCCGGATCATAATCCACGATCCGGATCGTTCATACATTTTCACAAAACACCCATTCGGGATCCGGATTGCCCAAGCTGTGATCCGGATTGCAGCAATGTATGAACGAACACCTTTCGGGATCCGGATTGAAAGTCCACGATCCGGATCCTGAACATGTCCCATGTTCAGTTTTTGATGAATATGCAATTAAAACCTCTTCCAAGTGTTTCTACACTATAAGAAGTATTCGGATCATCAAAATTATTTAGTTAAACGTACCTGATCCTTTTGAATTCTTCTTTCTTGAGATTGAGGTATATGATCCACAGTTTCTTCATCTTCAATCCTCAAGACTTAAACTATTCACGAAATACGCCAACTCAAATTCCGTAACACTAGTTAGCCCCTGTAATCTGAGCTTTAACCTTGCACCCGAGCTTTGTATTCCGGGCTTTAGCTCCGGCCGCCGCCCCTCCGGCAGCCGGGCTTCGACCCAGCTTGCACCAGACAACCTCTGGGACCTCCAGAATGCTGATGCTTCCCTCTGTTCCAGGACAGAAGCCGGTTTGTTCCAAGTGCACCCAGCCCGAGCCTTGGGTCACTTGACTTGGTGCACCATCTTGCTCCGACGAGCTCTCCGGCCGACCTCCGACACGCGCAAGGTGAGCCCTCAACCCTAGGCACCCTACAGATCATGATGCTTCTGTTAGATAATTAAAAGATCAAGTGTATGTAAAGATTTAGCAAAGTTGTAAAATGGACTAAAGAACACTATGGGCCAACTTTTGACTCGGGATCCGTGTCGACCAAATTCTGTGAGCACGGGCTCCGTTTCGACGTAACGGACGCGCTGAAACTTACGGCGCCGTCATTGGATTCCCGGATTTTCCGCACGAGCCGAAACAGTAAATAACTTAAGATAATTATGCAAATTTTAATAGATTATGGACCAACTTGTAATTGTAACCCCTTAGCTGCCCTTGGACAGCACTTACGCACCTCTTGATCATTTTGTTAGCCTTCCGAAGGTCCTCGTTGACCGGGAGTCGGATTTTGATCGAGAATCGGCCAATTTGACCCGTTTAAGTTTTCTATTAGTGTAACGCCGTCGGGAAAGGGTTGTGCGAATTATTTACTGATCATATCTCTTTATACAGGGCCCAGTTCTTCAGCACCAGCCTCCCAGTAGCAGCGCGGGAGTTCGAGGAATCTGCCGTCGTCCAGGTGGGTTATCTTCGAACCGGGCCTCACTTTTTGGCCCTCTGGCTTGGTTTGTCGGACCCTGTTTTTGATTTCCCTACTGATCATATGACTTAGCCTGACACATATTGACCTCTTTGACTTAGCATGATCCCTCTGATTGACATTGATCTGATTTGACCTATGATTGAGATACTGATTGATATACGATTACTTGATTCTGATTGATAGCCATTACTCGATATGCATGATTACTTGACTCTGATTGATAGACATTACTCGATACACATGATTACTTGATCCTGATTGATAGACATTACTCTATATGCATGATTGATTGATTCCGATGGATAGATACAGACAGATGATTCCCTGTTGGGATTTCGGCGTAGGCCGACTACTCGGTCACTTGACGATCAGATTGATCATTATGACTTGCCATGCACTGCTGTACTTCACGAACCTGGCCGGGGTCGCTCCCCGTGGAGCTGGTTCTTTACCGGTAGAGTGGTCTGGTGATAGACCCGTGAGCCCTTCGACAGGGGTATGTCAGCGGATCGGGTGCGGATCGGTGGCTTTTGCCTGAGGTCCCCGGGACCAATAGTGGCGTATGATTGGATATTTGATTTCCTCAGTTGATGCATTATTCATACTTGTATGACTGTTCAGTTATTTCCAGCATGATTCTTGTAGACATCTTTTATTTCCTACCTGTATGAATTACTGCTATTATGATTGATGATTACTAGCATATCCTGATTTACAGCACCTTCTATCTGTTTTCCTGCTTTCCTATAGACCTTTTACTATCCGCAGATTTTAGTACCCAGTAGGTACGATTAGCTGATCCTCGGCTCGTCGTGCCCACTGGGATACATGTGCAGTGTATCTCACACCCCCTGGGTGACCATTTTCCAGGTCCGTCGGGTGGGGAGATAGCGGGACGATCCAGTGAGCAGATTACGATAGAGCTGTCCCCATGAGCATTTAGATATCGATGATCTTCACAGACTTTTATTTTCCGCATTTCATTCCAGTTTATCTTGGATTTAGATATTAAAAGTAATGATGTAATAATTTGACTGTTGATTATTCCTGCTGATAGATTAGATTAACTACTGATATTCTGTTGATCTCTGATGATGATTCTTAGCCTGTGCATGTATAGGGGAGTCTCTATCCTCGGGATAGAGGGTCTTTCTATGCGTATGGCGGTCTGTTGCGCCCAATTGGAACTCTGATTTCAAAAAAAAAAAAAAAAAAAAAATTACCGGATTTTTAAAACTCGGGGCGTGACACTAAACCGAAATTCAAACGACCGAAAGTCATTAAACTAAAACCATACCCATATCGACCGCCATGTCAATAACTGAGCAACCAGACCCATATCGACCGCCATGTCCTAAACTGAGCAACCCATATTCAAATCGACCGCCATGTCACTAAAACTGAGCGACCCATATTCATATCGACCGCCATGTCACTAAACTGAGCGACCCATATTCATAATCGACCGCCATGTCACTAAACTGAGGCAACCCATACTAATATCGACCGCCATGTACTAAACTGATCGACCCATATTCATATCGACCGCCATGTCACTAAACTGAGCAACCCATACCCATATCGACCGCCATGTCACAAACTGAGCAACCCATTCCCATATCGCCGCCATGTCACTAAACTGAGCGACCCCTACTCATATCGGACCGCCATGTCACTAAATGAGCAACCATAACACCTATCGACCGCCATGTCACTAAACTGAGAACACATACTAATACGACCGCCATGTCAATAAACGAGGACCCATACCATATCGACCGACCATTGCAAAACTGAGCGACCATACCCTATCGACGCCATGTCAATAAACTGAGCAACCCAAACCCATATCGACCGCCATGTCAATAATGAGCAACAAACCAATATCGACCGCATGTCAAAACTGAGGACCCATATTCATTCGACCGCCTGCACTAAACTGAGCAACCCCTACAATTATCGACCGCCAAGTCACAACCTGAGAACCCATACGCATATCGACCGCATGTCACTAACTGAGCGACCCATACCAATCGACCGCCATGTCACTAACCGAGCAACCCATACACATATGGACCGCTGTCACTAATGAGCAACACATACTAATATCGACGCCATGTCAATCAAAACTGAGGACCATACCCATATCGCCCGCCAGTCAATAACTGAGCGACCCATACCCATATCGACCGCCATGTCAATAAACTGAGCAACCCCAACTATCGACAGCCAGGCAATAAACTGAGCAAAAACAACACCAATATCGACGCCATGTCAATAAACTGAGCGACCCATATCCATATCGACCGCCATGTCACTACACTGAGCGATACATCTACATATCGACCGCCTGTCAATAATGAGCACCCTATCCCTACCGCCCGCCATGTCAATAAACTAGCAATCCATACCCATATCGACCGCCAGTCACTAACTGAGCCGACCCATACTAATATCGACGCATGTCACTAAACTGAGCGACCAGAATCATATCGGCCGCCATGTCACTAAATGAGCGACCCATACTCATATCGACCGCCATGTCACTAAACTGAGCGATCCATATTTAATCGACCGCCTGTCACTAAAACTGAGCGCGCCTATTTTATTGACGCCATGTCATTTAAACTGAGAAATCCAATTGAATGCATACAAAAAAAAAGGAAAAAAAAAAATATTTGAAAAAACATAAAGAGAAAAAAAACAATCGAAGACATCTTTCACGGGCGTACCTGTACAACGAAAAGATGGGGGGCATTTGTTTGAGGTAAAAAAAAATTATAAAAAAAAAAAAAGGGAGGGAAAGATTATGGTTGGTCTCTAAATGATTTGTCCGTATAAGCCCAACATTTTTAACATATTAATAATTTGGGTCCAACAAATTCAATTCTTTAATAGCCATTTGTGAATACAAGCTTGGGTTATTTGTGAACACAACTTATAGGTCTCATCAAGCACGTCAATTTTTTTGGTTTACACAACAAGTCGGACCTATTTTTGTGCCCAGCGGGACTTACATTATAGTAAATCTTTTATAAAGTTCGATTTCAAAAAAAAATTCTATTCAATGAATTTTGAATTTGAATTTTCAATAAAATTTCAAAATATTTTTCAACCGACTTATCCAACTTCATCTTCAAATCTCCAACCAAATTTTAAAATATCTCTCAATTCAAATTGAACTTTCCTCGTTCATACTTTCACTTCTCAATTTGACAACATATTCAACTTTGAAATTTGAATTTGAATTTAAATACAACCATAACTTCTCAATTTGAACAATTCAACTTGAAAATGTTGAAATTTGAAATTTAAATTACAACCATACTTTCTCAATTTTGAACATATTCATTTTAAAAATTTGAATTTTAAAAATTTGAACAGATCTTCCAATTTTAAATTTGAAAATGTAAACTTTGAACATATTAATTTTAAAAATTTTGAATTTTAAATTGGAACATATCTTTACAATTTCTTAAATTTGAAATTTAAAATTGACATAATTCATTTTAAACTGTGAAGTTTTAACATTTGAACATGATGTCCTTTAACAAGGTTTTGAATTTAAAGTTAAAATTGAACAGATTCAATTTTAAATTTGAATTTTAAATTTGAACATGTCTTTACAATTTTGAATTTGTAATCTAAATTGAAAAATATTCAATTTTAAAATTTGAAGTTTTAAATTTGA
>CM054954.1:8540679-8580877 GCA_029168755.2 Tillandsia fasciculata
AAGAAAGGAATTTCAAACAAAATTTTTTGGACCGCTAATCAAACCCGTTTTCCTAATACTTAGCTATGAACGAAACCCCCGGGGCGTGCAGAGCGCGCGCGGGCGCGGAGGGGCCACGTTTCGGCACTTGCGCGTTCCGATCGCGAGGTCGCGGGCGGGCCGGGGCGTGGGTTGCGCACTATTGGAATAAGGGCCCAAAAGCACGATAGCTCTGATTTTTGGATTCTTTCGGAGGGGCTATAATAGGCCCCTTTGCGGCGGCACTTTGGCCTTTTCCCGAAGCCCCCCTGTGTGAGTGCTTTAGAGAATTTGTTCCACTTCTTGTGTCCTCTCTCTAGGGGTTTCGAAATTTTTGGAGGAGTGCAGCATCGATGGCTTCGGCGATTCGTGCAGTACGACGTTTCTTCTTCGGTGGCCCTTTCCGTCGCGTTTCGACAACAAATGTCACACAGAGCTACTCCGATGGAATTTTTGGACGCTCCCGGCGCGATTTCACGCGAGGTAGATCTCCGTTTTCTATGTTTTACGCTCCTCTCAGTTTTGCATTTTATTGGGTTTACTGGAACATCTTTGAACCCCTTTCCTGCTGGTGGTTTTTCGGAACAGCGGAGGCTTGTCGGATTTTTATCTCCGTGCTCGGGTATCAGATTTAGCGTGAGAACTCGATTGACATCTAAGACTTCGCAAGGAAAGGATTTCTGTTGTATTTTTATTGGAATTTAAAGATTATCTCGCAAGTGGTATTTAAGCATTTTCTGGATTGATTTTTACAACAGCAGTGATTTGTGGGAGTGTTTGCGTATTTGCAATGTGTGGACCATAGCTGTTTGTACTCAGGAGGAGTTTACAGGTGTTTTGGGGCTCATTGGAATTGTGAGAACTTGAGGATTATCCCCGTTCTGTTTCAGCCCTTTTGATCTTGGATTGACGCCTGCTTCAGGTAGGTTGCTTCGTCTCCAAATCGGTGGACTGTTCATTAATTATGTTGTATAGAAAGCATGCATGATTGTGAGATATGTTAGAATGCATGTTCGAGAGATATTGTCTTTCCTGTGTTGTTATTGAAATCATGTTGGTTGTAATGTTCCCTGATCTTGCTTTAGTTAAACTAAATGCTACTATTGGAACTTGACCTAGCACCCTGTCATAGGTTGCATGTGTAACCAGACTAGTAGAAAACCATCACTTGGGCTAGATTCATTTATGCTCTAGACATCCACACTTCTTATTCTATTCTTTGACATAGTGTTTTCCTCGCCCGGGTAGTGAGCTGAGTGATTGGAATTTCTCTTAGTGTGGGATGCATGTTACACTCGTGCTTGGGGGCAGAGTGGAGTTTGGTAGATGTACTGGTCTTTTATATCTGTGGTGGGAGCCGTTGGATAAACGGCGGTCCAGGGATGTTGTGTTTCTTGTTTTATGTGTCGCTACTGGGTAGTGGTACATAGTATATGTGAGGACCGAATCCCCACCTAAGAATTTATTGAGGATTAGTGGCTTCGGGGAGGTTTGTGCGTGTCGGGCCTAAGAAATGGATTCCTGGTGTAAATAGAAGCAAGTTTGCTTAACCGGAGGCCTTTGGAAACGTCTTAGAAGTGAAATAGGCCAAACGGACATCGGATTTGGATTCAGCGCGCGAAAAACGATGAAGATGGACTATTTACTTGTATTGTTTGAAGACCGGAGGAGAAAACACGGATTTCGAGGGGTGTGGGCACTGTTCCGGCGGCCAGAGAGGCGCCGGCGGCGGAGCCCGGCGGCGGGCGGAGGTGCAGTCTGTCACGGGGTTAGAATCGCTTGACGAAACCCGTGCGGCGCTCGTCCGTCACCTGCACAAACGAGCCGCCAAAAACCGTCCCGAGGCACAACTCCGCGAGTTGAATCGAGCGAGAATCGAGAGAAGGCAAGCAAATGTCCTGTAAGTAAGCACAAACAACCGATATTTTATTGATTAGCGAAAATGGATTACAACGAAGAGGGGACACGACTCGACTTGGTCGGGCGCCGGCCGTTGAGGCAAAATGAACACCAATGACACTCCCACTTTCAGGCGGAGCCGGCTCACTTAATGACATCAATCAAACCATCCCGTACTACCCTATAGGGCATCCACCCCTTGGCAACAAAGGTGCTCACCGAGGGGTACGTTTTTGAGCGGCGCACATCCATAGGAAAATAGGCCTCGGCCCATGCCGACACGCGTCCGGCTCAACCGGCGCATAAGCGGCATGTTAGCGAAAGGCCTATGCCCCTTTGGATGTGTAGCACAAGTGAACCCACGGGTGCCAAACGGATGCCCATTTACAAGTAAATGCCCAACCCAAAAAGAGAAAATCCTATGTCGATGCCGTGTCCGACAACATTTACAGAATCGATACATTATTGACAAAGTCAGGCCCATTGATGGTGGAAGAGGGCCTGACAGACTCCCCCACTTGATTCCTCGAATGCCCTCGTCGAGGTCTTCAGTTGTACCTCCTGCGTGGTTGGATCATCCAGACGTTTCCGCCTGGGTCTTCTGCTGGTACTCCTGGATCTTGTGTAGAGTTATTTAGGATCCACAAGATCTAAATAGGTACTATCAAACACCTAGAGGGGGGGTGAATAGGTGTAATATTATAAAAACCAATCTCAGTGCAAATAAAAAATAATGCGGAAAATAAAAATCAACACACCGAGTTACGTGGAAACTCCAATCCAGGAGAAAAACCACGGGACCAACACGCAATAACAATCCACTAAGAAATGAAGAATAACAAGGTGATTACCGACTCCACGGACTCGACCCCTCCTTCAACTTCTTCGGACCTTGCGCTGACGGTTGGATGTCCACGCAATAACAATCCACTAAGAAACGAAGAATAACAAGGTGATTACCGTCTCCACGGATTTAACCCTCCTTCAATTTCTTCGGACCTTGCGCTCCACGTTTGCACGTCCACTGCACACGTTCGAATCCACGAACGCCACTCGAATCCACGAGCACACGTTTCGAATCCACGAAACGCCTTTAGCACACCGAATCCACGATGCCACGTCGAATCCACGATGCAAACTTGGCCGATAGAAATATTGGCTTTGATGGTGATCCGCTTGGCTTAGATTATCAATGAAGATCCATGGGAGAAATCTCAAGCAAAGATTAGATCAATTCGACAAAAGATATGTCTTGAAAGAACCATCGAATTGACCTAAAAGAGGCTATAAAGAGAACGATAAAAACCTAGCCTCTAGGGTTGCTCTCAAGTGTTTATAAATAATCGGTATAGCTCCCACGTTTTTGAGAAACCCTAAAAGTCTATTTATAGTTTAGAAACCTTTGGAAAGAGATAAGAATCAAAAACTTACCTTATCTGGAAATTTTCAGGACGGCGATCCGGATCGGGATTACTGCGATCCGGATCGTCGTAACGAGATTGACGATTCCAGAAATCCAAGGGTTCGGGATCCGGATCGCAAGGCCCGATCCGGATCGTTCATGAAATTCAGCAACATCCAATGTTCGGGATGATCAGAAATAGGCTTGGATCCGGATTGGATTTGCACATGAACTAATACCCTTCGGGATCCGGATTGGATCATCTGATCCGGATCCTGAACATGCCCCATGTCCAGTTTTGATTTTTATGCAATTAAAAATTCATCCAAGTGTTTCTACACTATAGAAGTATTCGGATCACCAACATTATTTAGTTAAACATACCTGATCCTTTTAATACTTTCTTTCTTGAGATTGATGTAACTGATCCACAATTCTTCATCTTCAATCTTCAAGACCAAGACACTGAGTGTCAACTTGAGCTCTTGTTGAATCTTCTCTAAGTCTTTGATTGCTGTTGACAATTTGATCCCTTTAAGACCTCCGACTCAACTCACTGACTTGACTCACGAAATATGCCAACAACCAAAAAGCGTAACAATCTCCCCCTTGGCAATTTCGTGACAAAACCAAAAAACACATAAAAACTCTCAAGTCACTCATCTTAAACCAAAAATCGAAATTCAATGTCATCACCAAAACATTGATTTTCTTTGCGTGAAAGATCCAATAAATACAAAATTACATTTGAACCAAACAGTCCTAGAACATACTCTATGACTTAGGACTTGGAGTCTTAAGGTGATGTAATTCCTGCAAAACAAAACTCCAAACAAAATCTGTTACGGAATTTGAGTTGGCGTATTTCGTGAATAGTTTAAGTCTTGAGGATTGAAGATGAAGAAACTGTGGATCATATACCTCAATCTCAAGAAAGAAGAATTCAAAAGGATCAGGTACGTTTAACTAAATAATTTTGATGATCCGAATACTTCTTATAGTGTAGAAACACTTGGAAGAGGTTTTAATTGCATATTCATCAAAAACTGAACATGGGACATGTTCAGGATCCGGATTGTGGACTTTCAATCCGGATCCCGAAAGGTGTTCGTTCATACATTGCTGCAATCCGGATCATAGCTTGGGCAGTCCGGATCCCGAATGGGTGTTTTGTGAAAATGTATGAACGATCCGGATCGTGGATTATGATCCGGATCCCGAACAGGTGATTTTCTGGAAACTGCATTCTGTGCGTCTGCGATCCGGATCGTGGCTTATGCAATCCGGATCGCCGTCGGTAAAACTTTCCAGAAAAGTTTGTTTTTGATCCGAATATTCTTCCTAGGGTTTCTAACCTATATATAGCCCTCTATTTCATTTCTAGGGCATCGGAAAAAGAGCCGTCATTTTCAAATATCATTTTATACGGCCTTAGATCCACATATAGAGAAGAACGGAAATCATTAGATCTATTTAATGGTTCTTCATCTATATTGATTAGTTTGATTCTAGGATTTTCATACTCATATCTTGAGTTGAATCAAACTAATGAATACTTAGATGGTATTTCCGATCTACTCTTGATCTAAGTATTCGGCGGATCATCACCACCCAAACAAACAACGATTTATCCCAAAATCGGCGCGTGGACTCGCGTGGCCTTGTGGATTCAAGGTGTCATCGCTCTCGTGGATTCGGAGCGAGGTGCGTTCGTGGATTCGAAGCGTGCCATTGGGTGAAGACCGTGGATTCGGTCGGACGTCGTGGATTCGACGTTGGACGCTGTGGATTCAGCGTTGGCGGCGCAAATCGTGGATTCGAGAAGCGTTGCGGAGCGAGCGGAGAAGATCGACTAGGGGCGTATGGTAAAAGGTTGAGTCGTCTGTGAGTACGTTATATCACCTTGTACGTGTGTTAACTCTAGTGGATTTCGCCGTGTTATCGGTCCCGTGGTTTTTTACTCCGGTTTGGAGTTTTCCACGTAAAAATCTTGTGTGTTCTTTTATTTTTCCGCATTGGGTTTTATCGCACAAAGATTTTTGAGTGTTTATTGTTTACACCTATTCACCCCCCTCTAGGTGTTTTTTCCCCTATTAGATCCTTATTAACCTAAACCCAACAAGTGGTATCAGAGCGGGAATAGGGTTGTAAACAATGGTTGAAGGTGGAAACATCAATCGACCCCCTTTCTTTGATGGAACTAATTATGCGTACTGGAAAGTACGGATGAAAGCTTTCTTAATTTCCATCGACGAAAGGGTGTGGCAATCAATTGAATTAGGATGGTCTAATCCAACTGAAATTTTAGATGATGTTCGCACCTTAAAACCTAGGTCGAAATGGACCAAGGAAGAGATAGACTTATCTTCTTACAATGGCAAAGGGATTAATGCTCTATTTAATGCTTTGTCACAAACTGAGTTCTCTCGCGTCTCGGCATGTGAGACTGCGAAAGAAATCTGGGATGTTCTTCAAGTTACGCATGAGGGAACTAACCTAGTGAAGATTCAGAAACTGCAAATGCTACGAGCAAGTTTGACTCAATCTCTATGGCAGAGAATGAATCCTTCACTGACTATTACACACGATTGCAAGACATCGTGAACTCATGTGCTAACTTGGGAGAGAAGATTCCAGAATTTAAAGTTGTAAGAAAAATTCTAAGAACTCTTCCTGAACGATTTCGCCCGAAGGTTGCAGCCATTGAAACAATTAAACACCCGGACGAAATGCGTGTAGAAGAATTAGTAGGTGCTTTACAAACTTATGAAATGACTTTTCCTACTAACTATTCTTCTGGAAAGGCATCCTCTTCTAAGTCTTCAGGTTACGCATTGAAATCAACTAAAGAAGAAGACGCGGATTCATCCTCCTCGGACGACGACGAGAACATTTCTATGGAGGACTTTGAGAAGCAGCTTGCTCTCTTGACAAGGAAGTTTCGCCGCAACTTTCGAAGGGGAAATTCAAGCAAAACTCCATCCTTCGGAAAGTCGAAGAAAGGCAAGGGATTCTCAAGCTACAAGTCAAGAAGCCAAGAGAACTTCTCAAAGGATAAGAAAAGTTCTGAGGGACAAGTTCAGTGTTTCAAATGTCGAGGCTACGGCCACATAGCAACTGAATGTCCCAACAAGAATCCGGCTAAGAAGAAAGCGATGCAAGCAGTCACTTGGGATGACAACTCCACGTCAAATGAGTCATCGTCAAGTGATGAAGAAGACAACGCGACAGCTTTCCACGCGTCCACCAAACCTTCATCCTTCATGTGCTTAATGGCAAGTACATCCGACTCACTGTCCAACTCCACTGTGGAAAAGATTGCAACGGACGATGAGTCAGATAATTCGGAAGGTGAAGATTTTGTTTTAGCCTACCATCAACTTCTGAGGGATTCAAAGAAACTGGCTAAACAAAACAAGGGGTTGAAAGAGAGATTACTGGAACTTGAAGTTGAATTAAAAAGAGTAACCTCTATCTCAACCGATCTTGAAGTGGAAAGGGACAATCTGGTTAAGACAAATGTTTCCCTTCAAGAGTCCAATGAGCATTTCGAGAAGAGTTATGTAGACATGGTGAACAAAGCGAATTACTTCTTGAAGCTCTACGGCGAGGCCCGACAGGAAAAATCTGAAATGACAGAGACCATACGCCAACTAAAGGATGACTTACAGAGATTTACTTCTGGAAGGAGTAAGTTGGACAGACTCCTTGGTCTCGGTCAAAGAAACAAGTTCGGCCTCGGATACACTCAAACTGGAGACATTCCAAGTTCGAGTGGTACGGTATTTGTGCCTTCGTCGGTATCTCCTCCTCCGACACCGGTGTTCACGCCAAGCAACGACAACGAACCTACTACATCATCTTCGGAATCGACAAGAACCAAGGTATGTTTTCGTTGTGGCATTTCAGGGCACATCAGAAGAAACTGCAAGACTGGAGCCAAATGCACACCTCAAGAACATCTTGCAGCAACTACCAAAAGGGCTATTCCTCGGAAAACCACTCCAACCAAATTGACGGAAAAGAGCCTTGGTAGTACATCGCTCAAGACGACATCTTCAAGGAGCAGCAATTCTTCAAGCAAGACGCCCTCACCTAGGAAATCAACTCCACGAGCACTACGTCGCATACCAAAAAGGTTTGGGTGCGCAAAGGTGAGATCTTTCCCTGTCTTGCTACCACTGTTTCCTTGCATGCATATGATAGTTCGTCTTGGTATTGGATAGCGGGTGTTCCCGACATATGACCGGCGATAAAAACTGTTTTCAAACTTTTGAGAAAAACTCCGGAGGACTTGTTGTTTTCGGAGATGGCCGGTCTTCCAAAATTGTTGGAAAGGGAACAGTAGCTATTCCAGATGGCCCGGTTCTAGATAATGTATTATTTGTTCATGGCCTAAAGACTAACCTCATAAGCATAAGTCAACTGTGTGATAATGGTTATTCAGTTAATTTTTCATCTGATAAATGCACTGTAACTGACTTGAACCATGCTTTCTTTTTAAAGGGGGTTAGATCAGAAAACAATGTTATGTAGTTCCTTCTAAAATTTCTGAAAAATGTAACCTAGCATCTTTGAAAAACGAAACACTTTGGCATGAAAGGCTAGGTCACATAAACTTTAAGGAACTTTCTAGAATTTCAAATAAAGATGTGGTCAAAGGGGTTCCGAAACTTTCTTTTGAACAAAACCTTGTGTGTGGCGGTTGCCAAAAGGGAAAACAGTCTAGGACTGCACACAAGAATTTGAACCACATAGGTACCAAACGGCCTTTGGAACTTTTGCATATGGACTTAATGGGGCCAACTCGTCAACCATCTCTGGGAGGTAAATGGTATATTTTCTTATTGGTTGATGATTTTTCTAGATATACTTGGGTAGCCTTTCTAAAGGATAAAGCTGATACCTTTGACTCTTTTCTCGAAATCTGCAATCGTATTATGATAGAAAAGAATGAAAGGATTACTCGAGTGAGGAGTGATAGAGGTGGTGAATTCATTAATTCTAAATTCATTGAGTTCTGTGTTTCTAATGGTATTAAACAAGAATTCTCCGCACCTTACACACCTCAACAAAATGGTGTAGTCGAGCGCAAGAAACAGGGTCGTACAGGAGATGGCTCGTGTTATGCTTCATAGCCGGAACTTCCTTTATATTTTTGGGCTGAAGCGGTGAACACGGCTGTCTATGTTATCAATCGAGTGTACTTGCGCCCGGGGATTTTTATTACACCATATGAACTTGGTTTAGTAGAAAACCTAATATCAAATATTTTCGCATTTTCGGGAGTCGGTGTTTCATTTTGCGTGATCGCGAAAATCTTGGTAAATTTGACTCTCGAAGTGACGAAGGGATTTTCTTAGGTTATTCTACAAACAGTAGAGCATATCGAGTTTTTAACTTGGAATCTAAGACGATTGTAGAATCGATAAATGTTAAGGTAGATGAAGCTTTTCATTTTGAATCTGAAAAATCTACCCTCGATATCTCTCTGGATGATGATTCACCTGCTAATGCATCTTCTTCTAACAATTCTTTCGATAATAATGTTGATGCATCTAACGGTTCTTCAAGCTCATGTGATGTGCAGGAATCATCTCGTGTACCTCCGCCTACTCCTCTACCTCAGACATTACGCATCTCCAAGGATCACCCTGATCGAACATAATTGGAGATCCGCAAGAAGGAGTTAGAACACGGAGACAATTGGTTTGCGGATTTGCATGCTATGTATCTCAAATCGAACCAAGGAATGTTGATGAAGCTCTCCAAGATGATTATTGGATTAAAGCAATGCAGGAAGAGCTTCATCAATTCGAGCGAAACAAAGTCTGGGAACTGACAAAGCCTCCGAAGCAACACAATGTGATAGGTACCAAATGGATCTTCAAGAACAAGAAAAACGAAGAAGGTACTATCATCCGGAACAAAGCAAGGTTAGTTGCTCAAGGCTATTCTCAAGTAGAAGGTATAGACTTTGATGAAACCTTCGCCCCAGTAGCTAGACTCGAGTCCATTCGTATACTGTTTGCTGATTGCTTGTCATTTTAAAATCAAATTATTTCAAATGGACGTTAAGAGCGCCTTTTTAAATGGATTTTTAAATGAGGAAGTTTATGTAGCTCAACCGAAAGGTTTTGTGGATCATAAACTACCTAACCATGTTTTTCGACTGAAAAAGGCTCTTTACGGTCTGAAACAAGCACCGCGAGCATGGTACGAAAGGTTGACAAAGCACCTTTTGGAAAAGGGCTACACTCGAGGGGGAGCTGACAGGACTCTCTTTGTGAAGCATTATCAAAATGATTTCATAGTTGCTCAAATTTATGTTGATGACATTGTTTTTGGAGCAACAAGAAATACTGATGCTTCTAAATTCGCGGAGACCATGGAAAGCGAATTTGAGATGTCCATGATGGGCGAGTTGAATTACTTTCTTGGATTACAAGTTAAGCAGAACGATGAAGGAATTCACTTGTGTCAATCCAAGTATGCACTGGAGTTGGTCAAAAAGTTTGACCTTGAAAATTCGAAAGATTTTCCAACTCCAATGGGAACTAGCCATAAGGGACTTGGAAGTGAATCACAAAGTGAGAATGTAGACGAGAAACTGTACCGCAGTATGATTGGAAGTCTACTATATCTCACGGCTAGTCGCCCGGATATATCCTTCAGTGTTGGGATTTGTGCGAGATATCAATCAGCACCGAAGGAGGTTCACCTGAAAGCGGTGAAACGGATCATCCGGTATATCAAAGGTACAATCAGTTTCGGAATTTGGTATCCATGGGAACGACTTTGGATATTGTTGGATACTCAGATGCCGACTGGGCTGGTTCTGTGGATGACCGAGAAAAGCACGAGTGGTGCATGCTTCTATCTAGGCCACTGCCTTGTTGCATGGCACAGTAAGAAACAGAACTGCATAGCACTCTCGACTGCCGAAGCGGAGTACATTTCTGCAGGAAGTTGCTCAACCCAATTGATTTGGATGAAGAGCGTGTTGAGTGATTTCCGAATTTCAACATCTTCGGTAACCATTTTATGTGACAACACTAGTGCCATTAACATTTCTAAAAACCCTGTGTTGCACTCTAGAACAAAACATATTGAACTTAGATATCATTTTCTTAGAGAGCTAGTTGAATCAAACATTCTTCAACTGTCATATATTTCAACTGAAGATCAATTAGCCGACATCTTAACAAAACCGTTGGATCAAAAACGTTTCATTCACTTGCGAAAAGCAATTGGTATGCTTTCCTTGAAATAAACTCTTTTGAAACCTTTGCTTAGATTAGGTTTTGTTTTTGTTCTTGTTTTTGTTTTGTTCTTTATCTATGTTCTGTACATAGCACACTAATTGAGCATACATCATAATTGACTTTAATTGCATCCTTTTATGCATTTAGAAATTTATTATGTTTTTGATGTCATAATGTTTCAATGTTGCAATGATCATTTACGTTAATTAAACCATCTTTCTGTGATCAAAGTCAATTTCTCTCTCAATGATCTCTTGGTATAGTCATTATCATATTTGATTGCTTAGTCGAGTATGAATTCGAGATCAATGGTTTGGTTGAATACTTTATATATTGAATAATTGATAGCCAATTGAGGGGGAGTCAATGAAATGTGAAATGCTCAAAAGATGTGGAAAGAGTTACATCCCAGTGAGGAGTGTGAAAACTACCACCACATGGAGAAAATGAAAGAAAAAGGAACTCCATGAATGAAAAGCAAACTTTTGTTTGAAAAATTGTTGATAAAACTCATATTGAAATACTTGACTCAGTCGTATTTCATGGTTGGTATAAGGTGGGATTTTTGATTTAAGATGCTCAAAGAGCCACTCCTTCAACAGATTGTCTAGATATATTATTTAACTTATCTGGGATTTCAAACATCTATTGATCTTGGTACTTCATTTTCTTTACTGAAATTGATGATTTGATAAAGACATTACACATAGGATCAAGATAGATGTAATTGAAGTTGTTCAACTTTAAGTGTTTTAACTTTCGTAAATCTTCGTTTCATTTTTGGATATTATTGATAGATTTTTCATAATCTATTTCTTGTTGTGTGAAACGATGTCATTTGTTTAAAGTTGACATGATAATGTGCTTACATACTTTTTCTGGATTTTACTGTATTTTTCTTAATTTTTCTGAAGAAAAAGGTGTAGCCGATCCGGATCGTGGCAAGTGATCCGGATCCCGAACGCAGGATTTTTCCCGCGTGTGGCCGGTCCGGATCACATTCTCGGCCGATCCGGATCGCGGCTAGGGTTCTATATAGAAACTTTCAGATTCGAGATTTCTTTACCCTAATTTCTGGTTTTCAAGCTTCTAGAGTTTCTCTCTCTAGATTTCTTGCTTCCTGGTGCTTCAAAACTCAAAGTTCTTTGGATTCAAGTAAGTTTTCATGATCAAAACTCGGTTTTTCACAGTTTTTCTGTTTTTTCATCAAACGTGAGTTGTAAAGTTGGATTTTTTCGTTTGTGAATGGTTTTTGATCAAATTTCTTTTGAAATAAGAACTCTGGATCAATTAGTTTTACTTTTATGCTGGGATTTCACTTGTTTAACGTGTTTTTAGGCTTCGATTTCTAAAAATTCGGTTTAAGGGCATAAAAGAGGAATTTTTGTAAATCATGGATTTGATCTATTTTTAAAATTCTTTTTGGAAAACTAATTTGATTCTTGGCTTCTCTATATGATTATGATTGTCTAGGTGCAAATTTTTCAAATTTTTCAAAATTGACGATTTTTCATATATTCTTGAGTTGGTCTTCACAGGACACCTTCTTAAAACTCAAAGCACTAGAATCAATGGCATTCTCTTGGTTGATTCTGCTACTAGTCACGATGGTACTCACTCGACCAACCAACAAATTGAAGCGCGCCAAGAAAGTTCAACGAAAAGGAGAAGTGGAAGTTATAAGTGACACTGAACTTGAAAAGAACCCTGATGAAGTACACTGGGATATGCTGACTGATGATGATGATGATGAGGTATTGCCTTCAAAATCTAACCGAAAAGGGAAAGCACCAATGAATACTGGAAATGTTCCTATGTCTACTCCAATTATCTCTTTCAAACGGAAACGACTTGCTAGACGTTATGGATTAAGACGAGACACTAACATTGATGCACCAATAGCCCTGACTCTCCGCCACGTGTTGAAGAGAGTAGTCGTTAATTCTGACCGTCTTCGAGCTTTTGAACGACGTGAATGTATCGGAGAACGTCATGTCAACATTGAAGCCCTTCGCAATCATTCACCAGAATTTGGAAGATTGATAGAACAAGCTTCTCTTCTTCAAGTCTGCCGTTTTCCTGAACTTCTCGGATATTGTTTGTATCGTGTGAGAACCTTCTACACGAATGCGAGACATCTTCAGGAGACTGAAAATGGGTCTATGTATTTTATACAAATGTCCTAGGAATGAAGCTTAAGATCACACCGCAGTTAATTGGTGACTCTTGGAATGGAATCGAGCACATCGGGGATTAACTTTTTGAAAGGAAAAAGTTTGACAAAAGAATTGTGGCAAACTGTGATTGACAAGATTTGTCTGGAAGGAACCAAATCAGCTGATGGTAAGGGTGTAAGGTCAAAGTATCTACGACTGGAGTACCGATTTCTAAACTTCATCACGTGCTACAACATTTTGCCTAACATGCAGACCAAGGTTGTGAGGTGGGAGCGACTACTATTCCTGTATCTCATAGGCCATCCCTCTGAGGCTAGTGGATTGAACTTGAATATCCCCTATATAATCTGGAATAGAATGTCAAGGTACATTGTGCATCCTCATCCGTCTGAGCGACTTCCGTTTCCTCTACTATCATGAGGATATTACAAAAGTTTGACATTGATGTAAGCTCCACATCATATCAGCACAGTTGCGGGATGATGATGAATCAACGATTGTGAAGTCACTTCACAAATTACCTCATTTTACTGACAAGAAACCTTGTGATGGCACCTCGGCCTCACCGTCTGAGCAAGAAACCGGCGAGACTGATGAAGCCTCACTAACTTCGATCTTCAAGTGGCAACAACGACTATCTGTCAAGCAAGAACAGATCTTGAAGGAACAGCAAAGACTTTGCAATGAGCTTGAAATCGTCACGGCAGCTCACATTACCTTCACTAAAAGGTCAACTCTATGCACAAGCGGATGACAAAGATGTTCTATAAATTGGTTGCACGAGCTCTGACGACTCGGATTCTGACGAATGACATTTTTTTTCTTCTTCTCTTTTTGTGCAGGATTTTTGATTTGTTTATACTTAATTGATTTTAGTTTGTGCATATCTTTAACCTTATGAACTTTTGTTTACTCTCCTTACATATTGTAGCTCATGCTACGTTTTGGCTTGTTTTTGTGACAAAAAGGGGGAGAGAGTTAGCGAAACAATGAACAATGAATGAAAATGATTGTGATATCAAGGTAAGTATGAATCTCAACTCAACTTTGGTTTTCTTTTGTGGATTGTGACATGCTTCTATACTAACTATTTGACTAACTATTTGGGCATGTAATATGACTAACAAGTTGGTGTTGGACTAACATACTTTGACATTTGGTTTTTCAACTGCTTAGAAGATATGTTGGTTTTAACTATGTTTCTTTCACATATCTGATTCTTTTAAATGTCATGGTGAGATCAAACTCTATCTCTGCACTTGTTTTTTTTCTATGTTCCAATTCTTGAGGTATCTAACGAATTTGTTTGTCAAGAATGTTTTCTGTGTGCAGAGGTTACAGATGTCTAAGTCTAGAGTCTGTCTTAGGAGTTTATCTCATGTTTTTAATTTCTGGAACTCTTTTGTAAATTTTTGTTGTATGGTGATAGCAACAAAAATATCTTTTTGAATTCTTTTGTGGATCTGTGTTTTGTCACGAAACCGCCAAAGGGGGAGATTGTTACGGAATTTGAATTGGCGTATTTCGTGAATAGTTTAAGTCTTGAGAATTGAAGATGAAGAAACTGTGGATCATATACCTCAATCTCAAGAAAGAAGAATTCAAAAGGATCAGGTACGTTTAACTAAATAATTTTGATGATCCGAATACTTCTTATAGTGTAGAAACACTTGGAAGAGGTTTTAATTGCATATTCATCAAAAACTGAACATGGGACATGTTCAGGATCCGGATCGTGGACTTTCAATCCGGATCCCGAAAGGTGTTCGTTCATACATTGCTGCAATCCGGATCATAGCTTGGGCAGTCCGGATCCCGAATGGGGTGTTTTGTGAAAATGTATGAACGATCCGGATCGTGGATTATGATCCGGATCCCGAACAGGTGATTTTCTGGAAACTGCATTCTGTGCGTCTGCGATCCGGATCGTGGCTTATGCAATCCGGATCGCCGTCGGTAAAACTTTCCAGAAAAGTTTGTTTTTGATCCGAATATTCTTCCTAGGGTTTCTAACCTATATATAGCCCTCCTATTTCATTTCTAGGGCATCGGAAAAAGAGCCGTCATTTTCAAATATCATTTTATACGGCCTTAGATCCACATATAGAGAAGAACGGAAATCATTAGATCTATTTAATGGTTCTTCATCTATATTGATTAGTTTGATTCTAGGATTTTCATACTCATATCTTGAGTTGAATCAAACTAATGAATACTTAGATGGTATTTCCGATCTACTCTTGATCTAAGTATTCGGCGGATCATCACCACCCAAACAAACAACGATTTATCCCAGAATCGGCGCGTGGACTCGCGTGGCCTTGTGGATTCAAGGTGTCATCGCTCTCGTGGATTCGGAGCGAGGTGCGTTCGTGGATTCGAAGCGTGCCATTGGGTGAAGACCGTGGATTCGGTCGGACGTCGTGGATTCGACGTTGGACGCTGTGGATTCAGCGTTGGCGGCGCAATCGTGGATTCGAGAAGCGTTGCGGAGCGAGCGGAGAAGATCGACTAGGGGCGTATGGTAAAAGGTTGAGTCGTCTGTGAGTACGTTATATCACCTTGTACGTGTGTTAACTCTAGTGGATTTCGCCGTGTTATCGGTCCCGTGGTTTTTTACTCCGGTTTGGAGTTTTCCACGTAAAAATCTTGTGTGTTCTTTTATTTTTCCGCATTGGGTTTTATCGCACAAAGATTTTTGAGTGTTTATTGTTTACACCTATTCACCCCCCTCTAGGTGTTTTTTCCCCTATTAGATCCTTATTAACCTAAACCCAACAAAATCAAATGTTAGGCGTCAGACATGAACATATCCTAATTGGATCAGTTACCTTTTGGTTTTTGTTTTGGACTTTCAATTTTTTCTTTGTCTACCCACTATCTTGAGCATGCTATGTTCTCCTTTGTGATACGATCATCATTTTCCGTTCTCCCCCATTTTTCTATTTTCGTTGTCCCTCTCTTGATGATCTCATCTCCGTCATTTCACTTCTCCCTTTTGTCACAAAATGCCGCTTGTGAAAATACTAGATCGCAAAAGGAAAATCACTAACAACATTCCCAATTTTCCCGCATATTTTCATTCCCACCATTTTTAGGTGTTCGACTACTCTGCGTTCATAGAGAAAGAGAGCAAAGCTCGGTTCCGGTAAATAACAAAAATGCAGATTGCGTACCGTACCAGAAGGCAAAAAACAAGAATCTTGAAACAAATCCAGATTTTAGAATCTTTTCAAATACGATTTGTATTCCATGAAGAAATCAATTTAAGTGCTTTAACCAATGAATTAACAAGATGTCATTCAATTCCAATTAATTTCACAAAATTAAAAAGATTTACTCCTAATCATGAAAAACAAAGATAAAACATTTATAAACAGTTTTTCATGTTATTTCATCAAACACAAGTCAGCAAAAATAATCTTGGATCCAAACTCTATCAAGATGAAACGAAATTAAAAAGATGACTTACGGAGATTTTCCAAATAACACCAATTTGAATTCTACCTTTTCAAATGAGTGGAGGTATAGAAAAAGTATGGTAAGCACTTTAGCGCATCCAACTTTAAACAAAAGTCATCGTTTCATGCAACACGAAATAGATTATACAAAATCTATCAAAAATACTCAAAAATGAAACGAAAAATTTATGAAAATTAAAAACTCTTAAGTTGAACAACTCAATCACATCTATCTTGATCTTATGTGTACATGCCTTTATCAAATCATCAATTTTGGTAAAGAAAATGAAATACCAGATCAATAGATGTTTGAAATCCCAGATTAAGTTAGATAATATATCTAGACAATCTGTTGAAGGAGTGGCTCTTTGAGCATCTTTTATCAAAAATCCCACCCCATTATACAACCATGAAATACGACTGAGTCAAATATTTCAATTATGATTTCATCAACAATTGCAAAAACAAAATTGATTTTCATTCATGGAGTATCTTTTTCTTTCATTTCTCCATGTGGTGGTAGTGTTCACCACTCCTATGGGATGTAACCTTTCCACATCTTTTGAGCATTTCACTTCACTGACTCCCCCTCAATTGGTCTATCATTATTATAATATATAAGGTCTTCAACCAAAACCATTGATTCGAATTCATACTCGACTAAGCAATCAAATATGATAATGACCATACCAAGAGATCATAGAGAGAAAATTGACTTTGATCACTTTAAAAGATGAATTAATTAACATAAATGATCATTGCCAACATGAAATATTATGATGTCTCAAAAGCTAATAAATTTCTAAATGCGTGAAAGGATGCAATTAAAGTCAATTTGACCAATGCTCAACTTGTGTTGTCGCAAAGAATTCAAACAACCAAGATAGATTAAGCATCTAAAGATCACACATGATTTCTAAAATTGAGCTTATAACTATCAAAACTCCTATAATGAAGTATCTTCAAGATTATGATTATGGAGTAAAGTTGATAATCCATATACAATTAATTTGGAGTGAATGAACGTGAAGCCCTTTTTATTCAATGCACTTGTTCAATATGTTACGGAATTTAAGTTGGCGTATTTCGTGAATGTGTTAAGTCTTGAAGATTGAAGATGAAGGAACTTTGGATCATATACCTCAATCTCAAGAAAGAAGAATTCAAAAGGATCAGGTACGTTTAACTAAATGATTTTGATGATCCGAATACTTCTCATAGTGTAGAAATACTTGGAAGAGGTTTTAATTGCTTAAACATCAAAAACTGGACTTGGGACATGTTCAGGATCCGGATCGTGGACTTTCAATCCGGATCCCGAAAGGTGTTCGTTCATACACTGGTTCAATCCGGATCGTGGCTTGTGCAATCCGGATCCCGAAAGGGGTGTTTTGTGAAAATGTATGAACGATCCGGATCGTGGATTATGATCCGGATCCCGAACAGGCGATTTTCTGGAAACTGCATTCTGTGCGTCTGCGATCCGGATCGTGGCTTATCCAATCCGGATCGCCGTCGGTAAAACTTTCCAGAAAAGTTTGTTTTTGATCCGAATATTCTTCCTAGGGTTTCTAACCTATAAATAGCCCTATGTCATTTTTCTAGGGCAATCCACATAATTAAATAGAGCCGTCATTTCAAATATCATTTTATACGGCCTAGATCCACATATAGAGAAGAAAGGAAATCAATAGATCTATTCTATGTTTCTTCATCTATATTGATTAGTTTGATTCTAGGTTTTCATACTCACATCTTGAGTAGAATCAAATAATGAATACTTAGATGGTATTTCCGATCTATCTTTGATCTAAGTATTCGGCGGATCATCACCACCCAAACAAACAACGATTTACCCAAAATCGGCGCGTGGACTCGCGTGGCCTTGTGGATTCAAGGTGCAACCGCTCTCGTGGATTCGGAGCGAGGTACGTTCGTGGATTCGAAGCGTGCCATTGGGTGAAGACCGTGGATTCGGTTGGACGTCGTGGACTCGACGTTGGACGCTGTGGATTCAGCGTTGGGCGCGGATCGTGGATTCGAGAAGCGTCGTGGAGCGAGCGGAGAAGATCTACTAGGAGCGTATGGTAAAAGGTTGAGTCGTCTGTGAGTACGTTATATCACCTTGTACGTGTGTTAATTCTAGTGGATTTCGCCGTGTTATCGGTCCCGTGGTTTTTTACTCCGGTTTGGAGTTTTTCCACGTAAAAATCTTGCGTGTTCTTTTATTTTTCCGCATTGGGTTTTATCGCACAATGATTTTTTGAGTGTTTATTGTTTACACCTATTCACCCCCCTCTAGGTGTTTTTTCCCCTATTTAGATCCTTATTAACCTAAACCCAACAAGTGGTATCAGAGCGGGAATAGGGTTGTAAACAATGGTTGAAGGTGGAAACATCAATCGACCCCCTTTCTTTGATGGAACAAATTATGCGTACTGGAAAGTACGGATGAAAGCTTTTTAATTTCCATCGACGAAAGGGTGTGGCAATCAATTGAATTAGGATGGTCTAATCCAACTGAAATTTTAGATGATGTTCGCACCTTAAAACCTAGGTCGAAATGGACCAAGGAAGAGATAGATTTATCTTCTTACAATGGCAAAGGGAATTAATGCTCTATTTAATGCTTTGTCACAAACTGAGTTCTCTCGCGTCTCGGCATGTGAGACTGCGAAAGAAATCTGGGATGTTCTTCAAGTTACGCATGAGGGAACTAACTTAGTGAAGATTCAGAAACTGCAAATGCTTACGAGCAAGTTTGACTCTATCTCTATGGCAGAGAATGAATCTTTCACTGACTATTACACACGATTGCAAGACATCGTAAACTCATGTGCTAACTTGGGAGAGAAGATTCCAGAATTTAAAGTTGTAAGAAAAATTCTAAGAACTCTTCCTGAACGATTTCGCCCGAAGGTCGCAGCCATTGAAACAATTAAACACCCGGACGAAATGCGTGTAGAAGAATTAGTAGGTGCTTTACAAACTTATGAAATGACTTTTCCTACTAACTATTCTTCTGGAAAGGCATCCTCTTCTAAGTCTTCAGGTTACGCATTGAAATCAACTAAAGAAGAAGACGCGGATTCATCCTCCTCGGACGACGACGAGAACCTTTCTATGGAGGACTTTGAGAAGCAGCTCGCTCTCTTGACAAGGAAGTTTCGCCGCAACTTTCGAAGGGGAAATTCAAGCAAAACTCCATCCTTCGGAAAGTCGAAGAAAGGCAAGGGTTCTTCAAGCTACAAGTCAAGAAGCAAGAGAACTTCTCAAAGGATAAGAAAAGTTCTGAGGGACAAGTTCAGTGCTTCAAATGTCGAGGCTACGGCCACATTGCAACGGAATGTCCCAACAAGAATCCGGCAAAGAAGAAAGCGATGCAAGTCGTTACTTGGGATGACAACTCCACGTCAAATGAGTCATCCTCAAGTGATGAAGAAGACAACGCGACAGCTTTCCACGCGTCCACTACATCTTCACCCTTCATGTGCTTAATGGCAAGTACATCCGACTCACTGTCCAACTCCACTGTTGAAAAGATTGCAACGGACGATGAATCAGATGATTCGGAAGGTGAAGATTTTGTTTTAGCCTACCATAAGCTTTTGAGGGATTCAAAGAAACTGGCTAAGCAAAACAAGGGGTTGAAAGAGAGATTGCAGGATCTTGAAGAAGAAGTAAAAAGGGTAACCTCTCTCTCAACCGATCTTGAAGTGGAAAGGGATAATCTGATTAAGACAAATGTTTCCCTTCAAGAGTCCAATGAGCAACTCGAGAAGAATTATATGGATATGGTGAACAAAGCGAATTACTTCTTGAAGCTCAACGGCGAGGCTCGACAGGAAAAATTGGAAATGACGGAGACCATACGCCAACTGAAGGATGACTTAAAGAGATTTTCTTCTGGAAGGAGTAAGTTGGACAGACTTCTTGGTCTTGGTCAAAGAAATAAGTTCGGCCTCGGATACACTCAAACTGGAGACATTCCAAGTTCGAGTGGTACAGTATTTGTGCCTCAGTCGGTATCTCCTCCTCCGACACCGGTGTTCACGACAAGCAACGACAACAACCTACTACATCCTCCTCGGAATCGACAAGAACCAAGGTATGTTTTCGTTGTGGCATTTCAGGGCACATAAGAAGAAATTGCAAGACGGAAGCCAAACGCACACCTCAAGCACCTCTTGCAATGACTACCAAAAGGGCTATTCCTCGGAAATCAACTGCAATTCAATTGAAGGAAAAGAGCCTTGGTAGTACACCGCTCAAGACGACATCATCAAGGAGCAGCAATTCTTCAAGCAAGACGCTCTCACCTAGGAAATCAACTTCACGATCATTACCGACGCACTCCAAAAAGGTTTGGGTGCGCAAAGGTGAATTTTTCCCTGTCTTGCTACCAATGTTTCCTTGCATGCATATGATAGTTCGTCTTGGTACCTGGATAGCGGGTGTTCCCGTCATATGACCGGCGATAAAAACTGTTTTCAAACATTTGAGAAAAACTCCGGAGGACTTGTTGTTTTCGGAGATGGTCGGTCTTCCAAAATTGTTGGAAAGGGAACGGTAGCTATTCCAGATGGCCCGGTTCTAGATAATGTGTTATTTGTTCATGGCCTTAAGACTAACCTCATAAGCATAAGTCAACTGTGTGATAGTGGTTATTCAGTTAATTTTTCATCTGATAAATGCACTGTAACTGACATGAACCATGCTTTCTTTTTAAAGGGGGTTAGATCAGAAAACAATTGTTATGTAGTTCCTTCTAAGATTTCTGAAAAATGTAACCTAGCATCTTTGAAAAATGAAACACTTTGGCATGAAAGGCTAGGTCACATAAACTTTAAGGAACTTGCTAGAATTTCAAACAAAGATGTGGTCAAGGGGGTTCCGAAACTTTCTTTTGAACAAAACCTTGTGTGTGGCGGTTGCCAAAAGGGAAAACAGTCTAGGACTGCACACAAGAACTTGAACCACATAGGTACAAAACGGCCTTTGGAACTTTTGCATATGGACTTAATGGGGCCAACTCGTCAACCATCTCTGGGAGGTAAATGGTATATTTTCTTGTTGGTTGATGATTTTCTAGATATACTTGGGTAGCATTCTTAAAAGAAAAAGCTGATACCTTTGATTCTTTTCTCGAAATCTGCAATCGTATTATGATTGAAAAGAATGAAAGGATTACTCGAGTTAGGAGTGATAGAGGTGGGGAATTCATAAATTCCAAATTCATTGATTTTTGCACTTCTAATGGCATTAAACATGAATTCTCCGCACCTTACACACCTCAACAAAATGGTGTAGTCGAGCGCAAAAACAGGGTCGTACAGGAAATGGCACGTGTTATGCTTCACAGCCGGAACTTACCTTTTTATTTTTGGGCTGAAGCGGTGAACACTGCTGTTTATGTTATTAATCGCGTGTATTTGCGCCCGGGGACATTGAATACACCATATGAACTTTGGTTTTGTAGAAAACCTAACATCAAATATTTTCGCATCTTTGGGAGTCGGTGTTTTATTTTACGTGATCGTGAGAATCTTGGAAAATTTGACTCTCGAAGTGACGAAGGGATTTTCTTAGGTTATTCTACAAACAGCAGAGCATATCGAGTTTTTAACTTAGAATCTAAGACGATCGTAGAATCGATAAATGTTAAGGTAGATGAAGCTTTTCATTTTGAATCTGAAAAATCTACCCTCGATATCTCTCTTGATGATGATACACCTGCTAATGCATCTTCTTCTAACAATTCTTTCGATAATAATGTTGATGCATCTAACGGTTCTTCAAGCTTATCTGATGTGCAGGAATCATCTCGTGTACCTCCGCCTACTCCTCTACCTCAAACGTTACGCATCTCCAAGGATCACCCTGAATCGAACATAATTGGAGATCCACAAGAAGGAGTTAGAACACGGAGACAATTGGTTTGCGGATTTGCATGCTATGTATCTCAAATCGAACCAAGGAATGTTGATGAAGCTCTCCAAGATGATTACTGGATTAAAGCAATGCAGGAAGAGCTCCATCAATTCGAGCGAAACAAAGTCTGGGAACTGACGAAGCCTCCGAAGCAACACAATGTGATAGGTACCAAATGGATCTTCAAGAACAAGAAAAACGAAGAAGGTACTATCATCAGGAACAAAGCAAGGTTAGTTGCTCAAGGCTACTCTCAAGTAGAAGGTATAGACTTTGATGAAACTTTCGCCCCTGTAGCTAGACTCGAGTCCATTCGTATATTGTTTGCGATCGCTTGTCATTTTAAAATCAAATTATTTCAAATGGACGTTAAGAGCGCCTTTTTAAAT
This sequence comes from Tillandsia fasciculata, assembly GCA_029168755.2. Lineage (NCBI taxonomy): Eukaryota > Viridiplantae > Streptophyta > Magnoliopsida > Poales > Bromeliaceae > Tillandsia > Tillandsia fasciculata. The sequence goes on from CM054954.1 coordinate 8,563,222, forward strand.
GGATTTTTAAATGAGGAAGTTTATGTAGCTCAACCGAAAGGTTTTGTGGATCATAAACTACCTAACCATGTTTTTCGTCTGAAAAAGGCTCTTTACGGTCTGAAACAAGCACCGCGAGCATGGTACGAAAGGTTGACAAAGCACCTTTTGGAAAAGGGCTACACTCGAGGGGGAGCTGACAGGACTCTCTTTGTGAAGCATTATCAAAACAATTTCATAGTTGCTCAAATCTATGTCGATGACATTGTTTTTGGAGCAACAAGAGATAATGATGCTTCTAAATTCGCGGAGACCATGGAAAGCGAATTTGAGATGTCCATGATGGGCGAATTGAATTATTTTCTTGGATTACAAGTTAAACAAAACGATGAAGGAATTCACTTGTGTCAATCCAAGTATGCACTGGAGTTGGTCAAAAAGTTTGATCTTGAAAATTCTAAGGATTTTCCAACTCCAATGGGAACTAGCCATAAGGGACTTGGAAGTGAATCACATAGTGAGAATGTAGACGAGAAACTGTACCGCAGTATGATTGGAAGTCTACTATATCTCACGGCTAGTCGCCCGGATATATCCTTCAGTGTTGGGATTTGTGCGAGATATCAATCAGCACCGAAGGAGGTTCACCTGAAAGCGGTGAAACGGATCATCCGGTATATCAAAGGTACAATCAATTTCGGAATTTGGTATCCTATGGGAACGACTTTGGATATTGTTGGATACTCAGATGCCGATTGGGCTGGATCGGTGGATGACCGGAAAAGCACGAGTGGTGCATGCTTCTATCTTGGCCACTGCCTTGTTGCATGGCACAGTAAAAAGCAGAACTGCATAGCACTCTCGACTGCCGAAGCGGAGTACATTTCTGCAGGAAGTTGTTCAACCCAATTGATTTGGATGAAAAGCGTGTTGAGCGATTTCCGGATTTCAACATCTTCGGTAACCATTTTATGTGACAACACTAGTGCTATTAACATTTCAAAAAACCCTGTGTTGCACTCTAGAACAAAACATATTGAACTTAGATATCATTTTCTTAGAGAGCTAGTTGAATCAAACATTCTTCAACTGTCATATATTTCAACTGAGGATCAATTAGCTGATATCTTAACAAAACCTTTGGATCAAAAACGTTTTATTCACTTGCGTAAAGCAATTGGCATGCTTTCCTTGAAATAAACTCTTTTGAAACCTTTGCTTAGGTTAGGTTTTGTTTTTGTTTTTGTTTTGTTTTGTTCTTTATCTATGTTTTGTACATAGGACATTAATTGAGCATAAATCATAATTGACTTTAATTGCATCCTTTTATGCATTTAGAAATTTATTATGTTTTGATGTCATAATATTTCAATGTTGCAATGATCATTTACGTTAATTAAACCATCTTTTAAGTGATCAAAGTCAATTTCTCTCTCAATGATCTCTTGGTATAGTCATTATCATATTTGATTGCTTAGTCGAGTATGAATTCGAGATCAATGGTTTGGTTGAATACTTATATATTAAATAATTGATAGCCAATTGAGGGGGAGTCAATGAAATGTGAAATGCTCAAAAGATGTGGAAAGAGTTACATCCCAATGAGGAGTGTGAAAACTACCACCACATGGAGAAAATGAAAGAAAAAAATACTCCATGAATGAAAAGCAAATTTTTGTTTTAAAAATGTTGTTGATATGCATATTGAAATACTTGACTCAGTCGTATTTCATGGTTGGTATAAGGTGGGATTTTTTATAAAAGATGCTCAAAGAGCCACTCCTTCAACAGATTGTCTAGATATATTATCTAACTTATTTGGGATTTCAAACATCTATTGATCTTGGTATTTCATTGTCTTTACTAAAATTGATGATTTGATAAAGGCATTACACATAGGATCAGGATAGATGTAATTGAAATTGTTCAACTTTAAGTGTTTTAACTTTCGTAAATATTCGTTTCATTTTTGGGTATTATTGATAGATTTTTCATAATCTATTTCTTGTTGTTTGAAACGATGTCTTTTGGTATAAAGTTGACATGGTAATGTGCTGACATACTTTTTCTGGATTTTATTGAATTTTTATAAATTTTTCTGGAGAAAAAGTTGCAGCGATCCGGATCGGGTAAAATGATCCGGATCCCGAACGCAGGAGTTTTTCCTGCGGATAGCCGATCCGGATCGGGTCAAATGATCCGGATCGAACGGATCCCGCGTATGGCCGATCCGGATCACATCCACGGCCGATCCGGATCGCGGCTAGGGTTTTATATTGAAACTTTCAGATTCGAGATTTTCTTACCCCAATCTCTGGTTTTCAAGCTTCTAGAGTTTCTCTCTCTAGACTTCTTGCCTTTTGGACTTTCAAAACTCAAGGTTCTTCGGATTTACGTAAGTTTTCTTGATCAAAACTCGGTTTTTCTCTGTTTTCATGTTTTTTTTTCACCAAACGTGAGTTGGAAACCTGGATCTTTTTCGTTTGTGAATGGTTTTTGATCAAATTTCTTTTGAAATAAGAACTCTGGGTCAATTAGTTTTACTTTTATGCTGGGATTTTACCTGATTAACGTGTTTTTAGGCTTCGATTTCTAAAAATTCGGTTTTAGGGCATAAAAGAGGATTTTTTGAAAATCATGGATTTGATCTACTTTTAAAATTCTTTTTGGAAAACTAATTTGATTCTTGGCTTCTCTATATGATTATGATTGTCTAGGTGCAAATTTTTCAAATTTTTCAAAATTGACGATTTTTCATATATTCTTGAGTTGGTTTTCACAGGACATTTTCTAAAAAATCAAAGCACTGACAAAATGGTGATCACCTGGATCATTTTTCTGCTCACTGCCATGGTCCATGTGAAGGACTCTGCAAAGCCGAAGAGGAGCAAGAGGACTAAAAGAGCAAAAGCCGACTCCGATTCTGAATCGGAAACAGAATCGATTGACTGGGACGCAATTGAAGTTGAAGGGGATGTCCCAACTGCTGCAAAGGGGAAAGCTCCTGCTGAAGCTCCCAAATCTAAACCTCCTCCTACTGCAGCTGAGAAAGGAAAGGCGCCAATGGAGCCTACCGGAAAAAGAGTGAAAACCTCGGCAAGGAAAAGAAGTGGTGCCCAAGGCATTTCAATCAATGAACCTGTGGCCGACCTGCCACCATTTCTGGGACTCGTCAGCTCCAAACGAATCAAAGACTTTGAAAAGAGGGATTGCATTGGAGAACGACATGTCAATGTACAACAGTTGAGGAATAGATCTACAGAGTTTGGAGCTCTGTTTGATCAAGTTGGTCTTGGTCCGATCTGCAACTTTCCTGAGAAAACTGGGTACTGTCCACACTCAGTTCGGATCTTCTATCAGAATGCAGCGGGTCTTGTTGATGAAGTTGATGGACGCCGAGAATTTTATACCTTTGTAAAAGGTATCAAGATCAAAGTCACTCCCCAACTGATTGGAGAGGTGCTCGGCATGACAGCCATCTCAGACGGAGTTCATTATTTGAAGACTCAGGTCTTCACAGACAAATCTTGGAGAATAGTAGTCAATGGAACCTGCCCTCCGGATACTACATCTGCCGGAAATTCAGTTTACTCCAGGGAACTCAAGAAGGAGTACAAGTACCTAAACTTCATTATTTGCTACAACATTCTTCCAAACATGAACTCGAAAATCGTCCGATGGGATAGGTTGCTATTTCTTTATCTTCTTGGAAACCCAACTGCAGCAATGGGAGGAAACTTGAACATCCCCTACCTCATTTGGAATAGGATGACGCGGTATGTCGAACACTCACATCCCTCTGAGCGACTACCATATCCAATGATTATAATGCGCATCCTTAGGAGATTTAAAGTGGACACGAGCGCGAGCTCATATTTGTATAGTTTGGGGACAATTAATGACACAACCATTGTCAAGTCTTTGACAACAAAGCAGGATGATCCCCCTTCTCCTCCGATTGGGCAACGAGCTCGACCTCATGCAACTTCTTCCACTGCCCCCGTTCCTCCAAAACAGAAGGCACCTGCATCTACTTCTGACGATGATGCCTCGGTCACATCCATCTTCAAAGAACAACAGCGGCTGTCAAATGAACAAGAACGTATATCCGCTGAATTCACTAAGATGAGTGGCGATTTACATGGCATGAAAAGTGAGATGGAGGTCCTCACAGCTTCTCAAATAACCTTGGCCAAGTCAGTCTCATCCGTCAAGAGACTTGTGAAGAAGCTGTTTGCAAAGATGGGATGTACAACATCCGACGACTCCGACTCACAGGAGTAGCCCACAGGAGTAGCTGTATGCTTTTTTTTTTTTTTTTTTCTTTCTTTTCTTTTCTTCTCTAACTTTGCAGGTTTTTAATGTTTTTTCTTTTGCAGGTATTTATTTTCTGTTTATCTTTTTCACTCCCTTTGTATTGTAATTTTTGGCTTTGTTTTGTGACAAAAAGGGGGAGAGAGTTAGAGACAATGAAAGACAATGAATGACAATGAATGATTGTGAATATCAATGATCAAGTAAGGTAAGTATGACTTCAACTCAACTTTGGTTTCTTTGTGTGATTTGATTGACATGCTTCTATACTAACTATTCGACTAACTATTTGGGCATGTAATATGACTAACAAGTTGATGTTGGACTAACATACTTTGACATTTGGTTTTCAACTGCCTAGAAGATATGTTGTTTTTTAACTATGATTCTTTCACATATCTGATTTTTTAAATGTCATGATGAGACTAAACTCCATCTCTGTGCTTGGTTTTGTATGCTCCAATTCTTGAGGTATCTAACGAATTTGTTTGTCAAGAATGCTTTCTGTGTGCAGAGATTACAGATGTCTGAGTCTAGAGTCTGTTCTAGGAGTTTATCTCATGTTTTTAATTTTTGGAACTCTTTTGTAAATTTTTGTTGTATGGTGATAGCAACAAAAATATCTTTTTGAATTTTCTTTTGTGGATCTGTGTTTTGTCACGAAACCGCCAAAGGGGGAGATTGTTACGGAATTTAAGTTGGCGTATTTCGTGAATGTGTTAAGTCTTGAAGATTGAAGATGAAGGAACTTTGGATCATATACCTCAATCTCAAGAAAGAAGAATTCAAAAGGATCAAGGTACGTTTAACTAAATAATTTTGATGATCCGAATACTTCTCATAGTGTAGAAATACTTGGAAGAGGTTTTAATTGCTTAAACATCAAAAACTGGACTTGGGACATGTTCAGGATCCGGATCGTGGACTTTCAATCCGGATCCCGAAAGGTGTTCGTTCATACACTGGTTCAATCCGGATCGTGGCTTGTGCAATCCGGATCCCGAAAGGGGTGTTTTGTGAAAATGTATGAACGATCCGGATCATCCATTATGATCCGGATCCCGAACAGGCGACTTTCTGGAAACTGCATTCTGTGCGTCTGCGATCCGGATCGTGGCTTATGCAATCCGGATCGCCGTCGGTAAAACTTTCCAGAAAAGTTTGTTTTTGATCCGTTTATTCTTCCAAGGGTTTCTAACCTATAAATACACCCTATGGTCATTTTCTAGGGCATCCACATAATTGAAATAGAGCCGTCACTATCAAATATCATTTTATACGGCCTAGATCCACATATAGAGAAGATAGGAAATCATTAGATCTATTCAATGATTCTTCATCTATATTGATTAGTTTGATTCTAGGTTTTCATACTCACATCTTGAGTTGAATCAAACTAATGAATACTTAGATGGTATTTCCAATCTATCTTTGATCTAAGTATTCGGCGGATCATCACCACCCAAACAAACAACGATTTACCCAAAATCGGCGCGTGGACTCGCGTGGCCTTGTGGATTCAAGGTGCTACCGCTCTCGTGGATTCGGAGCGAGGTGCGTTCGTGGATTCGAAGCGTGCCATTGGGTGAAGACCGTGGATTCGGTTGGACGTCGTGGACTCGACGTTGGACGCTGTGGATTCAGCGTTGGGCGCAGATCGTGGATTCGAGAAGCGTCGTGGAGCGAGCGGAGAAGATCGACTAGGGGCGTATGGTAAAAGGTTGAGTCGTCTGTGAGTACGTTATATCACCTTGTACGTGTGTTAACTCTAGTGGATTTCGCCGTGTTATCGGTCCCGTGGTTTTTTACTCCGGTTTGGAGTTTTCCACGTAAAAATCTTGTGTGTTCTTTTATTTTTCCGCATTGGGTTTTATCGCACAATGATTTTTTGAGTGTTTATTGTTTACACCTATTCACCCCCCTCTAGGTGTTTTTCCCCTATTTAGATCCTTATTAAACTAAACCCTACACAATAAAAACCCATTTGTTCAAAAACAAAGTATAAAAACGAAGTGCATTGAAAAACATGTAATGCAAAGATTAAGAAAAATATGAAGGAAAAACCAATCAAAGCATTACATACAGTCAAAAGCTATTTAGAACTTAAGACAAGGAAAGATATCACCTTTCCGAATCCAAAATCGCTGGATTTTGGGTTGTCTTGATTCGTTGTGGCCGGGGGTTGTCCGCTTTGACTGTTGATCCACCTTAGGTCTTTGCCTCGCAATGATCCACTTGTATGATTGATGTTGTGACTCGGACCTTTGGTGGGTTGAGTGAACTCCTTTAACTTGATGTGTCTTTTGATTCCGTTGAGTTCGCTCCGTAGATGAAGTTGCCGAAGTATTTTTCTTTCTCTTTTTCGGGCAATTCTTCACCAAGTGTCCTTCAAGTCCACAAAGGTGACAAGTTCTTCCTTTCAGTTTCGTTGTGGAACTTGAAGCCTTCACAGTTTGGTCCTTTTTAAATCCCAAACCAACCTTGCTTGTTTGACCTAATCCGGACATACTTTCAAGTTTCTTGGAACCGGTTGAAAGCCTTTGTATGTCGGATTTAAGTTGATGAACTTGCTTGGTCAAAGCTTGGTTGGTGACATGAATTTCCTCAAACTGCTTTTCAAGAAAATCAATCTTGTTAATATGAGAATTAACGATCGTTTCCGATTGGTTTATCTTTTCTTGGAGGATTTTATTATCCAATAAAAGTCCCGTTCCTCCTCGAGATCATGAAGTTTGATCTTTAAAGTTGATTCTCGTCTTGAACTTCAAGTCGTTGCTTCCTCAACTTCTTGTTAAGTTTGGCCATCTTCTTTGATTCCGCAAGAAGTTGTTGGTATGCCTCAACGAGTTCTTCTTCGTCCGACTCCCCCTCACTTGATGACTCTCCGCCGGATGTTGATGTTTCATGCAAAATCAAAGGAATAGAGTCAGTGACTAAAGATGATAAACACAAATTAGAAGAGGGAATTTGAGAGGCATGAAAAGCAACAAAATTTTCTTTTTCCTCTTCACTTGAGGTCGATTCATCGAAACTAGAATCGTCCCAAGTTTTCGCTTGCAAAGCCTTCTTTTTATATGATTTCTTAGAAGGACAATCCGTTGAAATATGGCCGTAGCCTTTGCATCGATAACATCGGATTTCCCCTTCGAAATCATCTTTTTCTTTTTCTTTAGAAGGTTTTGCAACGCCTTTGAGTTTAGAGGATTTAGAACCCGATGATCCTTTAGATGGTTTCGTGGATGAAGATCCATCGGTTCGATTCTTCCAAAATTTCCGACGAAATTTCTTTGTGATCCGCGCCAATTGTTCTTCAAAATCGGCAAAAGAGATTTCATCGTCGGAACTCGATTCGTCATCTTCTTCCTTTGTTGATTTGAATGCAATACCTGTAAGCTTAGAAGAAGACTTGGAAGAATTTTGATTAGTAGGAAAAGTCATCTCATAAGTTTGCAAAGCACCTACTAATTCCTCTACACTCATCTCATCCGGATGACTAACGGTTTCAATGGCGGTAACCTTTGCCCTAAACCGTTCCGGAAGAGTCCGAAGTATCTTTCTTACAATTTTCGACTCCGGGATCTTTTCTCCTAAATTAGCACATGTATTAATTACATCTTGAAGTCTAGTGTAATAATCTGTAAACAATTCATGCTCTTCCATATGAATAGAGTCAAATTGACTTGTAAGCATCTGGAGCTTTTGAATTTTTACAAGATTAGTACCCTCATGTGTAATTTTGAGAATATCCCAAATTTCCTTCGCGGTTTCACACGCGGAAATTCTGTAAACTCAGTCGAGGAAAGAGAATTAAATAAAGCGTTCATACCTTTCCCATTGTAAGAAGATCTTTCGATTTCCTCTTTGGACCATCTAGAGCGAGGTTTTGGGGTAGTAGAATTTCCTACTTCCTCAACCGGATGCACCCAACCGTATTCAACGGTTTGCCATACCCGCTCATCAATAGAGATGAGAAAAGCTCTCATCCGCACTTTCCAATATGCATAATTGGTCCCATCAAAAAGAGGAGGTCTAAAAATATTACCACTTTCACCCATTATGATAGATAAACCTAAAACCCGCTCTGATACCAATTGTAGAGTTATTTAGGATCCACAAGGATCTAAATAGGTACTATCAAACACCTAGAGGGGGGTGAATAGGTGTAATATTATAAAAACCAATCTCAGTGCAAAAATAAAAAATAATGCGGAAAATAAAAATCAACACACCGAGATTTACGTGGAAACTCCAATCCAGGAGAAAAACCACGGGACCAACACGCAATAACAATCCACTAAGAAATGAAGAATAACAAGGTGATTACCGACTCCACGGACTCGACCCCTCCTTCAACTTCTTCGGACCTTGCGCTGACCGGTTGGATGTCCACGCAATAACAATCCACTAAGAAACGAAGAATAACAAGGTGATTACCGTCTCCACGGATTTAACCCCTCCTTCAATTTCTTCGGACCTTGCGCTCCAACGTTTGCACGTCCACTGCACACGTTCGAATCCACGAACGCCACTCGAATCCACGAGCACACGTTTCGAATCCACGAAACGCCTTCAACACACCGAATCCACGATGCCACGTCGAATCCACGACGCAAACTCAGCCGATAAGAATATTGGCTTCGATGGTGATCCTTTGCTTAGATTATCAATGAAGATCCATGGGAGAAATCTCTAAGCAAAGATTAGATCAATTCGACAAAAGATATGTTCTTGAAAGAACCATCGAATTGACCTAAAAGAGGCTATAAAGAAGAACGATAAAAACCTAGCCTCTAGGGTTGCTCTCAAGTGTTTTATAAAATGATCGGTATAGCTCCCACGTTTTTGAGAAACCCTAAATGTCTATTTATAGTTTAGAAACCTTTGGAAAGAGATAAGAATCAAAAACTTACCTTATCTGGAAATTTTCAGGACGGCGATCCGGATCGGGATTACTGCGATCCGGATCGTCGTAACGAGATTGACGATTCCAGAAATCCAAGGGTTCGGGATCCGGATCGCAAGGCCCGATCCGGATCGTTCATGAAATTCAGCAACATCCAATGTTCGGGATCCGGATCAGAATAGGCTTGGATCCGGATTGGATTTGCACATGAACTAATACCCTTCGGGATCCGGATTGGATCATCTGATCCGGATCCTGAACATGTCCCATGTCCAGTTTTTGATTTTTATGCAATTAAAAATTCATCCAAGTGTTTCTACACTATAAGAAAGTATTCGGATCACCAAAATTATTTAGTTAAACATACCTGATCCTTTTGAATACTTTCTTCTTGAGATTGATGTAACTGATCCACAATTCTTCATCTTCAATCTTCAAGACTCAAGACACTGAGTGTCAACTTGAGCTCTTGTTGAATCTTCTCTAAGTCTTTGATTGCTGATTGACAATTTGATCCCTTTAAGACTCCGACTCAACTCACTGACTTGACTCACGAAATATGCCAACACCAAAAAGCCGTAACATCTTGTAGTCTTCATGCCGAAGGGTGCTTTCTGGTTCCCAGCTGGCTTCAGCTCTTGGTAGGTTCTTCCACTTGACGAGGAACTCCTTCTCCGCTGCTCCATTGGGAAGTTTTCGCACTCGGTCCGCCAGAATTTCTTCGACTCGCCTCTCGACAGAGGAGATTGTGGGGGGGAGGCGAGTGGAGATGTTTCTTGAGGTGTCCTCGCGGTCGGCATGATAGGGCTTGAGACAGCTCGTATGGAAGACCGGGTGGATTTTAAGCCACGCCGGGAGCTGCACACGGTAGGAGACCTTTCCCACCTTGCCCGTGATGAGGAAGGGGCCTTCGTATTTTCGGACGAGCCCTTTATGAACCCTCCGGAACACCTTCAGGGATGCTGGTTGGAGCTTGATCAGCACCTCGTCGCCGATGCAGTAGTCTCGAGGTCGCCTGTCCTTATCGGCCCACTTCTTCATGGTTCTCCCCGCTTTCTCCAAGTAGGCTCAGGCAATTTCAGCATTACGATGCCACTCTTTGGCAACGTGGTACGCTGAGGGGCTGCTGCCGGTATACCCGATGACCAGCGTGTGAGGTGTCGACGGCTGTTGTCCAGTGATGATCTCGAAGGGGCTTTTGTTTGTTGCAGAGCTTCGCTGCAAGTTGTACGAAAACTGGGCTACGTCCAGAAGCTTCACCCAGTCTCGCTGATTGGCACTGACGAAGTGCCGAAGGTATTGCTCCAGTAGAGCGTTTATTCTTTCAGTTTGGCCGTCCGTCTGAGGGTGCAAACTCGTGGAGAAGTATAGTTTGGATCCCAACAACTTGAAGAGCTCCGTCCACAAGCGTCCCAGGAAGCGAGGATCTCTGTCGCTGACGATGTTCTGCGGGATTCCCCAGAACTTCACCACATGGTTCAGGAATAGTTGGGCCGCCTCCTCGGCAGTGCAGTGCAAGGGCGCGGGGATGAAAGTAGCATACTTCAAAAATCGGTCCACCACCACTAGTACGAAACCGATCTCCCCCACCTTTGGTAGACTTGTCACGCCCCGGGGTTTTCGTTTAGCGAAAGCGGTTCACACAAAATTTTTTTTTTTTTTTTTTGAAAGGGTTCCTCCCGGCGCGTGCCCAGACCCGCCGCAAGTACAGGATCACTCTGCACACGGACAGAGTCTCCCCTGTACGTGCACGGCGTCGCGATTAATACAGAGTCTATATACAACCAATAGATCAATCACATCAGTTCCATTCATTCACACATATATGCCACATGTACATAAACGTTACGGCCATTCCATTTGAAAGGATAAATCCATGCTTTTACAAAGCGACACCCACACGGCATCTAGATTTTTAAATCTGGTTTCGCAAACGGCATAAATCCACAGAGTTTTGAAAACAGTGCCCACACGACACTTAGGTTTTGAAATTCCTTTTTCGAAATCCATAAATCCACAAGGTTTGAAAACAGTGCCCACACGACACTTAGGTTTTGAAAACGGTTTTCGAAATTCTTTTGATTTTGTTTCCTTTTTCTTTTTCTTCGAAGCGGCCAATATAAAGGGAAAAGTAAGTTCAAATGGAAGTAAAGTAAAGGTTGCCGACATCCATACCGACCCCACGAGGGTATCGCGATCCACACAAAGTCTACAGCAGTAAATGAAAAGCGACAGTAGGATAAGTAAACAATACTAATGCGGGGTCTCCACAGACCCGACCGCTCCAGTCTCGGCCTCACCGTCGCCTATCGCTCCCCCGGAAGGACCCTGTCACAAAGTGGGAAGTCAGCGACAAAGTAAAAATAGTAAGGAAAGCAGGAAAAAGAAGTGCGCCAACCGTAACTATCCGGAGCAACCACTCTCCCCCACACGGGACAAAACCTCGCACACCTGCACAACCTAGTCCGGGCACCTACCCCGGCATCCAACCGAGCACCTACCTCGGTAAACCACGTCGAGCACCTACCCCGACGGGTCTCAACGCTCGCACCTCGGCGCCTCAAACTCCCCACCTACGGGAGCCCCCACTACGTCACCTCGTGGGTCTACACGGGTCATCGACCACTTTTCCGGAAAAGCGCACCCTTAGCGGTGGCCAAACCGCGGGTGCGCGTGCTGCAGCCTCGAGCCAAGTAACCACATAATAACAGTATACCAGATAATAGTGACTATGAGAACTACTAGGTCAATATCAACAATGCCTCGCAACTTTTCTTATGTTAACATAAAGCAAACTTTCTTAAATTATTTAAAATTGAAAAACAACAGTCGGGGGTCCGACATCATATCCCCAAAGTAAAACCCACCTGCTACGTGCGGTGACCCCGCTCAACCACTCGTGTCCGGGTGCGCTCGCCCGGCCCTACACGAATCCGTCACGAAGAAGTTAGTAGCCGAAAAGAAAATGAAATAAAGGTTGCGGACTCTCAGGTCACCCCGCCCGGCCGTGGGGCACGCCCCGTCGTCGCGCAATGTCGGCGGCGGCGGTGACGGCCCGGCATGCGAGGCTCGCGCGGCGCCCGGCCCCGCGCCGCCCGCGCAGGCCCGCTGCCCGTGCGCGGGCTGCACACGCCCGTATGTGGCTGCGCAGCCCGGTCCCCCCGCGTGGGCTGCACGGGCGCGCCGCCCGCACGCGGGCTGCGCGCGCCCGGCCCCCCACGCGGCGGCACGGGCGCGCCGCCGCACGCGGGCTGCGCGCGCCGGCCCCACGCGGGCAGCACGGGCGCCGCCCGCACGCGGCTGCGCGTGCCCGGCCCCGCGTGGCGGCACGGGCGCGCGCCCGCACGCGGCTGCGCGCGCCCGGCCCACGCGGGCAGCACGGGCGCGCGCCCGCACGCGGCTGCGCGTGCCCGGCCCCGCGTGGCGGCACGGGCGCGCCGCCCGCACGCGGCTGCGCGCGCCCGGCCCCACGCGGGCAGCACGGGCGCGCGCCCGCCCGCGGGCTGCGCGCGCCCGGCCCCGCGTGGCGGTACGGGCGCGCCGCCCGCACGCGGGCTGCGCGCGCCCGGCTCCGCGTGGCCGCGCGATCGTGCCGCCGGTGTGTGTCCGGTGGTGCGCGTGCGCCGGATTCCGAAGACTCCGGTGCCTGCGCTCTCCCTCACCCCATCACGCGGACAAGAAGCTAAAGGAAAACTAGGTTACAACAAATTTGCTATTTACCTTGATCGTGACGACGGAGTTTGCAAGAAGGGGGATTGTCCCGGAGGTGCGCAAACCCTTGCTTGTTCCGCCGTGAATCTCCGCGCCGTTCGATCGTCGGGGGAGGAAGAGGGAGGGGAAGAGGAAGAGGAAGCGGGTCCGTTCCCGATCGGTGCGATACGAACGAGGTGGGTAAGAGAGGATGTCGAAACCTAAAATTCCCCAAACGCCGTATTAATTAGTCGGTTTGGTACAGTGGGGGACTTAGCCCAAAATCCCCAAATTACCAAGATAAAAGGTTCAGTGATCAGGTTTTGGGAGACGAAATTAACCCAAGCCTCGGGTCAACCGGGTGGGGGTTTAGGTTCAAACCTGGGCCCGTCGTGCCTCAAAAGTTGTGCTGGGTGCCTGCGTTACCCGCGAACTTCCGGAATTTATTCTGGAAGAATCCGGAGTCGGAAAAATAATCCGGTCGCGCCGCCGCGCTCCATTTCGCGAGCTCTACCGTCTAAAAATATCCGCGGGCCCCGATGGTCTGTCCAAAAAAGAATTATTATTCCAACCGCCGGACCGTTAAGGAGGGGGACGCAACAAATAAATAATTAAATTAAATCCAAACATACAATTTAAGGGCGGTTACTACACCACTCACCTCTTAAAAACAAGTTTCGTCCCCGAAACTTAATCCTGGGTCGCGGTGAACAGATCGGGGTAGGTCTCCCTCATTTTTGACTCCAACTCCCACGTCGCTTCTCGTTCCTCATGGTTGCTCCAAAGCACCTTCACGTAAGGAATGGCTCGGTTTCTCAGCGTTTTACTTTCCCTCGCTAGGATTCGCACCGGGGTCTCCTCGAAGCTTAGGTCCTCCTTCAGCTCTAGGGTAGAGACGTCCAGAACATGTGATGGGTCGGAGAGGTATCTTCTGAGCATCGAGACGTGGAACACGTCGTGGACACGGTCGAGGTTAGGTGGTAGGGCAAGGCGGTATGCCACCGGGCCGATGCGCTCCAGGATCTCGAACGGTCCAACAAACCGCGGGCTCAACTTGCCTTTCAATCCGAAGCGTTTAATCCCCTTGGTTGGTGAAACACGTAAGAGCACATGATCTCCCACTTGAAATTCCAGGTCGCGTCGCCGACGGTCTGCGTAGCTTTTCTGTCGACTCTGGGCTGTGAGTAGGCGTTGCCGGATGAGTCGTACCTTTGCTTCAGTTTCTTCCACTAAATCGGGTCCCAAGAACTTCCGCTCTCCTAAGTCGTCCCAACAGATCGGGGATCGACAACGTCTTCCATATAAAGCTTCGAAGGGTGCCATCTGTATGCTGGCTTGGTGGCTGTTGTTGTAGGCGAATTCCACGAGGGGCAAGTAGCGTGACCAACCGTCACCCCAATCAAGTACACAGGCGCGTAGTAGGTCCTCTAGGGTCTGGATCACCCGCTCGGACTGTCCATCAGTCTGGGGGTGGAAGGCTGTGCTAAACTGCAGTCTGGTCCCTAAAGCCCGTTGTAGGCTTTGCCAAAACTTTGAGACAAAGCGCGTGTCCCTGTCTGAGGTAATAGATGTTGGAACCCCGTGTAATCTTACTATCTCGCTAAGGTACACCTGGGCTAGTCGATCCCGGGTCCACGTCGTATGAATCGGTAGGAAGTGCGCTGACTTGGTTAAACGGTCCACAACGACCCAGATCGCGTCGTGGCCCTGCTGCGAGCGTGGGAACCCGGTGACAAAATCCATGGTGATTTGGTCCCACTTCCATTCTGGCACGGGTAGCGGCTGTAGTTTTCCTGCGGGTCGTTGATGCTCCGCCTTGATCTGTTGACATACCAAGCAGTGGGCTACATGTCGTGTCACATCCAACTTCAATTTTGGCCACCAGAAAGTTTGCTTAAGGTCCCTGTACATCTTCGTACCTCCCGGATGCGCCGCATAAGGGGTGCAGTGTGCCTCAGATAAGATTTCCTCCTTCAACTCTTTCGAATCTGGCACGCAGATCCGCCCACGAAAACGTAGGGTGCCGTCGGCTTCCACTGAAAAGTCGTTCTCTTGGTCGGGAGAGATCTTGTCTCGCACGAGCTGTAACTGAGGGTCAGTCTGTTGTCCTTCCCGAATTCTCTCGAACAGTGTGGGCTTGACTACCAAGGATAGCAGTCGTGCAACCGTGCCTGCCGGTACCACTTCCAATTTCATGCGCGCAAAGTCCGCGATCAAGATGTCCTGTTCAGTTAACCCGCCTGCAGGTGTCTCTCCTTGCTGCGCCTTTCTACTCAACGCATCCGCCACCGCGTTAGCTTTTCCGGGGTGGTATTGGATTGACAAGTCGTAATCCTTTAATAGTTCTAACCACCGTCTCTGTCGTAGGTTTAACTCCTTCTGGGTAAACAAGTATTTTAGACTTTGGTGATCCGAGAATACCGTACAGTGGACACCAAAGAGATAGTGTCTCCACAGTTTCAAAACAAACACTACCGCGGCCAACTCCAAATCGTGCGTTGGGTAGTTCTTCTCGTAGTCCTTTAGCTGTCTGGAGGCATAGGCTATTACCCTTCCTTGTTGCATCAACACGCCCCCAAGGCCGATTCTGGACGCGTCGCAATACACTTCGTAGTCTTCGCCGGGGATCGGCAAAACGAGTACGGGCGCTCTGGTTAGCCTTCTCTTCAGTTCTTCGAAGCTCTCTTGACATTGGTCCGTCCAGACGAATTTCACTCCTTTTCTTGTTAGCCGGTTCAGAGGGGCGGCTATCTTCGAGAAACCCTCGACGAAACGTCGGTAGTATCCTGCCAGGCCCAGGAAACTGCGAATCTCCGTCACTGTGGTTGGCGGCTGCCAGCTGAGTACAGATTCCACCTTCTTAGGATCCACCGCGATTCCCTCTGCCGAAATTACGTGGCCCAGGAAAGCCACCTCGCGCAGCCAAATTCGCATTTTTTGAGCTTAGCGAAAAGTTTTTGTTCCCGGAGAGTTTGGAGAACGCTTCGCAAGTGATCCTCGTGCTCCTCGTCGGTGGTTGAATAGATCAGGATGTCGTCGATGAAGACCACCACGAACCGGTCGATGAAGGGCCTGAAGATGCGGTTCATCATGTCCATAAACACGCGGGGGCGTTCGTCAATCGAAGGGATAACCGTGAACTCGTAGTGGCCATACCGGGTCCGGAAGGCAGTCTTTGGGATGTCCTCGTCTCGAACCCGAAGCTGGTGGTAGCCCGACTGTAGATCAATTTTTGAGAAGACTGTCGCACCCCGCAGTTGGTCGAAGAGGTCGTCGATTCTAGGCAGAGGGTATTTGTTCTTCACGGTGACCTTATTGATCCCTCTGTAGTCGATGCAGAGTCGTAGACTTCCGTCCTTCTTTCGCACAAAGAGGACCGGCGCGCCCCAAGGCGACACGCTCGGCCTGATAAATCCCTTTTCCAACAGGTCTTCAAGTTGTGCCTTGAGCTCCTTCAGCTCTACGAAGGCCATTCGGTAGGGCGCCTTCGTAATAGGTTGAGTACCGGGTAGGAGTTCGATGGGGAAAACCACTTCACGCGGGAGGCATCCCTGGTAACTCTGCTGGGAAAACGTCGGGAAGTCCCTCACCACTGCAATGTCTGACGGTGTGCCCGTCGGGCGGGCGATCAAGTCCACCGACGCCAAGTAGGCTACACACCCACCCTCAACCAGTCTTCTGGCCCTTGCCGCTGAGATAACCGTAGGGAAAGTGGTACTCTTGCACGCCAGGTACACGTGCTCAGGGAAACCCGGTTCTTGCAGTCGCAGCTGTCTTTTCTCGCAATCGATGAGCGCCCGGTACCTCGCTAGCCAATCCATGCCTAACACGGCGTCGTATTCCTTCAAGGGTATCACCACCAAGTCCCACGGGCAAGACACCCGCCGCCCAAACTGGATCGGGCAGGAGGCCACGAAGTAAACCGCCTCCAAGGTCCCAGCCGCCGTTTGGACGGTCATCCGATCCGGAAGCGGTGTCTCCTCCAGGTCATGCATGAACACGAAGTCACAAGAAATAAAAGAGTGTGTTGCTCCGGTGTCGAAAAGAGTTCTAGCGCGGGAATTCGAAACGGAAACAATACCTGCAAGTACGTCCTCAGGTGGATCTGACTCCTGGCGGGTCATTGAGTAAACCCGCCCGCCTGCTTGTGGTTGTTTCTCCCCCTCTCGTGGTGGCGCGGGGGGTCTAGAGCTCGACGCCACGGGTGCTTTCCCTCGTCCAGACAACTGTTGTGATGGTACCGTGGCTGTTGCAGTAGCCCCTCCCAGAACCAAGGGGCAGTTGTAACGGAAAGTGCCCTTGCTTGCCGCAGCGGAAACAGTGATCTTGTCGCTGGGGGCACTCAGGGGCTCGGTGCGCTCCTCCACAAATCACGCAGGGCCTATCGCCCGGCCTAGGCCCTCCCGCTGGTGCACCCCGGGGTCCTCCTTGCTGTCTCCACCGTTTGGGGGGTCGGCTCCCACTAGAAGAGCCCCCCCCCGAGTTGTGCTGTTGCCGCTTCCGTCCTCCTGCCGTGCTGAGTCTCTCTCCTGGCACGCGTGACCGCGAACCCCCGCTCCACCGTAGTGGCCCTGTCGACCACTTTCTGAAAGGTGTGCAAGTCGGCAGCTTGCACCACTTCGAAGATGTTACTCCGCAAGCCGTCGACAAAGAGTTGAGCCTTGTGGGACTCGTCTCTTATAACAAACGGGACACAGTTCGCTAGGCGGTACGAACTCAGTTGGTACTCCATGACTGGTCCCGGTTTCCCTGCTGTATATGGTTCAGGTC
>CM054954.1:8588477-8610554 GCA_029168755.2 Tillandsia fasciculata
GGTCCCTCCGCTTCCTCCTTCTTTTCCTCTTTCCTCCTCCGGTTAGGGTTTTCCTCTTTCTTTTCTAATTAGGGTTTCGTTTGGTTTTCGGTACGCACGAAAGAGGAGGGTTTGAGGAGGCGGTATTTTAAATTAGGGTTTCCATTCGGTAAACGGGGAATAAATAAATCTCGTTATTTATTTATCCCTTTTTATCTTATTTCATACGTACGCACCGTCAAAATCTCCTCGGATATTTTTGACTCTAATTAATTAATTCATTAATTAATTAATCCCTTACCGATAATCCCTATTATTTAATTATTTAATTAATTTCCTCTTTATCTTACACGTGCGTAACAGGAAAAACCCACAAATATCCTGTTTCTATTTCTCAAATAAATATCTGACTTACGAGATAAAATCCTCACCTTTTAAAAATTCCGATCACCGATTATTTAATTTACTTAATTAAATAATCATGAGAAATCAATTCCCAATTGGATTTAATTTATCGGTTATTTAATCTCCAATTTTAAATCCTGGTCACCGATTATTTAATCACCTTCATTAAATAATCATGGGAAATAAATTCCCAATTTTTAAATACGCGTACGATTAATTTCCCCCCTTTTATTCGTACGTAAAAGGATTCCAATTTCCGTCAACGGATAATTAATTACTTAATTAATTAATTATCCCCTACGAGATAACCCACCTTATCTCTAACGGGTGCAAGATATTTTGCACGGATTCCGATGCATGACTAACTACCGCGTCACTAAGGGTCCCATTCCGGAGGATCCCGACATCGGATTTCAAATCCGATCGCGCCGTCGGTCATCATTTTCCGCGCTCTATCGCAGAAAAATACATGCACCCCGCCCGGCCGACTTTTGAAAATTAAATAATTTTATTTCGCTTAAGGCTTAAGTAATTACATGTGAGCTCAAAAATACCCCTAAGGTTCGGATCACTACACCACTCACACTTTATAAAAAGTTTCGTCCCGAAACTTAAGTACAACCCTTACATAAACAATTCAGAGAACCATTCCCTCATCTTCGCTTTCAGTTCCCACGTCGCCTCGCGCTCCTCGTGGTTGCTCCACTGGACCTTCACATAAGGGATTGTTCGGTTGCGCAACTTCTTGTCCTCCCTTGCCAAAATCCGCACCGGCGTCTCCTCGACGCTCAAATCCTCCCGTAACTCGATGGTGGAGGTATCCAAGGCATGAGAGGGGTCAGCCAGGTACTTCCGAAGCATCGAGACATGGAACACGTTGTGGACTCGCTCGAGGTTTGGCGGCAAAGCTAACCGGTACGCCACTGGTCCTACGCGTTCCAGGATCTCGAACTGTAACGATCCGACCCACTAGCAATAATAACTCGTTGGGCCCAAACCACAGCCCAAAATGCTTAAGCCCAGTTATTATTACTAGTGTCCATGTCTCATATAAACCCAATCACAATTCCATCCACATCCGATGTGGGACAATTGGGGGCGTCACAGACTCCCCCCGTTTAGGCCTGACGTCCTCGTCAGCCCAAACACACACACAGCAGCCCAAGATCACCAGGCGATGTGAGACTCGTCTCGCTAGTCCTGTCATCTAGATCCAGACTCAGCCGAGACTCGCCGCACACTTCCGGCTGGTTATTGGCTCTGATACCAAATATAACGACCCAGCCACTAGCAATAATAACTCGTTGGGCCCAAACCACAGCCCAAAATGCTTAAGCCCAGTTATTATTACTAGTGTCCATGTCTCATATAAACCCAATCACAATTCCATCCACATCCGATGTGGGACAATTGGGGGCGTCACACGAACGGTCCCACGTATCTTGGGCTTAGCTTCCCCTTTATGCCGAAACGTCGGTTCCCCTTGGAGGGTGAAACCCGGAGTAGCACATGCTCACCCTCCATGAACTCTAAGTCTCGGCGCCGGTTGTCCGCGTAGCTCTTTTGTCTGCTTTGGGCGGTCAGTAGTCTTTGTCTAATCAGTCGTACCTTCGCTTCGGTCTCCTCCACCAAATTTGGGCCTAGAAACTTACGCTCACCCAAGTCGTCCCAGCATATTGGAGATCGACAGCGGCGCCCGTACAGTGCCTCGTACGGCGCCATCTGAATGCTGGCCTGATAACTGTTATTGTAAGCAAATTTCACCAGGGGCAAACACCGTGCCCACCCTTCGCCCAAGTCCAGAACGCATGCTCGAAGCATGTCCTCCACGATCTGTATCACCCGCTCTGACTGTCCATCGGTCTGCGGATGAAAAGCCATACTAAAGTGCAACTTGGTACCCATTGCTTGTTGCAGGCTCCGCCAAAAGTTCGACACAAATCGTGTGTCCCTGTCCGACGTGATTGATGCCGGTACTCCGTGCAACCTTACTATCTCATCGATGTACGTTTGTGCCAGTCGTTCCCGAGTCCACGTCGTGTGTATGGGCAGAAAGTGGGCCGATTTCGTCAAACGGTCCACAATCACCCATATTGAATCGTGTCCCTGTGACGATCTCGGGAATCCGGTCACAAAATCCATGGTAATCATATCCCACTTCCACTCGGGCACTGGTAACAGTTGCAATTTTCCTGCCGGCCGTTGATGCTCGGCCTTCACCCGTTGGCACACCAGGCAGTGTGCCACAAATCGAGTCACGTCCCCCTTCATTTTGGGCCACCAGAAAGTCTGTTTGACGTCCTTGTACATCTTTGTTCCCCCGGGATGCGCCGCATACGAGGCGGTATGCGCCTCCCGTAGGATTTCTTCCTTGAGTTCTGGCAGATCCGGTATGCAGATTCGTCCCCGAAATCGCATCGTACCGTCGGAGTTCACCGTGAAATCGCCCTCCTTGTCGTCGGTTATTCTACTTCGCACCAGCTGGAGTTGATCGTCGGTTGATTGCCCTTCAAGAATCCTGTCCAGCAGAGTGGGTCTGACCACCAGTGTCAGAAGTTGTGCGACTGTGCCTGCCGGTACTACTTCTAGTCTTAACCGCGAAAACTCCGCAATCAGACTATCCTGCTGTGTAATGGCGCTTACGTCCGCTTCCTCGGCCTGTCCCTTGCGACTCAGGGCGTCGGCCACCACGTTGGCCTTTCCCGGATGATAGTGGATCGTTAGATCGTAATCCTTTAGTAGCTCAAGCCACTGCCTTTGTCGCAGATTTAGCTCCTTTTGGGTGAAAAGGTACTTGAGACTCTTATGATCTGAGTATACATTGCAGTGTGCCCCATACAGGTAGTGTCTCCAAAGCTTGAGGACGAACACAACCGCTGCGAGTTCCAAATCATGTACGGGGTAATTCCGCTCGTACTCCTTGATCTGCCTTGATGCATAGGCTATCACCTTTCCCCGTTGCATGAGCACTCCACCCAATCTATTTCGCGACGCATCGCAATATACTTCATAATCCTCCCCTGGTTCTGGCAGGGCGAGGAGTCCTCGGGCTTGCGTCAACCTATCCTTGAGCTCCTCGAAGCTTCTTTGACATTTGTCCGTCCAGATGAACTTTTCCCCCTTCCTAGTCAAACGGGTCAAGGAGGTGGCTATCTTGGAGAAACCCTCCACGAAGCGCCGGTAATACCCGGCTAATCCCAGGAAGCTTCGAACCTCTGTCACCGTTGTCGGTCGGGGCCATTCCGTCACCGAATCTATCTTCTTCGGATCCACCGCGACTCCCGCTGCCGAGATCACGTGCCCCAAGAAACCGACTGTAGGGTTTAGTTTAATAAGGATCTAAATAGGGGAAAAACACCTAGAGGGGGGTGAATAGGTGTAAACAATAAACACTCAAAAAATCATTGTGCGATAAAACCCAATGCGGAAATATAAAAGAACACACAAGATTTTTACGTGGAAAACTCCAAACCGGAGTAAAAAACCACGGGACCGATAACACGGCGAAATCCACTAGAGTTAACACACGTACAAGGTGATATAACGTACTCACAGACGACTCAACCTTTTACCATACGCCCCTAGTCGATCTTCTCCGCTCGCTCCACGACGCTTCTCGAATCCACGATCTGCGCCCAACGCTGAATCCACAGCGTCCAACGTCGAGTCCACGACGTCCAACCGAATCCACGGTCTTCACCCAATGGCACGCTTCGAATCCACGAACGCACCTCGCTCCGAATCCACGAGAGCGGTAGCACCTTGAATCCACAAGGCCACGCGAGTCCACGCGCCGATTTAGGGATAAATCGTTGTTTGTTTGGGTGGTGATGATCCGCCGAATACTTAGATCAAAGATAGATTGGAAATACCATCTAAGTATTCATTAGTTTGATTCAACTCAAGATGTGAGTATGAAAACCTAGAATCAAACTAATCAATATAGATGAAGAATCATTGAATAGATCTAATGATTTCCTATCTTCTCTATATGTGGATCTAGGCCGTATAAAATGATATTTGATAGTGACGGCTCTATTTCAATTATGTGGATTCCCCCTAGAAAAATGACCATAGGGTGTATTTATAGGTTAGAAACCCTTGGAAGAATAAACGGATCAAAAACAAACTTTTCTGGAAAGTTTTACCGACGGCGATCCGGATTGCATAAGCCACGATCCGGATCGCAGACGCACAGAATGCAGTTTCCAGAAAGTCGCCTGTTCGGGATCCGGATCATAATGGATGATCCGGATCGTTCATACATTTTCACAAAACACCCCTTTCGGGATCCGGATTGCACAAGCCACGATCCGGATTGAACCAGTGTATGAACGAACACCTTTCGGGATCCGGATTGAAAGTCCACGATCCGGATCCTGAACATGTCCCAAGTCCAGTTTTTGATGTTTAAGCAATTAAAACCTCTTCCAAGTATTTCTACACTATGAGAAGTATTCGGATCATCAAAATTATTTAGTTAAACGTACCTTGATCCTTTTGAATTCTTCTTTCTTGAGATTGAGGTATATGATCCAAAGTTCCTTCATCTTCAATCTTCAAGACTTAACACATTCACGAAATACGCCAACTTAAATTCCGTAACAATCTCCCCCTTTGGCGGTTTCGTGACAAAACACAGATCCACAAAAGAAAATTCAAAAAGATATTTTTGTTGCTATCACCATACAACAAAAATTTACAAAAGAGTTCCAAAAATTAAAAACATGAGATAAACTCCTAGAACAGACTCTAGACTCAGACATCTGTAATCTCTGCACACAGAAAGCATTCTTGACAAACAAATTCGTTAGATACCTCAAGAATTGGAGCATACAAAACCAAGCACAGAGATGGAGTTTAGTCTCATCCTGACATTTAAAAAATCAGATATGTGAAAGAATCATAGTTAAAAAACAACATATCTTCTAAACAGTTGAAAACCAAATGTCAAAGTATGTTAGTCCAACATCAACTTGTTAGTCATATTACATGCCCAAATAGTTAGTCGAATAGTTAGTATAGAAGCATGTCAATCAAATCACACAAAGAAACCAAAGTTGAGTTGAAGTCATACTTACCTTACTTGATCATTGATATTCACAATCATTCATTGTCATTCATTGTCTTTCATTGTCTCTAACTCTCTCCCCCTTTTTGTCACAAAACAAAGCCAAAACGTAGCATGAGCTACACTATGTAAGGAGAGTAAAGAAACATAAAGTTCGTAAGAGTCCTAATAGATATGCACAAACTGAGAACTAAACTAAAAGTGAGAAAACAACGTCCCAAGCAGACAAACTGTGAACAGAAGATGCTGCTCAATCTGAAGAATCTGAACTAGTACAGCTCAGTTTGGTCAAAATCCCTTTAAGCAAGTTCTTAAGTTTGGAGTATTTTTTCTTGATCTTCTTGTGTTCAGAGGAAATCTGCTGGAGCCCTCTCGAAATTCTCTCCTGTGTAGCAAAGACTCTTTGTTGTTCCTGACGAATTGATTCCAAAATCTCTGTCTCAGTTGTCTGTGTCTTTGAGTGAGATGAACGTTGTCTAGATGCAGATGGTGCATCCGGTCCTGCAGTCCATGGTGATTCAGTTTGCAGAATCCCTGAAAGTGAGCGTGCTCTGGTGAGAGGCCTACTCTGCTGACTGGTACTCCTTTGAACATTTTTCCTCCTTGTATATTGTCTGGTCGTGGAGGCAGATTTCATAAGTCTCTTTCCTTTGTTGAAATTTCTGTCTTCTTCATCAATTTTTCGCTGAACGTCTTTAAAGAATTCCTCCCATTCTTCCGTATCGTAATCTGAGCTGTCTTCTTTGGCTTCGTTTGGTTTGTCTCGTGTTGAGACGCCTGGTTCTTCCTTAACAGATGAACCTCCGGGCAACATTGTGACGAGTAACAGAACCAACCAGGAAAAAGCCATGAATGCTAGTGCGATAAGTTCAGGGAAATTGTCCTGTGAAAACCAACTCAAGAACATATGAAAAATTGTCAATTTTGAGAAATCTGAAAAATATTGTACCTAGACAATCATAATAATATAGAGAAGCCAAGAATCAAACTAGTTTTCCAAAAAGAATTTTAAAAGTAGATCAAATCCATGATTTTCAAAAATTCCTCTTTTATGCCCCAAAACCGAATTTTTAGAAAACGAAGCCTAAAAACTCGTTAATCAGGTAAAATCCCAGCATAAAAGTAAAACTAATTGACCCAGAGTTCTTATTTCAAAAGAAATTTGATCAAAGACCATTCACAAACGAAAAAGATCCAAGTTTCCAACTCACGTTTGGTGGAAAAAACATGAAAACTGAGAAAAACCGAGTTTTGATCAAGAAAACTTACGTAAATCCGAAGAACCTTGAGTTTTGAAAGTCCAAAAGGCAAGAAGTCTAGAGAGAGAAACTCTAGAAGCTTGAAAACCAGAGATTGGGGTAAGAAAATCTCGAATCTGAAAGTTTCAATATAAAACCCTAGCCGCGATCCGGATCGGCCGTGGATGTGATCCGGATCGGCCATACGCGGGAAAAATCCTGCGTTCGGGATCCGGATCATTTGACCCGATCCGGATCGGCTATCCGCAGGAAAAACTCCTGCGTTCGGGATCCGGATCATTTTACCCGATCCGGATCGCTGCAACTTTTTCTCCAGAAAAATTTATAAAAATTCAATAAAATCCAGAAAAAGTATGTCAGCACATTACCATGTCAACTTTATACCAAAAGACATCGTTTCAAACAACAAGAAATAGATTATGAAAAATCTATCAATAATACCCAAAAATGAAACGAATATTTACGAAAGTTAAAACACTTAAAGTTGAACAATTTCAATTACATCTATCCTGATCCTATGTGTAATGCCTTTATCAAATCATCAATTTTAGTAAAGACAATGAAATACCAAGATCAATAGATGTTTGAAATCCCAAATAAGTTAGATAATATATCTAGACAATCTGTTGAGAGAGTGGCTCTTTGAGCATCTTTTACTAAAAAATCCCACCTTATACCAACCATGAAATACGACTGAGTCAAGTATTTCAATATGCATATCAACAACATTTTTAAAACAAAAATTTGCTCTGCATTCATGGAGTATTTCTTTTCATTCATTTTCTCCATGTGGTGGTAGTTTTCACACTCCTCATTGGGATGTAACTCTTTCCACATCTTATGAGCATTTCATATTCCATTGACTCCCCCTCAATTGGCTATCAATTATTTAATATATGAAGTATTCAACCAAACCATTGATCTCGAATTCATACTCAACCAAGCAATC
Source organism: Tillandsia fasciculata (assembly GCA_029168755.2). Taxonomy (NCBI): domain Eukaryota; kingdom Viridiplantae; phylum Streptophyta; class Magnoliopsida; order Poales; family Bromeliaceae; genus Tillandsia; species Tillandsia fasciculata. Next base: position 8,596,141 of record CM054954.1, read on the forward strand.
AAATATGATAATGACTATACCAAGAGATCATTGAGAGAGAAATTGACTTTGATCACTTAGAAGATGGCTTAAATAACGTAAATGATCATTGCAACATTGAAATATTATGACATCAAAACATAATAAATTTCTAAATGCATAAAAGGATGCAATTAAAGTCAATCATGATATATGCTCAATTAATATCCTATGTACAAAAACATAGATACAAGAACAAAACAAAAACAAAAACAAAAACAAAACCTAACCTAAGCAAAGGTTCCAAAGGAGTTTATTTCAAGGAAAGCATGCCAATTGCTTTACGCAAGTGAATAAAACGTTTTTGATCCAAAGGTTTTGTTAAGATATCGGCTAATTGATCCTCAGTTGAAATATATGACAGTTGAAGAATGTTTGATTCAACTAGCTCTCTAAGAAAATGATATCTAAGTTCAATATGTTTTGTTCTAGAGTGCAACACAGGGTTTTTTGAAATGTTAATAGCACTAGTGTTGTCACATAAAATGGTTACCGAAGACGTTGAAATCCGGAAATCGCTCAACACGCTCTTCATCCAAATCAATTGGGTTGAACAACTTCCTGCAGAAATGTACTCCGCTTCGGCAGTCGAGAGTGCTATGCAGTTCTGCTTTTTACTGTGCCATGCAACAAGGCAGTGGCCAAGATAGAAGCATGCACCACTCGTGCTTTTCCGGTCATCCACCGATCCAGCCCAATCGGCATCTGAGTATCCAACAATATCCAAAGTTGTTCCCATAGGATACCAAATTCCGAAATTGATTGTACCTTTGATATATCGGATGATCCGTTTCACCGCTTTCAGGTGAACCTCCTTCGGTGCTGATTGATATCTCGCACAAATCCCAACACTGAAGGATATATCCGGGCGACTAGCCGTGAGATATAGTAGACTCCCAATCATACTGCGGTACAGTTTCTCGTCTACATTCTCACTATGTGATTCACTTCCAAGTCCCTTATGGCTAGTTCCCATTGGAGTTGGAAAATCCTTAGAATTTTCAAGATCAAACTTCTTGACCTGTGGTGATCCGGATCTTTGCAGAGCTTCTACAGTGTGACCAGCAGCTTCCAGAAGCCCACGCGGCTTGTCGGCGGTGTTCGTGCGCCAATTTGGACACAAGTGATGGACTCGGGGCATAAATTGGATCACGTGGGTGATCGGGTGACTCCGTCGGATCTCTGGAAGTGTTCTCGGGCGAAACGGATTTTCAGATTTGGACTCGGCGCGAATTCGGATTGAAAATACCTTTCCGGGGGCATTCGGCAATTTTTAGAGTGGGAATTTGGCGAAACGGACGTCAAAATCGGATTCAGCGCGCGAAAACGCTTCAGACGGAGTATTTACTTGCATTTTTGGGCTTCGGGTTACTGTTCATGCCGGAACAGTAACTCCGGCGATCGCCGGCGGCGGCGGGCGGCGGCGGAAGGCGGCGGAGGGCGCTCGGGCAGGCGGCGCGCGGCCGCGGGCAGCCGCTGAGGGCGCGGGCAGGCGCGGCGGGGGCGCGGGCAGGCGGCCGGTCCACGCGGCGGGCGTGCACCGAGCGGGGTGCCACGTGGCACGGTCTGGTTGGGCGGCTCACTGCACCCGGTCCACGGAACAGTGTTGGTGCACGGTGGACCGACAGTGGACACGTGGCGGCATTTGATTGGCTCGGTGTTGTGCTCCCGGTCCACGCAAGTGGTGTAGCAGGTGCCGTACGCGGAGCAGTGTACGCGTCGTGCGGGGTGCGCGGTTCACGGCCGGTGCACGGTGGAAGGGGCCACGTGGCGCGCCACGGTTGGAGGGTTCTTGTGCTCCGGGCGCAGCGAAGTTTCTGGGGCATTTTTGTATTGGATTTCCCTTAAGTGCATTCCGAGAGCTCTTCAAGGCTGAATTTCGACCCCTTCGAGGCCTCAGCTCGAAGGGGAGGTGAGAGGGAGTTTTCTTCTCCTTCAAGTGTAGATTAATCCTACCAAGTTTCAGGATTTTAGGAGGCTCGGATCCCGAGGTTTTGTATTTTACGGCGCGGCGCGACGTTGCATTTTCTGTGTTCTTCTTCGGCGCAGCTGCAGTGTTTTAGCTCCCCTGGTCTAACCCGAGCTCCTTCTTCTGTGATTCTTGCGCCGAAAGACTCCTAAGAGGTAGGGCTTCAACTTTGATTTTGATCACTCATTCTGATTTTGCCTCTTTGGCTCGGATCCCGAGGTAACAATGGACCCCTTTTTCTGTGAGGGATTTTGGGACAGCGGAGGATTGGGGAGGCGATATCTTCGCGCACGAGCGTCTGACGGAGACGAGCTTATACAACTTTTTCATCTACAGATCGCAAGGAACGCGCTCGTATTTTTATTGGAATTTTATGAGATTTATTTCGAGGTGAAATTCACTGTTTTCTCAGTGTACAGTGTGCAGTCTTTTTCCACAGTTTGTTGTTTGGATACCACCTTGCCGGATTTTTATCTTGATGTACAGAACTCAGATTTGGGCGTGCAAGGTACCGTTGCGAAGCTATCGACGCGAGGATCGCCGTGATATTTTTCTTGGAATTTCGTGGGCACTTTCTGCAGGTGATAATTTAACAGTTTCGAACTGTTGTTGTATGGGATTATAAGTGCTATAATTGGGTGCCTAAGTGTAATTAGTGGACTTTACTTTGTATCAGGAATATTACGGGTGTGCTAAATTGTGGGAGCAAGGATCTGAAGTTTTCGGTATTTTCAGCTGTACGGATTTGGACAGTTGCACTTCAGGTGGGTGGTTGCTTTATCCCTCTTTTCTGACTTACCCACTAGGAGTATTAGAGAGATCCTTCTTGGACATCCATGATTGATAATTGTAATTGGGACTTGCATGCTTGTGGATATTTGATAGTGGTTGGGACTTACATGTTGGTATGGATGGAATGTTAGTGTTTAACCTTGCATGTGGATCGGATTATTTATTTTGGACTATATGATTATCCTGTTAGTGGTTGGTACTATTTGAGGATTTTATGACATGCATAGGTGGATAGTGATGCTTTATTATGGAACATGGATTATAGACATGTGTGGTTGGATAATGTTTTAGCATGATGGTTATATCTATGCGGAGCTATTAATTGTTACACATGTGGAACCACTATTGGACACCTTTTCCTTTATTTCCTTGAGAACACTTGCATGCTTGTATGGACATCTAGATAGGCCATCTTTTATCGCTACACTTTCATGCTGGAACTTGACTTAGGAGAAACCTTGTTTGCTTCTTTTCTCCTTTTCGTTAGTCAGGTGGTTCTTGTTGCTCGGGTTTGAGCAGGGGTTTGGGATAGTGTAGCCGGGGCCTGGATTGTGGATTATGGGTTTTGGCGGCGACCGCGGATATTGGGCGGTTGACCGGATGTCGGTTATAGGACATCGGTGATAGGGCATGATTATGGACTACGGGGTTTTGTGGCAACCGCGGATAGTAGGCGGTTGACCAGATGTCGGATGTGGGACATGATTGTGATTGTGGGTTGTTCCGGCGACCGCGGATAGTAGGCGGTTGACCGGAGGTCGGTTGTGAGACCTGGTCGTGGATTTTGGGGTATTGCGGCAATCGCGGATATTGGGCGATTGACCGGATGGTTACTTTTGCATCTGATTGGGATCAGTTTTCTTTTAGTGGAGGGTGTGTTCCACTGGGGCTTTATAGTTGTGAACCAGTCCTGCTTTGGATACTTATTACACCGGCGCGGTTATTGCCCGGTGATGCTTTCCTCGTGTGGGTCGCTCCCCTCGAGTTCCCCTCCGGAGGCCGGGGTCGGACAGTTATTGACGGTTTTGCTATCACATCGGCGCGGCTTTTTGCCCGATGATGAGGGCGGCAGCAGGAGTTTTGCTATCACATCGGCGCGGCTTTCTTGCCCGATGATGAGGGCGGTACAGATTGGGTTCATCTGGGACGGTTGGTTTTTGTTTCTTGGTTATTCCAGTCTAGGACTGCATTTTAGAGGCATAGTAGTGGTAGATCTCCCTTTTTCAGCAGTTTCATTTCTTACCACTCTTCTTTCCTTTTCGCCTCTGGTAGACCTAGTGGGTGCGTCAGAGTTTGAGGTTTTACCCACTAGGGGAGGCTACTGGTTTACTAGTAGTTCTCACCCCCATTCTTCTTTCCTCTTTTTTCTTCTTCCTTGTTTTGCAGAGTCTTCTGCGGGTGCTACTGGACTTTCAGTGGCGGGTCGAGGAGAGAGGACGGCTGTGTAGATAGATCTCGAGGCAGGATGAGCGAGTTAGCTGGACTGTTGGTGTACCCAGGATTCCTCAGACGGGTGTACTTTTACATTTGGGACTGGCTTTTGCCAGCAGGTTGTATTTTGTTTGGTGAGCTGGGAGAGACAGATGTATTGTATTTTATTTCCAGCTTCAGTCTGAGATGTATTAGTTTTAGTTCAGCTCTGTTTTTATTGCTCTTTTATTGTTATCTCTTATATCTGAGCAGGTTTGGCGCTTCGTGTACGCGGGAAATACCGTGTGCACGGCGGATCTGTAGACGGGCCCGGGTTCCGGTTTACACCCGGGGCGTGACATGACCAACTCCAGTGCATACTTGGATTGACACAAGTGAATTCCTTCATCGTTTTGTTTAACTTGTAATCCAAGAAAATAGTTCAACTCGCCCATCATGGACATCTCAAATTCGCCTTCCATGGTCTCCGCGAATTTAGAAGCATCATTATCTCTCGTTGCTCCAAAAACAATGTCATCAACATATATTTGAGCAACTATGAAATTGTTTTGATAATGCTTCACAAAGAGAGTCCTGTCAGCTCCCCCTCGAGTGTAGCCCTTTTCTAAAAGGTGCTTTGTTAACCTTTCGTACCATGCTCGCGGCGCTTGTTTCAGACCGTAAAGAGCCTTTTTCAGACGAAAAACATGGTTAGGTAGTTTATGATCCACAAAACCTTTCGGTTGAGCTACATAAACTTCCTCATTTAAAAATCCATTTAAAAAGGCGCTCTTAACGTCCATTTGAAATAATCTGATTTTAAAATGACAAGCGATCGCAAACAATATACGAATGGACTCGAGTCTAGCTACAGGGGCGAAAGTTTCATCGAAGTCTATACCTTCTACTTGAGAGTAGCCTTGAGCAACTAACCTTGCTTTGTTCCTGATGATAGTACCTTCTTCGTTTTTCTTGTTCTTGAAGATCCATTTGGTACCTATCACATTGTGTTGCTTCGGAGGCTTCGTCAATTCCCAGACTTTGTTTCGCTCGAATTGATGGAGCTCTTCCTGCATTGCTTTAATCCAGTAATCATCTTGGAGAGCTTCATCAACATTCCTTGGTTCGATTTGAGATACATAGCATGCAAATCCGCAAACCAATTGTCTCCGTGTTCTAACTCCTTCTTGTGGATCTCCAATGATGTTCGATTCAGGGTGATCCTTGGAGATGCGTAACGTTTGAGGTAGAGGAGTAGGCGGAGGTACACGAGATGATTCCTGCACATCAGATAAGCTTGAAGAACCGTTAGATGCATCAACATTATTATCGAAAGAATTGTTAGAAGAAGATGCATTAGCAGGTGTATCATCATCAAGAGAGATATCGAGGGTAGATTTTTCAGATTCAAAGTGAAAAGCTTCATCTACCTTAACATTTATCGATTCTACGATCGTCTTAGATTCTAAGTTAAAAACTCGATATGCTCTGCTGTTTGTAGAATAACCTAAGAAAATCCCTTCGTCACTTCGAGAGTCAAATTTTCCAAGATTCTCACGATCACGTAAAATAAAACACCGACTCCCAAAGATGCGAAAATATTTGATGTTAGGTTTTCTACAAAACCAAAGTTCATATGGTGTATTCAATGTCCCCGGGCGCAAATACACGCGATTGATAACATAAACAGCAGTGTTCACCGCTTCAGCCCAAAAATAAAAAGGTAAGTTCCGGCTGTGAAGCATAACACGTGCCATTTCCTGTACGACCCTGTTTTTGCGCTCGACTACACCATTTTGTTGAGGTGTGTAAGGTGCGGAGAATTCATGTTTAATGCCATTAGAAGTGCAAAAATCAATGAATTTGGAATTTATGAATTCCCCACCTCTATCACTCCTAACTCGAGTAATCCTTTCATTCTTTTCAATCATAATACGATTGCAGATTTCGAGAAAAGAATCAAAGGTATCAGCTTTTTCTTTTAAGAATGCTACCCAAGTATATCTAGAAAATCATCAACCAACAAGAAAATATACCATTTACCTCCCAGAGATGGTTGACGAGTTGGCCCCATTAAGTCCATATGCAAAAGTTCCAAAGGCCGTTTTGTACCTATGTGGTTCAAGTTCTTGTGTGCAGTCCTAGACTGTTTTCCCTTTTGGCAACCGCCACACACAAGGTTTTGTTCAAAAGAAAGTTTCGGAACCCCCTTGACCACATCTTTGTTTGAAATTCTAGCAAGTTCCTTAAAGTTTATGTGACCTAGCCTTTCATGCCAAAGTGTTTCATTTTTCAAAGATGCTAGGTTACATTTTTCAGAAATCTTAGAAGGAACTACATAACAATTGTTTTCTGATCTAACCCCCTTTAAAAAGAAAGCATGGTTCATGTCAGTTACAGTGCATTTATCAGATGAAAAATTAACTGAATAACCACTATCACACAGTTGACTTATGCTTATGAGGTTAGTCTTAAGGCCATGAACAAATAACACATTATCTAGAACCGGGCCATCTGGAATAGCTACCGTTCCCTTTCCAACAATTTTGGAAGACCGACCATCTCCGAAAACAACAAGTCCTCCGGAGTTTTTCTCAAATGTTTGAAAACAGTTTTTATCGCCGGTCATATGACGGGAACACCCGCTATCCAGGTACCAAGACGAACTATCATATGCATGCAAGGAAACATTGGTAGCAAGACAGGGAAAAATTCACCTTTGCGCACCCAAACCTTTTTGGAGTGCGTCGGTAATGATCGTGAAGTTGATTTCCTAGGTGAGAGCGTCTTGCTTGAAGAATTGCTGCTCCTTGATGATGTCGTCTTGAGCGGTGTACTACCAAGGCTCTTTTCCTTCAATTGATTGCAGTTGTTTTCGAGGAATAGCCCTTTTGGTAGTCATTGCAAGAGGTGCTTGAGGTGTGCGTTTGGCTTCCGTCTTGCAATTTCTTCTTATGTGCCCTGAAATGCCACAACGAAAACATACCTTGGTTCTTGTCGATTCCGAGGAGGATGTAGTAGGTTGTTGTCGTTGCTTGTCGTGAACACCGGTGTCGGAGGAGGAGATACCGACTGAGGCACAAATACTGTACCACTCGAACTTGGAATGTCTCCAGTTTGAGTGTATCCGAGGCCGAACTTATTTCTTTGACCAAGACCAAGAAGTCTGTCCAACTTACTCCTTCCAGAAGAAAATCTCTTTAAGTCATCCTTCAGTTGGCGTATGGTCTCCGTCATTTCCAATTTTTCCTGTCGAGCCTCGCCGTTGAGCTTCAAGAAGTAATTCGCTTTGTTCACCATATCCATATAATTCTTCTCGAGTTGCTCATTGGACTCTTGAAGGGAAACATTTGTCTTAATCAGATTATCCCTTTCCACTTCAAGATCGGTTGAGATAGAGGTTACCCTTTTTACTTCATCTTCAAGATCCTGCAATCTCTCTTTCAACCCCTTGTTTTGCTTAGCCAGTTTCTTTGAATCCCTCAAAAGCTTATGGTAGGCTAAAACAAAATCTTCACCTTCCGAATCATCTGATTCATCGTCCGTTGCAATCTTTTCAACAGTGGAGTTGGACAGTGAGTCGGATGTACTTGCCATTAAGCACATGAAGGGTGAAGATGTAGTGGACGCGTGGAAAGCTGTCGCGTTGTCTTCTTCATCACTTGAGGATGACTCATTTGACGTGGAGTTGTCATCCCAAGTAACGACTTGCATCGCTTTCTTCTTAGCCGGATTCTTGTTGGGACATTCCGTTGCAATGTGGCCGTAGCCTCGACATTTGAAGCACTGAACTTGTCCCTCAGAACTTTTCTTATCCTTTGAGAAGTTCTCTTGCTTCTTGACTTGTAGCTTGAAGAACCCTTGCCTTTCTTCGACTTTCCGAAGGATGGAGTTTTGCTTGAATTTCCCCTTCGAAAGTTGCGGCGAAACTTCCTTGTCAAGAGAGCGAGCTGCTTCTCAAAGTCCTCCATAGAAAGGTTCTCGTCGTCGTCCGAGGAGGATGAATCCGCGTCTTCTTCTTTAGTTGATTTCAATGCGTAACCTGAAGACTTAGAAGAGGATGCCTTTCCAGAAGAATAGTTAGTAGGAAAAGTCATTTCATAAGTTTGTAAAGCACCTACTAATTCTTCTACACGCATTTCGTCCGGGTGTTTAATTGTTTCAATGGCTGCGACCTTCGGGCGAAATCGTTCAGGAAGAGTTCTTAGAATTTTTCTTACAACTTTAAATTCTGGAATCTTCTCTCCCAAGTTAGCACATGAGTTTACGATGTCTTGCAATCGTGTGTAATAGTCAGTGAAAGATTCATTCTCTGCCATAGAGATAGAGTCAAACTTGCTCGTGAGCATTTGCAGTTTCTGAATCTTCACTAAGTTAGTTCCCTCATGCGTAACTTGAAGAACATCCCAGATTTCTTTCGCAGTCTCACATGCCGAGACGCGAGAGAACTCAGTTTGTGACAAAGCATTAAATAGAGCATTAATTCCCTTGCCATTGTAAGAAGATAAGTCTATCTCTTCCTTGGTCCATTTCGACCTAGGTTTTAAGGTGCGAACATCATCTAAAATTTCAGTTGGATTAGACCATCCTAATTCAATTGATTGCCACACCCTTTCGTCGATGGAAATTAAAAAGCTTTCATCCGTACTTTCCAGTACGCATAATTTGTTCCATCAAAGAAAGGGGGTCGATTGATGTTTCCACCTTCAACCATTGTTTACAACCCTATTCCCGCTCTGATACCACTTGTTGGGTTTAGGTTAATAAGGATCTAAATAGGGGAAAAAACACCTAGAGGGGGGTGAATAGGTGTAAACAATAAACACTCAAAAAATCATTGCGCGATAAAACCCAATGCGGAAAAATAAAAGAACACGCAAGATTTTTACGTGGAAAAACTCCAAACCGGAGTAAAAAACCACGGGACCGATAACACGGCGAAATCCACTAGAATTAACACACGTACAAGGTGATATAACGTACTCACAGACGACTCAACCTTTTACCATACGCTCCTAGTAGATCTTCTCCGCTCGCTCCACGACGCTTCTCGAATCCACGATCCGCGCCCAACGCTGAATCCACAGCGTCCAACGTCGAGTCCACGACGTCCGACCGAATCCACGGTCTTCACCCAATGGCACGCTTCGAATCCACGAACGCACCTCGCTCCGAATCCACGAGAGCGGTTGCACCTTGAATCCACAAGGCCACGCGAGTCCACGCGCCGATTTAGGGATAAATCGTTGTTTGTTTGGGTGGTGATGATCCGCCGAATACTTAGATCAAAGATAGATCGGAAATACCATCTAAGTATTCATTAGTTTGATTCAACTCAAGATGTGAGTATGAAAACCTAGAATCAAACTAATCAATATAGATGAAGAATCATTGAATAGATCTAATGATTTCCTATCTTCTCTATATGTGGATCTAGGCCGTATAAAATGATATTTGAAAATGACGGCTCTTTTATTATGTGGATTCCCCTAGAAAATGACCATAGGGTCTATTTATAGGTTAGAAACCCTTGGAAGAATATACGGATCAAAAACAAACTTTTCTGGAAAGTTTTACCGACGGCGATCCGGATTGCATAAGCCACGATCCGGATCGCAGACGCACAGAATGCAGTTTCCAGAAAGTCGCCTGTTCGGGATCCGGATCATAATGGATGATCCGGATCGTTCATACATTTTCACAAAACACCCCTTTCGGGATCCGGATTGCACAAGCCACGATCCGGATTGAACCAGTGTATGAACGAACACCTTTCGGGATCCGGATTGAAAGTCCACGATCCGGATCCTGAACATGTCCCAAGTCCAGTTTTTGATGTTTAAGCAATTAAAACCTCTTCCAAGTATTTCTACACTATGAGAAGTATTCGGATCATCAAAATTATTTAGTTAAACGTACCTTGATCCTTTTGAATTCTTCTTTCTTGAGATTGAGGTATATGATCCAAAGTTCCTTCATCTTCAATCTTCAAGACTTAACACATTCACGAAATACGCCAACTTAAATTCCGTAACACCGACCTCACGGAGCCAAAACTCACACTTTTTGAGTTTGGCGTAGAGTTTCTGTTCACGCAGGGTCTGGAGGACTATGCGCAGATGTTCTTCGTGTTCCTCGTCTGTTCGGGAGTAGATGAGGATGTCGTCAATGAAGACCACCACGAACAAATCCAGGAAGGGTTTGAACACCCTGTTCATCATGTCCATAAACAACGCCGGGGCATTGGTGAGCCCGAATGGCATTACCGTAAATTCGTAATGGCCATAGCGTGTACGGAAAGCCATTTTGGGGATATCCTCCCCCTTAACCTGGACCTGATGATAGCCCGACTGCAGGTCAATTTTTGAAAATACCGTCGCCCCCTGTAATTGGTCGAAGAGGTCATCGATCCTTGGCAGGGGGTACTTGTTCTTGACCGTGACCTTATTTATCTCCCGGTAGTCGATGCACAACCGGAGGCTTCCGTCCTTCTTTCTCACGAACAGGACGGGCGCGCCCCAGGGCGACGCGCTTGGTCTGATGAAGCCCTTATCCAGAGGGTCCTCCAACTGTGCCTTGAGTTCCTTCAGCTCCGCGAAGGCCATCCTGTACGGTGCTTTAGTGATGGGCTTGGTGCCGGGGAGTAGCTCAATTGGGAAGTCAACCTCTCTTTCCGGTGGCATTCCGGGGAGCTCTGTCGGAAACACATCCGGAAATTCCCTTACCACTAGTCTCAAATGTCGGATCGTTGGCGCCAACCATTAACCCCAAAAGCCTGAGCTTTTAGAGGTGCGCATCCGATTCACTTAAAGCGGCATACACCGCACCACAGATCTCGACCAGACCCAACCCGCCTGGATGTTGGGTCTATTGTTGGGCCTCTTGCCGTTAGGTCTATTGCGGACCGCAGCCCACTCAACCTATCGGGCTCACCCAACCCAACTCACTAGTCCCCTGGGCCTATTGTCTCAAGGCAGGAAGTTGGACCTATTCGACCCATAATAAGGGCCAACACCAAAGACAACTAAGTCTTCGCATCCTTATTGGGCAGGAAGGTACAGAGTATATGCTCCTAAGGGTTCTCCTGGGGTCAAGACCAACATTACTCTTCGTAAGGGGTCTTTCCTGCTACTACTTCCCTCGGGTAGTGCGTCCTTTGTCGTGTCGTCGCATAAGACCTCTCATCCGTGTCGCGACTCCGAAGAATCATTCCCGGGTTCGGGGCAGTAAAAACGGAACTGTCCCAGTTTGTCACGTTAGACGCAATGGTCGTGCTTCCGGAATGAGTGATTTCCTCCGTGGTGCTCCTCTGTAGATGATGCATGGCCGGTCTCCGCTAGAAATTTCTTTCCTGAGAAGGGCTGGGGTCGTTTCTTGTCCATGTCGTACTCCGAGTCCTCTTGTCGGGCGTGCGTCACCTCGAATCCGCGCTCCACTATGGTGGCCCTATCCACCTCTTTCTGGAAGGTGTGGAGTTCCACTACTCGTACGACTTCGAAAGTATTGCTCCGCAATCCGTCTACGAAGAGGCGGGCTTTGTGTGCTTCATCCCTTATGAAAACGGAAACACAATTGGCCAACCTTACATATTCTTGTCGATACCCCATGACGTATCGATTCCCCTGTCTGACGTGTTTCAGGTTCCTTGCGGTGTCTTCGGATATTAGGGTGGTCTGCCCCCGTCGGAAAGTCATTCCCGGGTTATGGCTGTGGTCGTTTCGGCCCCCGGCAGACTCATGATCCTTCTGCCGGGTGCGTGGAACGGCCAATTCCCGCCCCACCATAGTGGTCCTATCGATCACTTCTCGGTAAGCGGGTAGACCCACCGTTGGTATTACCCATTTGGTGTCGCTATGTGGACCACCCTTGTGAAGGCGAGCCTGGTGGGTTCGTCTTTCCTTACAAAAAGGGAAGAGCGCTATGCCATGTCACGTAATCCGTTGTTGGAGTAGCCGATTCTCCACTGTTGCCGGAACCGTCGTATCCTCTTCTGCACCATCGATTGAAGAGCGGCCTCGGGCCATTAACCGTGCATACAAAGAAACCAAGTTAGCCCTAAGGTTATCACCCTAGCACCTAGACTTACAATTACACCTATATTACGTTCCCGTTTCCCCGTACTCTCACGTACTACGTACCTACACCTTGGTTATCTCATGTCCAATTTGCTTGTGGCACCTTACACTGTGGATGTGGATCACGTCTACTATGGTTGTGGTTGTATTTCTCTGATACCATTTAATCTGTCACGCCCCCGGGGGTTTTTGAGTCAATTAAAGCGGAAGATTGCGTGTCTATTTTTTTTTTTTTTTTTAATAAGGTAATATAAACCTCATCCCCGGTGCGTGCCAGACCGCCACATACACAAATTCTCTCTGCCAACGGACAGAGTCTCCTTTGTATATGCACGGCGTCTCATTTACAACATGCAATTCAATTACAACATCAAATTTCAACCAACCACATCAACATCAACCATCAACCATACAGTAGACATACATCACCATGCAAAACCAGTTTATAAAGCGGCGTCAACGTTTGGAAAGGATAAAACCCAGCGTTGTAAAACCTGTGCCCACACGGCACTTCGTTTTGAGAAAACATTTTCGCAACCATTAGTTTATCGTGAAAACGTGCCGCGTAAGAAAAACACCACTAAAGTATCAAAAGCATAAGGGTACATCTCATCCACAGAGCTAACTAATACATGTCCACAACTAAAGTAATCCACAAGCAAATTAACTATTTAAAGCGTAAAAGGAATGAGATAGAAAACCAAGAGTCCTGACTACGGTCCTCGCGACGCAGTCTCACCGCCATCCCGGCTAACGCACCTAGGAATACCTGTCACGGAGTGGGTAAAGTCAGTGACAAACAAAGTAGATGTCTAATAATATCAAAGAAGGAAAACGAACCGAATAACCCGAGTACACCGAAACCTTTCGTTAAACCCCTGTGCATAATTTAAACTGGGCACCATCCCCAGATTTATCAATTAAGTCGGGCACCAACCCCAGAGTACCTGTCGGAGAGACTCAAGTCTCCCCTCGTGCACAAACACCTCTTTGATGCTTTTACCCCTTCGCGGTGCTGGTGTGCCGTACCAGCTGGCGCGAAGAGGTCCTCACGGTTCCCACTCCTTTGTGAGGCACACGGGTCAAAAAGACCACTCTTCCGGAAAAGTACACCCATGCGGAGGCCAATCCGCCTGTGTACGTGCAGCATCCGAAACCGGATTTGCCGAGATCGGCGTGTAGTGAGCACCGCGACCGCAGCCGCAACAGTTGTTAGATAAATACCATTAAGCGAAAGGTTAAACTGTCCATCTACTTTGTTAGGCAAATTGAGAGCACTTTAATGACGATAGATGCACTTACTGCACTTGTTGCACATATAGCAACCGTACCCACCTTTGGAGAGCAATCGGAACACCTGTATCCTTTGCGCTCTCCCGCTGCACCCCTGGACCTAAAGAAAGTCCGCACGGATAACTATGATCAGAAACACACACTAACATATTAAATCGGAAAAGCCCAACACCGTCCGGTTTGCCCAAACCGGAACCCAAAACCGCTAACGGAAATCCAACAACACCCAATCCTCAACAAGTAGCCCACTCGGGGCATCAATGGTTAAACCAAAAGGCCCGACGGTAAAACGATGAGAAGAGAGACCCGACGGCGCGCCCCCGACAATTTCGTCGAGGCGCGGAGCGTCGGCGAAATCGGCACCCAACATAATAACTTAGTGACCAAGAAGGTCCCAAGTGGCCATGCCAAGAAAGCCACGGGAATAACGATCCCAACGGCGAAAACGGCGCTCAAAACGGTGGAAAAATGGACAAAAACGGAGCAAATAAATTTCGGGCTGTCGGTTGGTGCACGGGGGCAACCGTAAACCGGGTTCACGGCGTCAGGCGGCGGCGGCATGCGCCGGGTGCACGCAGGAAGCGTGCACCATGCGCTACGGGCCGGGCCGGTGCACGATCCGAGCGTGCACCGGGTCCTTGATCCTCGGCCGCTAGCGCGTGCGCCGGGTGCACGTATGAGGCGTGCACCGCGCGCCTCGGGCCGGGCCGGTGCACGAAACCGTGCACCGGGTCTGGTGCTTCCGACGCTTCGGGTGGTGCACCGTGTGCACGCCTGGACCCGTGGACCGCGGCTGTACGGACAGCAACAGTAACCCTATTTTCGCGTTTTTCCTTCGCCGTTTGCGCTCCCGTTCG
>CM054954.1:8610654-8638452 GCA_029168755.2 Tillandsia fasciculata
AAAAACTCCTGCGTTCGGGATCCGGATCATTTTACCCGATCCGGATCGCTGCAACTTTTTCTCCAGAAAAATTTATAAAAATTCAATAAAATCCAGAAAAAGTATGTCAGCACATTACCATGTCAACTTTAAAACAAAAGGACATCGTTTCAAACAAACAGAAATAGATTATGAAAAATCTATCAAAATACCCAAAAAGGAAACGAAAATTACAGCGAAAGTTAAACACACTTAAAGTTGAACAATTTCAATTACATCTATCCTGATCCTATGTGTAATGCCTTTATCAAATCATCAATTTTAGTAAAGACAATGAAATACCAAGATCAATAGATGTTTGAAATCCCAAATAAGTTAGATAATATATCTAGACAATCTGTTGAAGAGAGTGGCTCTTTTGAGTCTTTTAATCAAAAAAATCCCACCTTATACCAACCATGAAATACGACTGAGTCAAGTATTTCAAATGCATATCAACAATTTTTAAAACAAAAATTTGCTTGCATTCATGGAGTATTTCTTTTTCATTCATTTTCCCATGTGGTGGTAGTTTACACTCCTCATTGGGATGTAACTCTTTCCACATCTTTTGAGCATTTCACTTTTCTTTGACTCCCCCTCATTGGCTATCAATTATTTAATATATAAGTATTCAACCAAACCATTGATCTCGAATTCATACTCGACTAAGCAATCAAATATGATAATGACTATACAAGAGATCATTGAGAGAGAAATTGACTTTGATCACTTAAAAGATGGTTTAATTAACATAAATGATCATTGCAACATTGAAATATTATGATATCCAAGAATAATAAATTTCTAAATGCATAAAGGATGCAATTAAAGTCAATTATGATTTATGCTCAATTAATGTCCTATGTACAAAACATAGATAAAGAACAAACAAAACAAAACAAAAACAAAACCTAACCTAAGCAAAGGTTTCAAAAAGAGGTTATTTCAAGGAAAGCATGCCAATTGCTTTACGCAAATGAATAAAACGTTTTTGATCCAAAGGTTTGTTAAGATATCAGCTAATTGATCCTCAGTTGAAATATATGACAGTTGAAGAATATTTGATTCAACTAGCTCTCTAAGAAAATGATATCTAAGTTCAATATGTTTTGTTCTAGAGTGCAACACAGGGTTTTTTGAAATGTTAATAGCACTAGTGTTGTCACATAAAATGGTTACCGAAGTTGTTGAAATCCGGAAATCGCTCAACACGCTTTTCATCCAAATCAATTGGGTTGAACAACTTCCTGCAGAAATGTACTCCGCTTCGGCAGTCGAGAGTGCTATGCAGTTCTGCTTTTTACTGTGCCATGCAACAAGGCAGTGGCCAAGAGAGAAGCATGCACCACTCGTGCTTTCCGATCATCCACCGATCCAGCCCAATCGGCATCTGAGTATCCAACAATATCCAAAGTCGTTCCCATAGGATACCAAATTCCGAAATTGATTGTACCTTTGATATATCGGATGATCCGTTTCACCGCTTTCAGGTGAACCTCCTTCGGTGCTGATTGATATCTCGCACAAATCCCAACACTGAAGGATATATCCGGGCGACTAGCCGTGAGATATAGTAGACTCCCAATCATACTGCGATACAGTTTCTCGTCTACATTCTCACTTGTGATTCACTTCCAAGTCCCTTATGGCTAGTTCCCATTGGAGTCGGAAAATCCTTAGAATTTTCAAGATCAAACTTTTTGACCAACTCCAGTGCATACTTGGATTGACACAAGTGAATTCCTTCATCGTTTTGTTTAACTTGTAATCCAAGAAAATAGTCAATTCGCCCATCATGGACATCTCAAATTCGCTTTCCATGGTCTCCGCGAATTTAGAAGCATCATTATCTCTCGTTGCTCCAAAACAATGTCATCGACATAGATTTGAGCAACTATGAAATTGTTTTGATAATGCTTCACAAAGAGAGTCCTGTCAGCTCCCCCTCGAGTGTAGCCCTTTTCCAAAAGGTGCTTTGTCAACCTTTCGTACCATGCTCGCGGTGCTTGTTTCAGACCGTAAAGAGCCTTTTTCAGACGAAAAACATGGTTAGGTAGTTTATGATCCACAAAACCTTTCGGTTGAGCCACATAAACTTCCTCATTTAAAAATCCATTTAAAAATGCGCTCTTAACGTCCATTTGAAATAATTTGATTTTAAAATGACAAGCAATCGCAAAACATATACGAATGGACTCGAGTCTAGCTACAGGGGCGAAAGTTTCATCAAAGTCTATACCTTCTACTTGAGAGTAGCCTTGAGCAACTAACCTTGCTTTGTTTCTGATGATAGTACCTTCTTCATTTTTCTTGTTCTTGAAGATCCATTTGGTACCTATCACATTGTGTTGCTTCGGAGGCTTCGTAATTCCCAGACTTTGTTTCGCTCAAATTGATGGAGCTCTTCCTGCATTGCTTTAATCCAGTAGTCATCTTGGAGAGCTTCATCAACATTCCTTGGTTCGATTTGAGATACATAGCATGCAAATCCGCAAACCAATTGTCTCCGTGTTCTAACTCCTTCTTGTGGATCTCCAATGATGTTCGATTCAGGGTGATCCTTGGAGATGCGTAACGTTTGAGGTAGAGGAGTAGACGGAGGTACACGAGATGATTCCTGCACATCAGATAAGCTTGAAGAACCGTTAGATGCATCATTATTATCGAAAGAATTGTTAGAAGAAGATGCATTAGCAGGTGTATCATCATCAAGAGAGATATCGAGGGTAGATTTTTCAGATTCAAAGTGAAAAGCTTCATCTACCTTAACATTTATCGATTCTACGATCGTCTTAGATTCTAAGTTAAAAACTCGATATGCTCTGCTGTTTGTAGAATAACCTAAGAAAATCCCTTCGTCACTTCGAGAGTCAAATTTTCCAAGATTCTCACGATCACGTAAAATAAAACACCGACTCCCAAAGATGCGAAAATATTTGATGTTAGGTTTTCTACAAAACCAAAGTTCATATGGTGTATTCAATGTCCCCGGGCGCAAATACACGCGATTAATAACATAAACAGCAGTGTTCACCGCTTCAGCCCAAAAATAAAAAGGTAAGTTCCGGCTGTGAAGCATAACACGTGCCATTTCCTGTACGACCCTGTTTTTGCGCTCGACTACACCATTTTGTTGAGGTGTGTAAGGTGCGGAGAATTCATGTTTAATGCCATTAGAAGTGCAAAAATCAATGAATTTGGAATTTATGAATTCCCCACCTCTATCACTCCTAACTCGAGTAATCCTATCATTCTTTTCAATCATAATACGATTGGCAGATTCGAGAAAAGAATCAAAGGTATCAGCTTTTCTTTTAAAATGCTACCCAAGTATATCTAGAAAAATCATCAACCAATAAGAAAATATACCATTTACCTCCCAGAGATGGTTGACGAGTTGGCCCCATTAAGTCCATATGCAAAAGTTCCAAAGGCCGTTTTGTACCTATGTGGTTCAAGTTCTTGTGTGCAGTCCTAGACTGTTTTCCTTTTTGGCAACCGCCACACACAAGGTTTTGTTCAAAAGAAAGTTTGGAACCCCCTTGACCACATCTTTGTTCGAAATTCTAGCAAGTTCCTTAAAGTTTATGTGACCTAGCCTTTCGTGCCAAAGTGTTTCATTTTTCAAAGATGCTAGGTTACATTTTTCAGAAATCTTAGTAGGAACTACATAACAATTGTTTTCTGATCTAAACCCTTTAAAAAGAAAGCATGGTTCATGTCAGTTACAGTGCACATTATCAGATGAAAAATTAACTGAATAACCACTATCACAAAGTTGACTTATGCTTATGAGGTGAGTCTTAAGGCCCATGAACAAATAACACATTATCTAGAACCGGGCCATCTGGAATAGCTACCGTTCCCTTTCCAACAATTTTGGAAGACCGACCATCTCCGAAAACAACAAGTCCTCCGGAGTTTTTCTCAAAAGTTTGAAAACAGTTTTTTCGCCGGTCATATGACGGGAACACCCGCTATCCGATACCAAGACGAACTATCATATGCATGCAAAGAAACATTGGTAGCAAGACAGGGAAAATTTCACCTTTGCGCACCCAAACCTTTTTGGAATGCGTCGGTAATGATCGTGAAGTTGATTCCTAGGTGAGAGCGTCTTGCTTGAAGAATTGCTGCTCCTTGATGATGTCGTCTTGAGCGGTGTACTACCAAGGCTCTTTTCCTTCAATGGTTGCACTTGATTTTCGAGGAATAGCCTTTTGGTAGTCATTGCAAGAGGTGCTTGAGGTGTGCGTTTGGCTTCCATCTTGCAATTTCTCCTTATGTGCCCTGAAATGCCACAACGAAAACATACCTTGGTTCTTGTCGATTCCGAGGAGGATGTAGTAGGCTTGTTGTCGTTGCTTGTCGTGAATTCCGGTGTCGGAGGAGGAGATACCGACTGAGGCACAAATACTGTACCACTCGAACTTGGAATGTCTCCAGTTTGAGTGTATCCGAGGCCGAACTTATTTCTTTGACCAAGACCAAGAAGTCTGTCCAACTTACTCCTTCCAGAAGAAAATCTCTTTAAGTCATCCTTCAGTTGGCGTATGGTCTCCGTCATTTCCAATTTTTCCTGTCGAGCCTCGCCGTTGAGCTTCAAGAAGTAATTCGCTTTGTTCACCATATCCTATATAATTCTCTCTCGAGTTGCTCATTGGACTCTTGAAGGGAAACATTTGTTTAATCAGATTATCCCTTTCCACTTCAAGATCGGTTGAGATAGAGGTTACCCTTTTTACTTCATCTTCGAGATCCTGCAATCTCCTTTCAACCCCTTGTTTTGCTTAGCCAGTTTCTTTGAATCCCTCAAAAGCTTATGGTAGGCTAAAGCAAAATCTTCACCTTCAGAATCATCTGATTCATTGTCCGTTGCAATCTTTTCAACAGTGGAGTTGGACAGTGAGTCAAATGTACTTGCCATTAAGCACATGAATGGCGAAGATGTAGTGGACGCGTGGAAAGCTGTCGCGTTGTCTTCTTCATCACTTGAGGATGACTCGTTTGACGTGGAGTTGTCATCCCAAGTAACGACTTGCATCGCTTTCTTCTTTGCCGGATTCTTGTTGGGACATCCGTTGCAATGTGGCGTAGCCTCGACATTTGAAGCACTGAACTTGTCCCTCAGAACTTTTCTTATCCTTTGAGAAGTTCTCTTGGCTTCTTGACTTGTGGCTTGAAAAACCCTTGCCTTTCTTCAACTTTCCGAAGGATTGAGGTTTGCTTGAATTTCCCCTTCGGAAGTTGCGGCGAAACTTCCTCGTCAAGAGAGCCAGCTGCTTCTCAAAGTCCTCCATAGAAAGGTTCTCGTCGTCGTCCGAGGAGGATGAATCCGCGTCTTCTTCTTTAGTTGATTTCAATGCATAACCTGAAGACTTAGAAGAGGATGCCTTTCCCGAAGAATAGTTAGTAGGAAAAGTCATTTCATAAGTTTGTAAAGCACCTACTAATTCTTCTACACGCATTTCGTCCGGGTGTTTAATTGTTTCAATGGCTGCGACCTTAGGGCGAAATCGTTCAGGAAGAGTTCTTAGAATTTTTCTTACAACTTTAAATTCTGGAATCTTCTCTCCCAAGTTAGCACATGAGTTTACGATGTCTTGCAATCGTGTGTAATAGTCAGTGAAGGATTCATTCTCTGCCATAGAGATAGAGTCAAACTTGCTCGTGAGCATTTGCAGTTTCTGAATCTTCACTAAGTTAGTTCCCTCATGCGTAACTTGAAGAACATCCCAGATTTCTTTCGCAGTCTCACATGCCGAGACGCGAGAGAACTCAGTTTGTGACAAAGCATTAAATAGAGCATTAATCCCTTGCCATTGTAAGAAGATAAGTCTATCTCTTCCTTGGTCCATTTCGACCTAGGTTTTAAGGTGCGAACATCATCTAAAATTTCAGTTGGATTAGACCATCCTAATTCAATTGATTGCCACACCCTTTCGTCGATGGAAATTAAAAAGCTTTCATCCGTACTTTCCAGTACGCATAATTTGTTCCATCAAAGAAAGGGGGTCGATTGATGTTTCCACCTTCAACCATTGTTTACAACCCTATTCCCGCTCTGATACCACTTGTTGGGTTTAGGTTAATAAGGATCTAAATAGGGGAAAAAACACCTAGAGGGGGGTGAATAGGTGTAAACAATAAACACTCAAAAAATCATTGTGCGATAAAACCCAATGCGGAAAAATAAAAGAACACACAAGATTTTTACGTGGAAAACTCCAAACCGGAGTAAAAAACCACGGGACCGATAACACGGCGAAATCCACTAGAATTAACACACGTACAAGGTGATATAACGTACTCACAGACGACTCAACCCTTTACCATACGCTCCTAGTCGATCTTCCCGCTCGCTCCACGACGCTTCTCGAATCCACGATCCGCGCCCAACGCTGAATCCACAGCGTCCAACGTCGAGTCCACGACGTCCAACCGAATCCACGGTCTTCACCCAATGGCACGCTTCGAATCCACGAACGCACCTCGCTCCGAATCCACGAGAGCGGTTGCACCTTGAATCCACAAGGCCACGCGAGTCCACGCGCCGATTTGGGGTAAATCGTTGTTTGTTTGGGTGGTGATGATCCGCCGAATACTTAGATTAAAGATAGATCGGAAATACCATCTAAGTATTCATTGATTTGATTCTACTCAAAATGTGAGTGTATGAAAACCTAGAATCAAACAATCAATATAGATGAAGAACATAGAATAGATCTATGATTTCCTTCTTCTCTATTGGATCTAGGCCGTATAAATGATATTTGATTGACGGCTCTATTTATATGTGGGATTGCCCTAGAAAAATGACCATAGGGTATTTATAGGTTAGAAACCTTGGAAGAATATTCGGATCAAAAACAACTTTTCTGGAAAGTTTTACCGACGGCGATCCGGATTGAATTGCCACGATCCGGATTGCAGAAGCACAGAATGACAGTTTCCAGAAAATCGCCTGTTCGGGATCCGGATCATAGTCCCCGATCCGGATCGTTCATACATTTTCACAAAACACCCCTTTCGGGATCCGGATTGCACAAGCCTGATCCGGATTGAACCAGTGTATGAACGAACACCTTCGGGATCCGGATTGAAAGCCACGATCCGGATCCTGAACATGTCCCATGTCCAGTTTTTGATGTTTAAGCAATTAAAACCTCTTCCAGGTGTTTCTACACTATAAGAAGTATTCGGATCATCAAAATCTTTAGTTAAACGTACCTGATCCTTTTGAATTCTTCTTTCTTGAGATTGAGGTATATGATCCAAAGTTTCTTCATCTTCAATCTTCAAGACTTAACACATTCACGAAATACGCCAACTCAAATTCCGTAACATATTTGAAACAAGTGCATTGAATAAAAAAGGGCTGCACGTTCATTCACTCCAAATTAATTGTATATGGCTTATTTTCATAAACAATGTTTGTTGGGTTTACTCCTAATCATAATCTTGAGATCTTTCATTATAGGAGTTTTTTGAGTTTAAGCATCCAAATTTGAATCATGTGTGATCTTTAGAATGTTAACTATCTGGTGTTTGAATTCTTTGCGACAACACAAGTTGAGCATTGGTCAAATTGACTTTAATTGAATCCTTTCACGCATTTAGAACTTATTATGCGTTTGATATCATAAATTTCGTGCAATGATCATTTAGTTAATTAATTCATCTTTAAGTGATCAAGTCAATTTCTCTCTCTATGATCTCTTGGTATAGTCTTATCAATTTGATGCTTAGTCAGTATCCGAATCGAGATCAATGGGTTTGGTTGAATACCTATAATTACATAATTGATAGCCAATGCGGGGGAGTCAATGAAACTGTTGAATGCTCAAAAGATGTGGAAAGAGTTACATCCCAATGAGGAGTGTGAAAACTACCACCACAGGAGAAAATGAAAGAAAAGTACTCCATGAATGAAAAGCAAATTTGTTTTTAAAAATTGTGATGAAATTCAATTGAAATATTTGACTCAGTTCGTATTTCATGGTTGGTATAAGGTGGGATTTTTGAAAAAGATGCTTCAAGGAGCCACCCTTCAACAGAATGTCTAGGATATATTAGCTAACTTATCTGGGATTCAAAACATTCATTGTTTTCACTTGGTTTCATTTCTTACCAAAATTGATGATTTGTATAAAGGCATTACACCATAAGATCAAGATAGATGTGATGAAGTTGTTCAAACTTAAGAGTTTTAATTTTCATAAATTTTCGTTTCATTTGTGAGTATTTTTGATAGATTTGGTTAAATCTATTTCTTGTTGCATGAACCGATGATTTTGTTTGAAATTGATGCGCCTAAAGTGCTTACTTACTTTTTCTAGAACCTCCATCTCAATTTGAAAAGGTAGAATTCAAATTGGTGTATTGGAAAATCTCCGTAAGTCATCTTTTTAATTTCGTTCATCTTGATAGAGTTTGGATTCAAGATTATTTTGATGACTTGTGTTTGATGAATATACATGAAAAACTGTGTATAAGTTTTATCTTGGTTTTTCATGATTTAGGAGTAAATCTTTTTTAATTTGTGAAAGAATGGATTGAACGACATCTGTTAATTCATGTTAAAGCACTTAAATTGATTCCTCATGGAATAAAATACGGTATTTGAAAAGATTCTAAAATCTGGATTTTTCAAGGATACTTGTTTTTGCCTTCTGGTAACGGTACGCAACTGCATTTTGTATTTACCGAAACTGAGCTTTTGTCTTCTTTCCTTATGAACTAATGTTGTTAGTGAATTCATTTTGTTAGTAGTTCACTGTTGACATTTGTGACAAAAAGGTGGAGAAGTGAAATGACGGAGAGAGATCATACAAGAGAGGACAAACGAAAATAGAAAATGGGGGAGAACGGAAAATGATGATCATCACAAGGAGAACATAGATGCTAAGATAGGGGGAGGACAAAGAAGAAATTGAAAGAGCCGAGAAAAACAAAAAATCCAAAAGGTGACGGATCAAATGTAGATTGAATTTTGACGACAAATTGATTTGTGGGGATTTAGGTTAATAAGGATAATAGGGGAAAAAAACCTAGTGAAAGGTTAAACAATAAACACTCAAAAATCTTGTGCATATAAACCCAATGCTTTGACGGTTATTTTTTTGATTTTCAGGTCGCTTGCTAGTTCGACTTTTGGGTTGAGTTTTTTTAGGGTGCTTTTTTTTTTACAATTTTGTTTGTTTAGGTTAATAAGGATCTTTAGGGGAAAAAAACCTAGAGGGGGGGAATAGGTGGTAAACAATAAACACTCAAAAAATCATTGTGCGATAAAACCCAATGCGGAAAAATAAAAGAACACACAAGATTTTTACGTGGAAAAACTCCAAACCGGAGTAAAAAACCACGGGACCGATAACACGGCGAAATCCACTAGAGTTAACACACGTACAAGGTGATATAACGTACTCACAGACGACTCAACCTTTTACCATACGCCCCTAGTCGATCTTCTCCGCTCGCTCCACGACGCTTCTCGAATCCACGATTTGCGCCGCCAACGCTGAATCCACAGCGTCCAACGTCGAGTCCACGACGTCCGACCGAATCCACGGTCTTCACCCAATGGCACGCTTCGAATCCACGAACGCACCTCGCTCCGAATCCACGAGAGCGATGACACCTTGAATCCACAAGGCCACGCGAGTCCACGCGCCGATTTTGGGATAAATCGTTGTTTGTTTGGGTGGTGATGATCCGCCGAATACTTAGATCAAGAGTAGATCGGAAATACCATCTAAGTATTCATTAGTTTGATTCAACTCAAGATATGAGTATGAAAACCTAGAATCAAACTAATCAATATAGATGAAGAACCATTAAATAGATCTAATGATTTCCGTTCTTCTCTATATGTGGATCTAAGGCCGTATAAAATGATATTTGAAAATGACGGCTCTTTTTCCGATGCCCTAGAAATGAAATAGGAGGGCTATTTATAGGTTAGAAACCCTAGGAAGAATATTCGGATCAAAAACAAACTTTTCTGGAAAGTTTTACCGACGGCGATCCGGATTGCATAAGCCACGATCCGGATCGCAGACGCACAGAATGCAGTTTCCAGAAAATCCCTGTTCGGGATCCGGATCATAATCCACGATCCGGATCGTTCATACATTTTCACAAAACACCCCATTCGGGATCCGGACTGCCCAGCTATGATCCGGATTGCAGCAATGTATGAACGAACACCTTTCGGGATCCGGATTGAAAGTCCACGATCCGGATCCTGAACATGTCCCATGTCCAGTTTTTGATGAATATGCAATTAAAACCTCTTCCAGGTGTTTCTACACTATAAGAAGTATTCGGATCATCAAAATTATTTAGTTAAACGTACCTGATCCTTTTGAATTCTTCTTTCTTGAGATTGAGGTATATGATCCACAGTTTCTTCATCTTCAATCTTCAAGACTTAAACATTCACGAAATACGCCAACTCAAATTCCGTAACAATCTCCCCCTTTGGCGGTTTCGTGACAAAACACAGATCCACAAAGAAAATTCAAAAAGATATTTTTGTTGCTATCACCATACAACAAAAATTTACAAAAGAGTTCCAGAAATTAAAAACATGAGATAAACTCCTAAGACAGACTCTAGACTTAGACATCTGTAACCTCTGCACACAGAAAACATTCTTGACAAACAAATTCGTTAGATACCTCAAGAATTGGAACATAGAAAAACCAAGTGCAGAGATAGAGTTTGATCTCACCATGACATTTAAAAGAATCAGATATGTGAAAGAAACATAGTTAAAACCAACATATCTTCTAAGCAGTTGAAAACCAAATGTCAAAGTATGTTAGTCCAACATCAACTTGTTAGTCATATTACATGCCCAAATAGTTAGTCAAATAGTTAGTATAGAAGCATGTCACAATCCACAAAAGAAAACCAAAGTTGAGTTGAGATTCATACTTACCTTGATATCACAATCATTGTTCATTCATTGTTCATTGTTTTCGCTAACTCTCTCCCCCTTTTTGTCACAAAAACAAGCCAAAACGTAGCATGAGCTACAATATGTAAGGAGAGTAAACAAAAAGTTCATAAGGTTCTAAAGATATGCACAAACTAAAATCACTTAAGTATAAAACTAAATCAAAATCCTGCACAAAAAGAGAAGAGAAGAAAAAAAATGTCATCGTCAGAATCCGAGTCGTCAGAGCTCGTGCAACCAATTTTATAGAACATCTTTGTCATCCGCTTGTGCATAGAGTTGACCTTTTTAGTGAAGGTAATGTGAGCTGCCGTGACGATTTCAAGTCATTGCAAAGTCTTTGCTTCCTTCAAGATCGTTCTTGCTTGACAGATAGTCGTTGTTGCCACTTGAAGATCGAAGTTAGTGAGGCTTCATCAGTCGCCGGGTTCTTGCTCAGACGGTGAGGCCGAGGTGCCATCACAAGGTTTCTTGTCAGTAAAATGAGGTAATTTGTGAAGTGACTTCACAATCGTTGATTCATCAATCATCCGCAACTGTGCTGATATGATGTGGAGCTTACATCAATGTCAAACTTTTGTAATATCTCATGATGAGTAGAGGAAACGGAAGTCGCTCAGACGGATGAGGATGCACATGTACCTTGACATTCTATTCCAGATATAGGGGATATTCAAGTTCAATCCATAGCCTCAGAGGGATGGCCTATGAGATATAGGAAAGTAGTCGCTCCCATCTCACAACCTTGGTCTGCATGTTAGGCAAAATGTTGTAGCACGTGATGAAGTTTAGAAATCGGTACTCCAGTCGTAGATACTTGACCTTACACCTTACCATCAGCTGATTTGGTTCCTTCCAGACAAATCTTGTCAATCACAGTTGCCACAATTCTTTTGTCAAACTTTTCCTTTCAAAAAGTTAATCCCCGATGTGCTCGATTCCATTCCAAGAACGTCACCAATTAACTGCGGTGTGATCTTAAGCTTCATTCCTAGGACATTTGTATAAAAATACATAGACCCATTTTCATCTCCTGAAGATGTCTGCATTCGTGTAGAAGGTTCTCACACGATACAAACAATATCCGAGAAGTTCAGGAAAACGGCAGACTTGAAGAAGAGAAGCTTGTTCAATCAATCTTCCAAATTCTGGTGAATGATTGCGAAGGGCTTCAATGTTGACATGACGTTCTCCGATGCATTCACGTCGTTCAAAAGCTCGAAGACGGTCAGTTAACGACTACTCTTCAACACGTGGCGGAGAGTCAGGGGCTATTGGTGCATCAATGTTAGTGCTCGTCTAATCCATAACGTCTAGCAAGTCGTTTCCGTTTGAAAGAGATAATTGGAGTAGACATAGGAACATTTCCAGTATTCATTGGTGCTTTCCCTTTTCGGAGATTTTGAAGGCAATACCTCATCATCATCATCATCGTCAGCATATCCCAGTACTTCATCAGGGTTCTTTTCAAGTTCAGTGTCACTTATAACTTCCACTTCTCCTTTCGTGAACTTCTTGGCGCGCTTCAATTTGTTGGTTGGTCGAGTGAGTACCATCGTGACTAGTAGCAGAATCAACCAGGAGAATGCCATTGATTCTAGTGCTTTGAGTTTTAAGAAGGTGTCCTGTGAAGACCAACTCAAGAATATATGAAAAATCGTCAATTTTGAAAAATTTGAAAAATTGTACCTAGACAATCATAATCATATAGAGAAGCCAAGAATCAAATTAGTTTTCCAAAAAGAATTTTAAAAATAGATCAAATCCATGATTTACAAAAATTCCTCTTTTATGCCCTAAAACCGAATTTTTAGAAATCGAAGCCTAAAAACTCGTTAATCAAGTGAAATCCCAGCATAAAAGTAAAACTAATTGATCCAGAGTTCTTATTTCAAAAGAAATTTGATCAAAAACCATTCACAAACGAAAAAAAAATTCCAACTTTTCAACTCACGTTTGATGAAAAAACAGAAAAAACTGTGAAAAACCGAGTTTTGATCATGAAAACTTACTTGAATCCAAAGAACTTTGAGTTTTGAAGCACCAGGAAGCAAGAAATCTAGAGAGAGAAACTCTAGAAGCTTGAAAACCAGAAATTAGGGTAAAGAAATCTCGAATCTGAAAGTTTCTATATAGAACCCTAGCCGCGATCCGGATCGGCCGAGAATGTGATCCGGACCGGCCACACGCGGGAAAAATCCTGCGTTCGGGATCCGGATCACTTGCCACGATCCGGATCGGCTACACCTTTTTCTTCAGAAAAATTAAGAAAAATACAGTAAAATCCAGAAAAAGTATGTAAGCACATTATCATGTCAACTTTAAACAAATGACATCGTTTCACACAACAAGAAATAGATTATGAAAAATCTATCAATAATATCCAAAAATGAAACGAAGATTTACGAAAGTTAAAACACTTAAAGTTGAACAACTTCAATTACATCTATCTTGATCCTATGTGTAATGTCTTTATCAAATCATCAATTTCAGTAAAGAAAATGAAGTACCAAGATCAATAGATGTTTGAAATCCCAGATAAGTTAGATAATATATCTAGACAATCTGTTGAAGGAGTGGCTCTTTGAGCATCTTAAATCAAAAATCCCACCTTATACCAACCATGAAATACGACTGAGTCAAGTATTTCAATATGAGTTTCATCAACAATTTTTCAAACAAAAGTTTGCTTTTCATTCATGGAGTTCCTTTTTCTTTCATTTTCTCCATGTGGTGGTAGTTTTCACACTCCTCATTGGGATGTAACTCTTTCCACATCTTTTGAGCATTTCACATTTCATTGACTCCCCCTCAATTGGCTATCAATTATTTAATATATAAAGTATTCAACCAAACCATTGATCTCGAATTCATACTCGACTAAGCAATCAAATATGATAATGACTATACCAAGAGATCATTGAGAGAGAAATTGACTTTGATCACAGAAAGATGGTTTAATTAACGTAAATGATCATTGCAACATTGAAACATTATGACATCAAAAACATAATAAATTTCTAAATGCATAAAAGGATGCAATTAAAGTCAATTATGATTTATGCTCAATTAGTGTGCTATGTACAGAACATAGATAAAGAACAAAACAAAAACAAGAACAAAAACAAAACCTAATCTAAGCAAAGGTTTCAAAAGAGTTTATTTCAAGGAAAGCATGCCAATTGCTTTTCGCAAGTGAATGAAACGTTTTTGATCCAAAGGTTTTGTTAAGATGTCGGCTAATTGATCCTCAGTTGAAATGTATGACAGTTGAAGAATGTTTGATTCAACTAGCTCTCTAAGAAAATGATATCTAAGTTCAATATGTTTTGTTCTAGAGTGCAACACAGGGTTTTTAGAAATGTTAATGGCACTAGTGTTGTCACATAAAATGGTTACCGAAGATGTTGAAATTCGGAAATCGCTCAACACGCTCTTCATCCAAATCAATTGGGTTGAGCAACTTCCTGCAGAAATGTACTCCGCTTCGGCAGTCGAGAGTGCTATGCAGTTCTGTTTCTTACTGTGCCATGCAACAAGGCAATGGCCTAGATAGAAGCATGCACCACTCGTGCTTTTCCGGTCATCCACCGATCCAGCCCAATCGGCATCTGAGTATCCAACAATATCCAAAGTCGTTCCCATAGGATACCAAATTCCGAAATTGATTGTACCTTTGATATACCGGATGATCCGTTTCACCGCTTTCAGGTGAACCTCCTTCGGTGCTGATTGATATCTCGCACAAATCCCAACACTGAAGGATATATCCGGGCGACTAGCCGTGAGATATAGTAGACTTCCAATCATACTGCGGTACAGTTTCTCGTCTACATTCTCACTTTGTGATTCACTTCCAAGTCCCTTATGGCTAGTTCCCATTGGAGTTGGAAAATCTTTAGAATTTTCAAGATCAAACTTTTTGACCAACTCCAGTGCATACTTGGATTGACACAAGTGAATTCCTTCATCGTTTTGCTTAACTTGTAATCCAAGAAAATAATTCAACTCGCCCATCATGGACATCTCAAATTCGCTTTCCATGGTCTCCGCGAATTTAGAAGCATCATTATCTCTTGTTGCTCCAAAAACAATGTCATCAACATAGATTTGAGCAACTATGAAATTGTTTTGATAATGCTTCACAAAGAGAGTCCTGTCAGCTCCCCCTCGAGTGTAGCCCTTTTCCAAAAGGTGCTTTGTCAACCTTTCGTACCATGCTCGCGGTGCTTGTTTCAGACCGTAAAGAGCCTTTTTCAGTCGAAAAACATGGTTAGGTAGTTTATGATCCACAAAACCTTTCGGTTGAGCTACATAAACTTCCTCATTTAAAAATCCATTTAAAAAGGCGCTCTTAACGTCCATTTGAAATAATTTGATTTTAAAATGACAAGCAATCGCAAACAGTATACGAATGGACTCGAGTCTAGCTACAGGGGCGAAGGTTTCATCAAAGTCTATACCTTCTACTTGAGAATAGCCTTGAGCAACTAACCTTGCTTTGTTCCTGATGATAGTACCTTCTTCGTTTTTCTTGTTCTTGAAGATCCATTTGGTACCTATCACATTGTGTTGCTTCGGAGGCTTCGTCAGTTCCCAGACTTTGTTTCGCTCGAATTGATGGAGCTCTTCCTGCATTGCTTTAATCCAATAATCATCTTGGAGAGCTTCATCAACATTCCTTGGTTCGATTTGAGATACATAGCATGCAAATCCGCAAACCAATTGTCTCCGTGTTCTAACTCCTTCTTGTGGATCTCCAATTATGTTCGATTCAGGGTGATCCTTGGAGATGCGTAACGTTTGAGGTAGAGGAGTAGGCGGAGGTACACGAGATGATTCCTGCACATCAGATAAGCTTGAAGAACCGTTAGATGCATCAACATTATTATCGAAAGAATTGTTAGAAGAAGATGCATTAGCAGGTGTATCATCATCAAGAGAGATATCGAGGGTAGATTTTTCAGATTCAAAATGAAAAGCTTCATCTACCTTAACATTTATCGATTCTACGATCGTCTTAGATTCTAAGTTAAAAACTCGATATGCTCTGCTGTTTGTAGAATAACCTAAGAAAATCCCTTCGTCACTTCGAGAGTCAAATTTTCCAAGATTTTCACGATCACGTAAAATAAACACCGACTCCCGAAAATGCGAAAATATTTGATGTTAGGTTTTCTACAAAACAAAGTTCATATGGTGTATTCAAAGTCCCCGGGCGCAAATACACTCGATTGATAACATAGACAGCAGTGTTCACCGCTTCAGCCCAAAAATATAAAGGTAAGTTCCGGCTATGAAGCATAACACGTGCCATCTCCTGTACGACCCTGTTTTTGCGCTCGACTACACCATTTTGTTGAGGTGTGTAAGGTGCGGAGAATTCATGTTTAATGCCATTAGAAAGTGCAAAAATCAATGAATTTGGAATTTATGAATTCACCACCTCTATCACTCCTAACTCGAGTAATCCTTTCATTCTTTTCTATCATAATACGATTGCAGATTTCGAGAAAAGAATCAAAGGTATCAGCTTTTTCTTTTAGAAAGGCTACCCAAGTATATCTAGAAAAATCATCAACCAATAAGAAAATATACCATTTACCTCCCAGAGATGGTTGACGAGTTGGCCCCATTAAGTCCATATGCAAAAGTTCCAAAGGCCGTTTTGTACCTATGTGGTTCAAATTCTTGTGTGCAGTCCTAGACTGTTTTCCCTTTTGGCAACCGCCACACACAAGGTTTTGTTCAAAAGAAAGTTTCGGAACCCCCTTGACCACATCTTTATTTGAAATTCTAGAAAGTTCCTTAAAGTTTATGTGACCTAGCCTTTCATGCCAAAGTGTTTCATTTTTCAAAGATGCTAGGTTACATTTTTCAGAAATTTTAGAAGGAACTACATAACAGTTGTTTTCTGATCTAACCCCCTTTAAAAAGAAAGCATGGTTCAAGTCAGTTACAGTGCATTTATCAGATGAAAAATTAACTGAATAACCACTATCACACAGTTGACTTATGCTTATGAGGTTAGTCTTTAGGCCATGAACAAATAATACATTATCTAGAACCGGGCCATCTGGAATAGCTACTGTTCCCTTTCCAACAATTTTGGAAGACCGACCATCTCCGAAAACAACAAGTCCTCCGGAGTTTTTCTCAAAAGTTTGAAAACAGTTTTTATCGCCGGTCATATGACGGGAACACCCGCTATCCAGGTACCAAGACGAACTATCATATGCATGCAAGGAAACATTGGTAGCAAGACAGGGAAAGATCTCACCTTTGCGCACCCAAACCTTTTTGGTATGCGTCGGTAATGCTCGTGGAGTTGATTTCCTAGGTGAGGGCGTCTTGCTTGAAGAATTGCTGCTCCTTGATGATGTCGTCTTGAGCGATGTACTACCAAGGCTCTTTTCCGTCAATTTGGTTGGAGTGGTTTTCCGAGGAATAGCCCTTTTGGTAGTTGTTGCAAGATGTTCTTGAGGTGTGCGTTTGGCTCCAGTCTTGCAGTTTCTTCTGATGTGCCCTGAAATGCCACAACGAAAACATACCTTGGTTCTTGTCGATTCCGAAGATGATGTAGTAGGTTCGTTGTCGTTGCTTGCGTGAACACCGGTGTCGGAGGAGGAGATACCGACTGAGGCACAAATACCGTACCACTCGAACTTGGAATGTCTCCAGTTTGAGTGTATCCGAGGCCGAACTTGTTTCTTTGACCGAGACCAAGGAGTCTGTCCAACTTACTCCTTCCAGAAGAAAATCTCTGTAAGTCATCCTTTAGTTGGCGTATGGTCTCTGTCATTTCAATTTTTCCTGTCGGGCCTCGCCGTAGAGCTTCAAGAAGTAATTCGCTTTGTTCACCATGTCTACATAACTCTTCTCGAAATGCTCATTGGACTCTTGAAGGGAAACATTTGTCTTAATCAGATTGTCCCTTTCCACTTCAAGATCGGTTGAGATAGAGGTTACTCTTTTTACTTCATCTTCAAGATCCAGTAATCTCTCTTTCAACCCCTTGTTTTGTTTAGCCAGTTTCTTTGAATCCCTCAAAAGTTGATGGTAGGCTAAAACAAAATCTTCACCTTCCGAATTATCTGACTCATCGTCCGTTGCAATCTTTTCCACAGTGGAGTTGGACAGTGAGTCGGATGTACTTGCCATTAAGCACATGAAGGATGAAGGTTTGGTGGACGCGTGGAAAGCTGTCGCGTTGTCTTCTTCATCACTTGACGATGACTCATTTGACGTGGAGTTGTCATCCCAAGTGACTGCTTGCATCGCTTTCTTCTTAGCCGGATTCTTGTTGGGACATTCAGTTGCTATGTGGCCGTAGCCTCGACATTTGAAACACTGAACTTGTCCCTCAGAACTTTTCTTATCCTTTGAGAAGTTCTCTTGGCTTCTTGACTTGTAGCTTGAGAATCCCTTGCCTTTCTTCGACTTTCCGAAGGATGGAGTTTTGCTTGAATTTCCCCTTCGAAAGTTGCGGCGAAACTTCCTTGTCAAGAGAGCGAGCTGCTTCTCAAAGTCCTCCATAGAAATGTTCTCGTCGTCGTCCGAGGAGGATGAATCCGCGTCTTCTTCTTTAGTTGATTTCAATGCGTAACCTGAAGACTTAGAAGAGGATGCCTTTCCAGAAGAATAGTTAGTAGGAAAAGTCATTTCATAAGTTTGTAAAGCACCTACTAATTCTTCTACACGCATTTCGTCCGGGTGTTTAATTGTTTCAATGGCTGCAACCTTCGGGCGAAATCGTTCAGGAAGAGTTCTTAGAATTTTTCTTACAACTTTAAATTCTGGAATCTTCTCTCCCAAGTTAGCACATGAGTTCACGATGTCTTGCAATCGTGTGTAATAGTCAGTGAAGGATTCATTCTCTGCCATAGAGATAGAGTCAAACTTGCTCGTAAGCATTTGCAGTTTCTGAATCTTCACTAGGTTAGTTCCCTCATGCGTAACTTGAAGAACATCCCAGATTTCTTTCGCAGTCTCACATGCCGAGACGCGAGAGAACTCAGTTTGTGACAAAGCATTAAATAGAGCATTAATCCCTTTGCCATTGTAAGAAGATAAGTCTATCTCTTCCTTGGTCCATTTCGACCTAGGTTTTAAGGTGCGAACATCATCTAAAATTTCAGTTGGATTAGACCATCCTAATTCAATTGATTGCCACACCCTTTCGTCGATGGAAATTAAGAAAGCTTTCATCCGTACTTTCCAGTACGCATAATTAGTTCCATCAAAGAAAGGGGGTCGATTGATGTTTCCACCTTCAACCATTGTTTACAACCCTATTCCCGCTCTGATACCACTTGTTGGGTTTAGGTTAATAAGGATCTAATAGGGGAAAAAACACCTAGAGGGGGGTGAATAGGTGTAAACAATAAACACTCAAAAAATCATTGTGCGATAAAACCCAATGCGGAAAAATAAAAGAACACACAAGATTTTTACGTGGAAAACTCCAAACCGGAGTAAAAAACCACGGGACCGATAACACGGCGAAATCCACTAGAGTTAACACACGTACAAGGTGATATAACGTACTCACAGACGACTCAACCTTTTACCATACGCCCCTAGTCGATCTTCTCCGCTCGCTCCACAACGCTTCTCGAATCCACGATTTGCGCGCCAACGCTGAATCCACAGCGTCCAACGTCGAATCCACGACGTCCGACCGAATCCACGGTCTTCACCCAATGGCACGCTTCGAATCCACGAACGCACCTCGCTCCGAATCCACGAGAGCGATGCACCTTGAATCCACAAGGCCACGCGAGTCCACGCGCCGATTTTGGGATAAATCGTTGTTTGTTTGGGTGGTGATGATCCGCCGAATACTTAGATCAAGAGTAGATCGGAAATACCATCTAAGTATTCATTAGTTTGATTCAACTCAAGATATGAGTATGAAAATCCTAGAATCAAACTAATCAATATAGATGAAGAACCATTAAATAGATCTAATGATTTCCGTTCTTCTCTATATGTGGATCTAAGGCCGTATAAAATGATATTTGAAAATGACGGCTCTTTTTCCGATGCCCTAGAAATGAAATAGGAGGGCTATTTATAGGTTAGAAACCCTAGGAAGAATATTCGGATCAAAAACAAACTTTTCTGGAAAGTTTTACCGACGGCGATCCGGATTGCATAAGCCACGATCCGGATCGCAGACGCACAGAATGCAGTTTCCAGAAAATCACCTGTTCGGGATCCGGATCATAATCCACGATCCGGATCGTTCATACATTTTCACAAACACCCCATTCGGGATCCGGACTGCCCAAGCTATGATCCGGATTGCAGCAATGTATGAACGAACACCTTTCGGGATCCGGATTGAAAGTCCACGATCCGGATCCTGAACATGTCCCATGTCCAGTTTTTGATGAATATGCAATTAAAACCTCTTCCAAGTGTTTCTACACTATAAGAAGTATTCGGATCATCAAAATTATTTAGTTAAACGTACCTGATCCTTTTGAATTCTTCTTTCTTGAGATTGAGGTATATGATCCACAGTTTCTTCATCTTCAATCTTCAAGACTTAAACTATTCACGAAATACGCCAACTCAAATTCCGTAACAGATTTGTTGGAGTTTTCTGTTTTGAGGAATTACATCACCTTAAGACTCCCCCCTAAGTCCTAAGTCATAAGTATGTTTCTAGGACTGTTTGGTTCAAAGGTAATTTTGTATTTATTGGATATCTTTCACGCAAGAAACAATGTTTGGTGATGACATTGAATTTCGATTTTTTGGTTAAGATGAGTGACTTGAGGTTTTTTATTTTTTTTTGGTTTTGTCACGAAATTGCCAAAGGGGGAGATTGTTACGGCTTTTTGGTGTTGGCATATTTCGTGAGTCAAGTCAGTGAGTTGAGTCGGAGTCTTAAAGGATCAAATTGTCAATCAGCAATCAAAGACTTAGAGAAGATTCAACAAGAGCTCAAGTTGACACTCAGTGTCTTGAGTCTTGAAGATTGAAGTGAAGAATTGTGGATCAGTACATCAATCTCAAGAAGAAAGTATTCAAAAGGATCAGGTATGTTACCTAAATAATGTTGGTGATCCGAATACTTTCTTATAGTGTAGAAACACTTGGATGAATTTTAATTGCATAAAAATCAAAAACTGGACATGGGGCATGTTCAGGATCCGGATCAGATGATCCAATCCGGATCCCGAAGGGTATTAGTTCATGTGCAATTCCAATCCGGATCCAAGCCTATTCTGATCCGGACCGAACATTGGATGTTGCTGAATTTCATGAACGATCCGGATCGGAGCCTTGCGATCCGGATCCGAACCCTGGATTTCTGGAATCGTCAATCTCGTTACGACGATCCGGATCGCAGTAATCCCGATCCGGATCGCCGTCCTGAAAAATTTCCAGATAAGGTAAGTTTTTGATTCTTATCTCTTTCCAAAGGTTTCTAAACTATAAATAGACTTTTAGGGTTTCTCAAAACGTGGGAGCTATACCGATATTTTATAAAACACTTGAGAGCAACCCTAGAGGCTAGGTTTTTATCGTTCTTCTTTATAGCCTCTTTTAGGTCAATTCGATGGTTCTTTCAAGAACATATCTTTTGTCGAATTGATCTAATCTTTGCTTAGAGATTTCTCCCATGGATCTTCATTGATAATCTAAGCAAAGGATCACCATCAAAGCCAATATTTCTATCGGCCAAGTTTGCATCGTGGATTCGACGTGGCATCGTGGATTCGGTGTGCTAAAGGCGTTTCGTGGATTCGAAACGTGTGCTCGTGGATTCGAGTGGCGTTCGTGGATTCGAACGTGTGCAGTGGACGTGCAAACGTTGGAGCGCAAGGTCCGAAGAAATTGAAGGAGGGGTTAAATCCGTGGAGACGGTAATCACCTTGTTATTCTTCGTTTCTTAGTGGATTGTTATTGCGTGGACATCCAACCGGTCAGCGCAAGGTCCGAAGAAGTTGAAGGAGGGGTCGAGTCCGTGGAGTCGGTAATCACCTTGTTATTCTTCATTTCTTAGTGGATTGTTATTGCGTGTTGGTCCCGTGGTTTTTCTCCTGGATTGGAGTTTCCACGTAAATCTCGGTGTGTTGATTTTTATTTTCCGCATTATTTTTTATTTTTGCACTGAGATTGGTTTTTATAATATTACACCTATTCACCCCCCCTCTAGGTGTTTGATAGTACCTATTTAGATCCTTGTGGATCCTAAATAACTCTACACAGATCCAGGAGTACCAGCAGAAGACCCAGGCGGAAACGTCTGGATGATCCAACCACGCAGGAGGTACAACTGAAGACCTCGACGAGGGCGTCGAGGAATCAAGTGGGGGAGTCTGTCAGGCCCCTCTTCCAACCATCAATGGGCCTGACTTTGTCAATAATGTATCGATTCTGTAAATGTTGTCGGACACGGCATCGACATAGGATTTTCTCTTTTTGGGTTGGGCATTTACTTGTAAATGGGCATCCGTTTGGCACCCGTGGGTTCACTTGTGCTACACATCCAAAGGGGCATAGGCCTTTCGCTAACAATGGCCGCTTATGCGCCGGGTTGAGCCGGACGCGTGTCGGGCATGGGCCGGAGGCCTATTTTCCTATGGATGTGCGCCGCTCAAAAACGTACCCCTCGGTGAGCACCTTTGTTGCCAAAGGGGTGGATGCCCTATAGGGTAGTACGGGATGGTTTGATTGATGTGCATTAAGTGAGCCGGCTCCGCCTGAAAGTGGGAGTGTCATTGGTGTTCATTTTGCCTCAACGGCCGGCGCCCGACCAAGTCGAGTCGTGTCCCTCTTCGTTGTAATCCATTTTCGCTAATCAATAAAATATCGGTTGTTTGTGCTTACTTACAGGACATTTGCTTGCCTTTCTCTCGATTCTCGCTCGATTCAACTCGCGGAGTTGTGCCTCGGGACGGTTTTGGCTGGCTCGTTTGTGCAGGTGACGGACGAGCGCCGCACGGGTTTCGTCAAGCGATTCTAACCCCGTGACAGACTGCACCTCCGCCCGCCGCCGGGCTCCGCCGCCGGCGCCTCTCTGGCCGCCGGAACAGTGCCCACACCCCTCGAAATCCGTGTTTTCTCCTCAGCGGCTTCAAACAATACAAGTAAATAGTCCATCTTCATCGTTTTCGCGCGCTGAATCCAAATCCGATGTCCGTTTGGCCTAATTTCACTTCTAAGACTTTCCAAAGGCCTCCGGTTAAGCAAACTTGCTTCTATTTTACACCAGGAATCCATTTCTTAGGCCCGACACGCACAAACACTCCCCGAAGCCACTAATCCATCAATAAATTCTTAGGTGGGGATTCGGGTCCTCACATATACTATTACCACTAACACAGTAGCGACACATAAAACAAAGAAACACAACATCCCTGGACCGCCGTTTATCCAAACGGCTCCCACCACAGATATAAGACCAGCTACATCTACCAAACTCCACTCTGCCCCCAAGCACGAGTGTAACATGCATCCCACACTAAGAGAAATTCCAATCACTCAGCTCACTACCGGGCGAGGAAAACACTATGTCAAAGAATAGAATAAGAAGTGTGGATGTCTAGAGCATAAATGAATCTAGCCCAAGTGATGGTTTTCTACTAGTCTGGTTACACATGCAACATATGACAGGGTGCTAGGTCAAGTTCCAATAGTAGCATTTAGTTTAACTAAAGCAAGATCAGGGAACATTAACCAACATGATTTCAATAACAACACAGGAAAGACAATATCTCTCGAACATGCATTCTAACATATCTCACAATCATGCATGCTTTCTATACAACATAATTAATGAACAGTCCACCGATTTTGGAGACGAAGCAACCTACCTGAAGCAGGCGTCAATCCAAGATCAAAAGGGCTGAAACAGAACGGGGATAATCCTCAAGTTCTCACAATTCCAATGAGCCCAAAAACACCTGTAAACTCCTCCTGAGTACAAAGATATGGTCCAAACATTGCAATACGCAGAAACTCCCACAAATACATGCTGTTGTAAAATCAATCCAGAAAATGCTTAAATACCACTTGCGAGATAATCTTTAAAAATTCCAATAAAAATACAACAGAAATCCTTGCGAAGCTTAGATGTCAATCGAGTTCTCACGGGCTGAAATCTGATACCCGAGCACGGAGATAAAAATCCGACAAGCCTCGCTGTTCAGAAAAACCACCAGCAGGAAAGGGGTTCAAAGATGTTCCAGAAACCCCAATAAAAATCCAAAACTGAGAGGAGCGTAAAACATGAAAAACGGAGATCTACCTCTCGTGAAATCGACGCCGTGAAAAATCGTCCAAAAATTCCATCGGAGTAGCTCTGTGGACCTTGTGGTGCGAAACGCGACGGAATGGGCCACCGAAGAAGAAACGTCGTACTGCACCGAATCGCCGAAGCCATCGATGCTGCACCCTCCAAAAATTTCGAAACTCCCTAGAGAGATGCAACACAAGAAGTGGAACAAATTCTCTAAAGCACTCAACCACAGGGGGGCTCGGGAAAAAGGCCAAAAGGCCGAGCAAAGGGGCCTATTTATAGGCCCCTCCGAAAGAATCCAAAAATCAGAGCTATTGGGCTTTTGGGCCCTTATTCCAATAGTGCGCAACCCAACGCCCCGGCCCGGCCCGCGACCCGCGCTCGGAACGCGCAAGTGCCGAAACGTGGCCCCTCCGCGCCCCGCGCGCCTGTCACGCCCCGGGGGTTTCGTTCAGCGGAAGTATTTAGGAAAACGGGTTTGATTAGCGTGTCCAAAAAATTTTGTTTGAAATTCCTTTCTTCCCGGAGCGTGCCCAGACCCGCCGCATATACAGGATCGCTCTGTAAACGGACAGAGTCTCCCCTGTAAATGCACGGCGTAGCGTTTAGTACATGTTCCGAGTCACACATACAACATTCAATCACAACAATCAGTAACAGATTCATTATTCTAACCATTCAACATTTGGCCGATCGATTTGGAAAGGATAAATTCTCAGATTTGAAAGAGCGCCCACCCGGCACTTATGATTTGAAAACTAGTTTTGAAATCAACATAAATCCACAGGTTTTGAAAACGGTGCCCACACGACACCCAAGGTTTGAAAACTCATTTCGCAATCCATAAATCCCCAAGGTTTTGAAATCAGTGCCCACACGACACTTAGATTTTTTTAAAATAGTTTTCGCAACTTTTCTTTGGTTTTGCTTTTCTTTTTTCAATAATCCCACATAGATAAAAAGGAATGTAATGCATAAAGGAGTAACCAAATACCGACATCCACGTCGACCCCACGAGGGTATCGAGAACCTCACACGTATCAACAAAGTAATGAAATGCGAGATAAATAAAGAAATACAGTACCAGGGTTCCCGGCTAACCCGGAAGGGAAGCTCCCGCCCCGTCCTCTCCGTCGTCTACCTCTCCCTCCGCCCAGTCCCTGTCACAAGTGGGGCGTCAGTAACGAGTAATAACAGAAAGGATAAAAAAACAGTAAAGCAAACCGTGACCGCAACCGGGCAACCGCCCTCTCCAGAGGGAAACCACAATCTGTGCCACCTGTAACCTGCTATACCGGGCCCCGTCGGATAACCAAACCGACGGCCCATACCGTACCTGCACATCCGACCGCGTCGGACAACTAAACCGAAGGGTCGCACCGCTCGCACCTTGGCGCCTCAACCCCACAACTAATAAGGGGCCCCACTACGTCACCTCGTGGGTATACACGGGTCATAGACCTCTTTTCCGGAAAAGTGCACCCCTCACGGTGGCCAAACCGTGGGTGCACGTGTTGCAGCCTCGAGCACAGTAACCACAATATATGAACGATAGTAAGATGATAATCACAAGGTGTGTATGCAATAATAGAGAGTAACCACCATACATGAAACAATAATAATATGATAATCTCTAAGCATGAACGACACACAATGTCTATGCAGTAATAGAGAGTAAACCGCGATATGTGAACAATAATAAGATGATAATCCCAACGTCTATGCAATAATAGAGAGTAAACCGCGATGTATGAACAATAATATATGATAATCTCTAAGCACGAATGAC
This sequence comes from Tillandsia fasciculata, assembly GCA_029168755.2. NCBI lineage: Eukaryota > Viridiplantae > Streptophyta > Magnoliopsida > Poales > Bromeliaceae > Tillandsia > Tillandsia fasciculata. Next base: position 8,636,686 of record CM054954.1, read on the forward strand.
ACATGAATTTATTTAAGTTAAAAGCCAACGGAGATCGACACTGATTACCACGCTTACCCCACCTGTCGCCTGTAGCGTTCCGCGTTCGCCTCCTTCGCGTTCCGGCGCGCTCCCCAACGCTGCAAACGGGATTCCCCGGGTAAGGGAGGTCAAGACCCAAAGAGCGCAGTCCAAGAAGAGCCCCGAAAATCGCAGCACGCGCGGTTTAGCCGCGCGGCGCCCGCATGCGCGGGTTGCCCTGTGCGGCAGCCCCGCGTGCGGTCTGCCCCGCGCGGCAGCCCCGCGTGCGGGGTGCCCCGCGCGGCAGCCCCGCATGCGGGGTGGCCCGCGCGGCAGCCCCGCATGCGGGCCTGCCCCGCGCGGCAGCCCCGCATGCGGGGTCGCCCGCGCGGCAGCCCCGCATGGGGGTGGCCCGCGCGGCAGCCCCCGCATGCGGGGTGGCCCGCGCGGCAGCCCCCGCATGCGGGCTGCCCCGCGCGGCAGCCCCGCATGCGGCGTCGCCCGCGCGGCAGCCCCCGCTATGCGGGGTGGCCCGCGCGGCAGCCCCCGCATGCGGGGTGGCCCGCGCGGCAGCCCCAGCATGCGGGCTGCCCCGCGCGGCAGCCCCGCGTGCGGGGGCTCCCCGCGCGGCAGCCCCGCGTGCGGGTTGCCCACGCGGCGCGGCCCCGCTAGGGGGGGGGGAAAAGTGCCCGCAGGCACGGCAACCCCGCGCGATGCCCATCTCGCGCGGGTGCCCTGCCGGCGGGTGGCTCGCTGTAGTGACCCGACCCTCCGGGGTTTTTTTGAACGTCCATGTAATCGCTTAGGCCTCAGGGAATAAAATTATTTAATTCTCAAAAGTCGGTCCCGGGAAAATGTGTGTATATTTTTCTGCGATAGAGCCGCGAAAAACGACGGACCGACGGTGCCCTGCGACCGGATTCGAATATCCGAATGCCGGGGATCTCCGGAAGGGACCCTTAGCGCTGCGGGTAGTAGTCGCGCATCGGAAACCGTGCGAAATATCTTGAACCCGTTAGTAGATAGGTGGGTTATCCCGTAAGGTAATTAATCAATTAATAATTATCGATGACGGAATTTAAATCCTCCTGACTGTACCAATTAAATTGTGGGATTAAATTGGTGGGATTTTTATTCTCATGATTGAAAGGGCTAAGAGGTTCAAGATATTTAAACTAAAGGATTAAATTATGGGATTTTATCTCACGGATTGAGTAAGAGATAAAATCCGGATATTAAAGTTGGGGATATATTCCCATGATATTAAGTAAGGTGATTAAAACGGCGACCGGGATTTGGATAATAGAGGTTTAAATATCGGGTAATAGAATCCAACTGGGAATTTGTTTTCCAAGATTAGTTGATAAAGTGTGATCAAATAATCGCGTGGTCAGGATGGGATTTAGAGGTAAGAAAATATCCCGTGTCGGGATATTTCTTGGAAAACAGAAACGGGGAATTATAGGCCTACGTACGTAAATATAATTAACGATTAACTAAATAGGGTTATCGGTGGGGATAATTAATTAGCGAAATTATTAATCGGGACAAAATACCCGGGAAAGGGAAATTTTGACGGTGCGGTGTTTACAAATGTGGATATAATCCAAAATAGGGGTTATTATTTCCCCGCTTACCGACGCGAACCCTATTTTATTTCTCCGCCTCCCACAAAATGCTCTTTTTCGTACGTAACGAAACCCCCAACCAGTGAAAAAGAAAGAAAAGAACCGTAACCGGAGGACGGAGAAGGGAAAGAAGGAGGGA
>CM054954.1:8638552-8679258 GCA_029168755.2 Tillandsia fasciculata
ATACAGTTATGCTTTTGGGCTAACTAATGCCCTGCCGCATTCATGGATTTAATGAACCGGATCTTCCGACCATACTTGGACCGATTCGTAGTAGTGTTCATCGATGATATCTTGATTACTCCCGAAGTGATATTGAGCATGAGGAGCACTTAAGGATCGTGTGCTGCAACTTCTGCGAGAGAAGAAGTTGTATGCAAAGCTGGCAAAAGCGAGTTTTGGCTTCGGGAGGTAGTCTTCTTGGGCCATGTGATTTCTGCCGCAGGTGTGGCAGTGGACCCGGCAAAGATTGAGGCAGTCCGGGATTGGCCCCGACCGACGACGGTTTCTGAGGTACGTAGCTTTATGGGTTTAGCTGGGATTACCGTCGGTTTGTGGAAGGCTTTGCGAAGCTCTCCACACCCCTCACTCGCTTGACGCGTAAGGAGTGAAGTTTATCTGGAGTGAGGACTGTCAAAGGAGCTTTGAGGAGCTGAAGAATAGACTGATGACCGCTCCTATCCTTTCCCTCCCTGTTATGGGGAAAGGATATGTGATCTACAGCGACGCATCACACAGCGGACTTGGTTGTGTGTTGATGCAAGAAGGGAGGGTAATTGCTTATGCATCGAGGCAACTCAAAGATTACGAGAAGAATTACCCTACCCATGACTTGGAGAACTGCTGCTGTAGTGTTTGCACTAAAACTTTGGCGTCATTACCTATATGGAGAGCACTGTGAAATCTACACCGACCACAAGAGCCTAAATACCTGTTCACGCAAAAGGAGCTAAATTAAGGCAACGTAGGTGGTTAGAGCTATTAAAGATTATGATGTAGATATTCTACCACCCAGGTAAGCTAATGTGGTCGCTGACGCCTTGAGTAGGAGAGCGGTGCAAAGTTTGTCTATGTTGATCACAGACCAGGCACCGCTATTAGAGGAGATGAGACGGCTCGAGTAGAGGTTGTGTCCCCTGGGGTCTCTGCTAGACTGACATCTTTAGTCTTGCAGCCCACTCTGCTGGACAGGATCAGGGAGAAACAGAGTGAGGACCCCCACTTGACCAGGATTAGAGATCAGATTCCGAGTAATCAGTCAGGGGACTTTACGGTGGATGCCTCGGGAGTACTAAGGTACAGGAACCGAGCATGTGTGCCAGTGGATGCGGAGATCAGAGAGCAGATATTGCGAGAGGCCCATTATACACCTTATACCCTACATCCTGGTGGGACTAAGATGTATAAGGACCTCAAGGCACACTTCTGGTGGAATGGCATGAAAAGGGATATCGGGAGATTTGTGGCTCAGTGTTTAACTTGTCAGCAGGTGAAAGCTGAGCATCGAGTGCCAGCTGGCAAGTTACAGAGTCTCCCAATTCCCAGTGGAAATGGGACCACATTACGATGGATTTTGTGGTCGGATTCCGAGGGCACAGGGAGGAGCAGACGCTATCTGGGTAGTCGTAGATCGACTTACCAAGTCGGCGCACTTTCTGCCCATGCAGACTACGTGGCCACTTGAGCGACTAGCCCAGTTATATCTAGATGAGATAGTGAGATTACATGGAGTACCAGCCTCCATTGTATCAGATAGAGACCCGAGGTTTGTTTCGCATTTCTGGAAAAGTTTGCAAACAGCCTTGGGGACTGAACTCAGGTTCAGTACAGCTTTTCATCCGCAGACTGATGGGCAGTCTGAGCGGACGATACAAATCCTGGAGGACATGTTGAGGGCTTGCGTCTTGGATTTCGGCGGAGGGTGGATTCGACACTTATCTTTGGCTGAGTTCGCGTACAACAATAGCTTTCAAGCGAGCATTCAGATGGCTCCGTTTGAAGCGTTGTATGGACGCAAGTGTCGATCACCACTTTATTGGAGTGACGTGGGCGAGAGGCGGACCTTGGGACCAGATGTGTTGTTAGAGGCAGAAGAGAAGGTCCGAGTGATTCGACAGCATCTTCAGACCGCCCAAAGCCGACAAAGGAGTTATGCCGATGTTCGGCGACGAGACTTAGAATTTCAGGTTGGAGATCATGTATTCCTGAAAGTCTCGCCGTCCAAAGGAATCAGGAGATTCGGCATTCGTGGAAAGCTTAGCCCCCGATATATTGGACCCTTTGAGGTATTGGAGCGTATCGGGCCAGTTGCCTACCGACTTGCACTTCCTCCGAGGCTTGCTGGTGTCCATGATGTATTTCATGTTTCTACTTTGAGGAAGTATGTCTTCGACCCATCGCACGTCATCGACTTCACACCGCTTGAGATCAGCGAGGATTTGAGGTATGAGGAGCGCCCACTGCGAATTCTGGATCGAGAGGTGAGAGAATTGCGCAGTCGGGCCATTCCCTATGTGAAAATCCAATGGAGCAATCATGACGAGCGCGAGGCTACATGGGAGCTCGAGTCGGAGATGAGGGATGCTCACCCCTACTTATTCGAGACATCGGACTGAGGATTATTGTTTAGTCTCGTTTCGAGGACGAAACTCTTTTTAGTGGGGGAGGATGTGATGATCCGGACTCCCGCAGGAACTGTGCAACATTAAACAGTGACTGTGGGAAGCTTGTACGGTGAAACAGAGCTTGTAGAATCGAAATTGGATATTTAAATAGACTCTGCGCGAAAATCGGAGCAAATGGAATTTTTCGGGAGCTTTCGGCAAAATTTCGGATGAGAATTTGGCGAAACGGACGGCGAATTTGGACTCAGCGCGCGAAAACGGTCAAAATGGTATATTCGCTTTATTTTTTCGGCACTTGGTACTGTTCACCGGAACAGTAACCGCCGGCCGGAATTACTGTTCCGGCCGCCGCCGGCGCCGGCGAGCGGCGGCGGGCGGCGGCGCACGGCGGCGGGCAGCGGCGCAGCGGCGGAGCGCGGCAGAGCGCGGCGGCGCGCGGCGCGGGCAGCGCGGGCAGGCGCGGGCAGGGCGCGGGTGCGCGGTCCATGGGCATGGCGTGCACCGGGAGCACCGAAAATTCCCTTGCCACGTGGCAGCTTCCCATTGGCTGGCCGGCTTCTAGAAGCGCGTGGGGAGGTGACACGTGGCGCACCCCTATTGGCCGACATTTTCCGGAAAACCCGGAGCGCGGACCGGCCATGTGCACCACGTGGGACACGTGGCGAATTCTGATTGGCCCTGCACAGGCTGTTTCCTGTTTTGTGGACACGTGGCGCGTTTTGGTTGGCCCGTTTCGGTGTTTCCTGTTCGGATCCGATCCGTGTGGAATATTCCCTTTTGGCCCATTATAAATAGCTCCCCCACCCCCTCTCTTTGCACCTCGGATTGCGAGCTTAGAGAGAGAATCAGAAAAGTGTCCTATACGAAAATTTTCCTCTCTCTCTCTCTCTCTCTCTCTCTAAATCTCAGAATTTAGGAGTTACAGATAGTGAGTTATCTGCGACGCGGCGCACTGCGACGATTTTCTTTTAGGCCCATTTCCCGTCGCAGTTCCGTCGAAAATTCACTGCGGGCTAACCGGGTGGAATTTTTGGACGATTTTTGCGGCAGCGCGACCGTAAGAGGTAGGGCTTCGATTTCCGTGTTGATCATTTTGCTCCGTTTCGTACTTTTGGCACGATTCCCAAGTCCTCTTTGACCCCCCTTTTTGCTGTGATAATTTTTGGACAGCACCGACTTCTCCGATTTTTATCTTGGACGTAGGAGCGTCAGATCGAGGCGTTTAAAGAGTCGATTTTGATCTACTCTTCGCGAGGAACGCAACCGTGATTTTTCTGGGATTTTAGGAGCTCATTTTAGAGGTGAAAAACTCCTCTTTTCCCGTGCTGTCTGAAAAACAGCAAATATTGTACTTTTTGGGATTTGTATTTATACCGGGAGCGTTGATTTGCAGGATTTGAGGACTGTGGACAACCAGGAGACTACCTGGGGTGTTGTTTGAGCTGTTCGAGGTGGGCGGTTGTTGCTTACCTCATTTTTGACAAGCTCACTGGGATTACTAGAAATCCCCTAAAATTTAATTAATGAGAACATTGGGACAAATAACATGATAATTGATGAGAACCATTAGGACTACTAACAGGACTACTAACAGGACTATAACAGGACAAACTAACAGGACAATTGATGAGAACCGCTGGGACGAACTCCCCTAAAATTTAATATAACCCCACAAATGATATGATGACTTATATTGGGACACTGTGATTGAGACAAAGGCTACAAATAACTTTTATTCAGTAAATCAATTGTTTTAAAATAAATTTGACACTATTTTACAGCTTTTAAATAACAGTTGCATGCATGCCCGGACATCAGGTAAGGCCACTATTATTGCTACACTATCATATTGGGATTTGAACATGTTTTATTGTTGTCCTTTGCATTCAGATGTTGTTGCTCAAGTGTGAGCAGGGGTTTGGGATAGTGTAGCCGATGCATGGACTTGTGGGGTATTGCGGTGACCGCGGACAGTAGGCGGTTGACCAGATGTTTATCCTTGCATCAGATTGGGGTTGAGTCTGGTTTATTGCATCAGCTGGGGATTGGGTTTCTGTAGTGGATGGAGTTTCCCACTTTGATCATAGTCATGATCCAGTCCTGCTATATTGAGATATGTGCTACAGAGATACTTGAGATACTGATGACAGAGATACTTTACTCGTGTGGGTCGCTCCCCTCGAGTGCCACTCCGGAGTGGGCTTTTCGGACCCAGCCGTGTGTGCCGGTCTGAACTTATTGGGATGCGAGCCATGCGAGCCGATCCCGCGGTTTCGAGCCATGTGTGCAGATTCCGCTGAGCAGGCAATACCAGTTTTACTGGTGACTAGATTGGGTTTATTTGGACAGATACTATTTCTGATGCATGCATACGTTTTGACAGCATAGTAGTGGTAGTTTTCTTGTTTCAGCACTTATGTATCTTACCACTTCCCCTTTTGCCTCTAGTAGTCCTAGTGGGTGCGTCAGAGTTGAGGTTTTACCCACTAGGGGAGGCTACTGGTTTATCTGGTAGTTCTCACCCCCATTGTTGTTTTCTGTTTCTTTCTTCTCCTTTATTTTGCAGAGTCATCTGCGGGAGCTGCTAGGCCATCGGCAGCTGATCGAGGTAAGGGGATCGCTGAATAGATAGATCTCCTGTGAGACTGAGAGCTGTAGATAGATGCTTTACCCTTCACTCAGACTGTGATTCCCATTTTTTGGGTCTGGCTTCCGCCAGGCCGGTTACTAACCTATTGCTCTGATACCACTTGTTGGGTTTAGGTTAATAAGGATCTAATAGGGGAAAAAACACCTAGAGGGGGGTGAATAGGTGTAAACAATAAACACTCAAAAATCATTGTGCGATAAAACCCAATGCGGAAAAATAAAAGAACACGCAAGATTTTTACGTGGAAAAACTCCAAACCGGAGTAAAAAACCACGGGACCGATAACACGGCGAAATCCACTAGAATTAACACACGTACAAGGTGATATAACGTACTCACAGACGACTCAACCTTTTACCATACGCCCCTAGTAGATCTTCTCCGCTCGCTCCACGACGCTTCTCGAATCCACGATTTGCGCCCAACGCTGAATCCACAGCGTCCAACGTCGAGTCCACGACGTCCGACCGAATCCACGGTCTTCACCCAATGGCACGCTTCGAATCCACGAACGCACCTCGCTCCGAATCCACGAGAGCGATAACACCTTGAATCCACAAGGCCACGCGAGTCCACGCGCCGATTTTGGGGTAAATCGTTGTTTGTTTGGGTGGTGATGATCCGCCGAATACTTAGATCAAGAGTAGATCGGAAATACCATCTAAGTATTCATTAGTTTGATTCAACTCAAGATATGAGTATGAAAATCCTAGAATCAAACTAATCAATATAGATGAAGAACCATTAAATAGATCTAATGATTTCCGTTCTTCTCTATATGTGGATCTAAGGCCGTATAAAATGATATTTGAAAATGACGGCTCTTTTTCCGATGTGTGGATTGCCCTAGAAATGAAAAGGAAGGGCTATTTATAGGTTAGAAACCCTAGGAAGAATATTCGGATCAAAAACAAACTTTTCTGGAAAGTTTTACGGACGACGATCCGGACTGCGCAAGTCACGATCCGGATCGCTTACGCGTAGAGAGCAATTTCCAGAAAACCGCCTGTTCGGGATCCGGATCATAATCTACGATCCGGATCGTTCATACAGTTTTACCAGAACAATGTGTTCGGGATCCGGATTGAGATTCCACGATCCGGATCGTTCAAGCCAACAGGTAAAACTCATGTTCGGGATCCGGATCATCAAATGCCATGATCCGGATTGAACTAGTGTATGAACGAACACCCTTCGGGATCCGGATTGAAACGACATGATCCGGATCCTGAACATGTCCCATGTCCAGTTTTTGATGAATATGCAGTTAAAACCTCTTCCAGGTGTTTCTACACTATAAGAAGTATTCGGATCATCACAAATTATTTAGTTAAACGTACCTGATCCTTTTGAATTCTTCTTTCTTGAGATTGAGGTATATGATCCAGAGTTTCTTCATCTTCAATCTTCAAGACTTAAACTATTCACGAAATACGCCAACTCAAATTCCGTAACAATCTCCCCCTTTGGCGGTTTCGTGACAAAACACAGATCCACAAAGAAAATTCAAAAAGATATTTTTGTTGCTATCACCATACAACAAAAATTTACAAAAGAGTTCCATGAAAAATAAAAACATGAGATAAACTCCTAGAACAGACTCTAGACTTAGACATCTGTAACTTCTGCACACAGAAAACATTCTTGACAAACAAAATCGTTAGATACCTCAAGAATTGAAACATTGAAAACCAAATGCAGAATTAGAGTTTGATCTCATCATGACATTTGAAAGAATCAGATATGTGAAAGAACATAGTTAAAACCAACATATCTTCTAAGCAGTTGAAAACCAAATGTCAAAGTATGTTAGTCCAACATCAACTTGTTAGTCATATTACATGCCCAAATAGTTAGTCAAATAGTTAGTATCAGCATGTCACAATCCACAAAAGAAAACCCAAGTTGAGTTGAGATTCATACTTACCTTGATTCATTCCTTGATTCATTCACAGTCATTGTTCAGAGTTCATTGTTTTTCATTGTTCAGAGTTTATAACTCTTCAACTCTCACTCTCATTCTCTCCCCCTTTTTGTCACAAACAACGCCAAATAATTACATCACAGGGAGAGTTAGCAACATAAATACAAACCATAAGCCTGCAAAACAAAACACACATCAAACAAACAGAGAAAAATAAGAAAACAAAGGAAAATGATTAGATCATAGAGTCACTCCTGAGAGTCGGAGTCATCGGAAGTTGTGCAACCCATCTTTGCAAACAACTTCTTCACAAGTCTTTTCACCGAGGATACTGATTTAGTCAGGGTGACTTGCGAGGCTGTGATGATCTCCATCTCATTCTTCATGACATGAAGGTCGCCTTTCATCTCAGAAAATTCAGCGGATATGCGTTCTTGTTCATCCGAGAGCCGCTTCTGTTCTTTGAAGATGGAAGTGACTGAGGCATCGTCGTCAGAAGTGGATGGAGGTGCCTTATGTGTCGGTGGAATGGGGGCACTGGAAGAAGGTGCTTGAGGTCGAACTCGTTGACCAATTTGAGGATCATCCTGCTTTGTTGTCAGTGACTTGACAATTGTTGTCTCATTGATCGTCCCCAGACTGTACATGTACGAACTCGCTCTCGTATCCACCTTAAATTTCCGAAGGATGCGCATAATGATCATCGGATACGGCAGTCGCTCAGAAGGATGTGACTGCGCGATATATCGCGTCATCCTATTCCAGATGAGGTAAGGAATGTTCAGATTTGCTCCCATTGCAGCAGTTGGATTTCCAAGAAGAAAAAGAAAAAGTAATCTTTCCCATCGGACGATTTTCGTGTTCATGTTGGGAAGCACGTTGTAGCAGACAATAAAGTTCAAGTACTTGTACTCCTTCTTGAGTTCCCTGGAGTAAACTGAATTTCCGGCAGACGGAGTCTCCGAAGAGCAGGTTCCATCGACAACTATCCTCCACGATTTGTGTGTGAAGACCTGAGTCTTCAAGTAGTGTAGTCCATCTGAGATGGCATTCATGTTGAGCACCTCTCCAATCAGTTGGGGAGTGACTTTAATTTTGGTACCTTTTACAAAGGTCTGAAATTCTCGGCGTCCAGAAACTTCATCGATAAGACTCGCTGCATTCTGATAGAAGATCCGAACTGAGTGTGGACAAAATCCAGTCTTCTCAGGAAAGTTGCAGATCGGACCAAGACCAACTCGATCAAACAGAGCTCCGAACTCTGCAGATCTATCCCTCATTTGTTGTACATTCACGTGGCGCTCTCCTATGCATTCCCTCTTTTCAAACTCTTTGATTCGTGTGGAGCTAACGAATCCCTGAGATGGTGGTAGGTCGGCTGAAGGTTCATTAATTGAAATCCCTTGTGCACCACTTCTTTTCCTTGCCAAGGTTTTCATTTTTTTCCGGTAGACTCCATTGGCGCCTTTCCTTTTTCAGCTGCAGTAGGAGGAGGTTTAGACTTGGGTGCTTCAGCAGGAGCTTTCCCTTTTACAGCAGTTGGGGCAGCCCCTTCAATGTCAAGGTTGTCCCAGTCAATCGACTCCGTTTCCGATTCAGTATCGGAGTCGGCCTTAGCTCTCTTTGTTCTTTTGCTTCTCTTCGGCTTTGCAGAGTCCTTCACATGGACCATGGCAGTGAGCAGGAAAATCATCCAGGTGATCACCATTTCTGTCAGTGCTTTGAGATTAAAGAGAGTGTCCTGTGAAAACCAACTCAAGAACATATGAAAAATTGTCAATTTTGAAAAATCTTAACACATTGTACCTAGACAATCATAATCATATAGAGAAGCTAAGAATCAAATTAGTTTTCCAAAAAGAATTTTAAAAATAGATCAATTTCATGTTTTACAAAAATTCCTCTTTTATGCCCTAAAACCGAATTTTTAGAAATCGAAGCCTAAAAACTCGTTAATCATGCAAAAACCCAGCATAAAAGCAAAACTAATTGATCCAGAGTTCTTATTTCAAAAGAAATTTGATCAAAAACCATTCACAAACGAAGAAAATCCATCTTTTCAACTCACGTTTGATGAAAAAACCTAAAAACTGTGAAAAACCGAGTTTTGATCATGAAAACTTACTTGAATCCGAAGAACTTGAGTTTTGAAGCACCAGGAAGCAAGAGATCTAGAGAGAGAAACTCTAGAAGCTTGGAAATCAGAAATTAGGGTAAAGAAATCTTGAATCTGAAGGTTTCTATAAGAAGCCCTAGCCGCGATCCGGATCGGTCGTGAATGTGATCCGGATCGGCCACATACAGGGAAATCCTGCGTTCGGGATCCGGATCACTTGCCACGATCCGGATCGGCTACACCTTTTTCTCCAGAAAAATTAAGAAAAATACATAAAATCCAGAAAAAGTATGTAAGCACTTTATCATGTCAACTTTAAACAAATAGCATCGTTTCATACAACAAGAAATAGATTATGCAAAATCTATCAATAATATCCAAAAATGAAACGAAGATTTACGAAAGTTAAAACACTTAAAGTTGAACAACTTCAATTACATCTATCTTGATCCTATGTGTAATGTCTTTATCAAATCATCAATTTCAGTAAAGAAAATGAAGTACCAAGATCAATAGATGTTTGAAATCCCAGATAAGTTAGATAATATATCTAGACAATCTGTTGAAGGAGTGGCTCTTTGAGCATCTTTTACTAAAAATCCCACCTTATACCAACCATGAAATACGACTGAGTCAAGTATTTCAATATGAGTTTCATCAACAATTTTCAAAACAAAAAGTTTGCTTTTCATTCATGGAGTTTCTTTTTCTTTGATTTTCTCCATGTGGTGGTAGTTTTCACACTCCTCACTGGGATGTAACTCTTTCCACATCTTTTGAGCATTTCACATTTCATTGACTCCCCCTCAATTGGCTATCAATTATTTAATATATAAGGTATTCAACCAAACCACTGATCTCGAATTCATACTCGACCAAGCAATCAAATATGATAATGACTATACCAAGAGATCATTGAGAGAGAAATTGACTTTGATCACAAAAAGATGGTTTAATTAACGTAAATGATCATTGCAACAAAGAGATATTATGACATCAAGGACATAATAAATTTCTAAATGCATAAAAGGATGCAATTAAAGTCAATTAAGATATATGCTCAATTAATGTCCTATGTACAAAACATAGATAAAGAACAAAACAAAAAAAAACAAAAACAAAACCTAATCTAAGCAAAGGTTTCAAAACGGTTATTTCAAAGAAAGCATGCCAATTGCTTTACGCAAGTGAATAAAACGTTTTTGATCCAAAGGTTTTGTTAAGATGTCAGCTAATTGATCCTCAGTTGAAATATATGACAGTTGAAGAATGTTTGATTCAACTAGCTCTCTAAGAAAATGATATCTAAGTTCAATATGTTTTGTTCTAGAGTGCAACACAGGGTTTTTAGAAATGTTAATGGCACTAGTGTTGTCACATAAAATGGTTACCGAAGATGTTGAAATTCGGAAATCACTCAACACACTCTTCATCCAAATCAATTGGGTTGAGCAACTTCCTGCAGAAATGTACTCCGCTTCGGCAGTCGAGAGTGCTATGCAGTTCTGTTTCTTACTGTGCCATGCAACAAGGCAGTGGCCTAGATAGAAGCATGCACCACTCGTGCTTTTTCGGTCATCCACAGATCCAGCCCAGTCGGCATCTGAGTATCCAACAATATCCAAAGTCGTTCCCATAGGATACCAAATTCCGAAACTGATTGTACCTTTGATATACCGGATGATCCGTTTCACCGCTTTCAGGTGAACCTCCTTCGGTGCTGATTGATATCTCGCACAAATCCCCACACTGAAGGATATATCCGGGCGACTAGCCGTGAGATATAGTAGACTTCCAATCATACTCCGGTACAGTTTCTCGTCTACATTCTCACATTGTGATTCACTTCCAAGTCCCTTATGGCTAGTTCCCATTGGAGTTGGAAAATCTTTCGAATTTTCAAGGTCAAACTTTTTGACCAACTCCAGTGCATACTTGGATTGACACAAGTGAATTCCTTCATCGTTCTGCTTAACTTGTAATCCAAGAAAGTAATTCAACTCGCCCATCATGGACATCTCAAATTCGCTTTCCATGGTCTCCGCGAATTTAGAAGCATCATTATCTCTCGTTGCTCCAAAAACAATGTCATCGACATAAATTTGAGCAACTATGAAATTGTTTTGATAATGCTTCACAAAGAGAGTCCTGTCAGCTCCCCCTCGAGTGTAGCCCTTTTCCAAAAGGTGCTTTGTCAACCTTTCGTACCATGCTCGCGGTGCTTGTTTCAGACCGTAAAGAGCCTTTTTCAGTCGAAAAACATGGTTAGGTAGTTTATGATCCACAAAACCTTTCGGTTGAGCTACATAAACTTCCTCATTTAAAAATCCATTTAAAAAGGCGCTCTTAACGTCCATTTGAAATAATTTGATTTTAAAATGACAAGCAATCGCAAACAGTATACGAATGGACTCGAGTCTAGCTACAGGGGCGAAGGTTTCATCAAAGTCTATACCTTCTACTTGAGAATAGCCTTGAGCAACTAACCTTGCTTTGTTCCTGATGATAGTACCTTCTTCGTTTTTCTTGTTCTTGAAGATCCATTTGGTACCTATCACATTGTGTTGCTTCGGAGGCTTCGTCAGTTCCCAGACTTTGTTTCGCTCAAATTGATGGAGCTCTTCCTGCATTGCTTTAATCCAATAATCATCTTGGAGAGCTTCATCAACATTCTTTGGTTCGATTTGAGATACATAGCATGCAAATCCGCAAACCAATTGTCTCCGTGTTCTAACTCCTTCTTGTGGATCTCCAATTATGTTCGATTCAGGGTGATCCTTGGAGATGCGTAACGTCTGAGGTAGAGGAGTAGGCGGAGGTACACGAGATGATTCCTGCACATCAGATAAGCTTGAAGAACCGTTAGATGCATCAATATTATTATCGAAAGAATTGTTAGAAGAAGATGCATTAGCAGGTGTATCATCATCAAGAGAGATATCGAGGGTAGATTTTTCAGATTCAAAGTGAAAAGCTTCATCTACCTTAACATTTATCGATTCTACGATCGTCTTAGATTCTAAGTTAAAAACTCGATATGCTCTGCTGTTTGTAGAATAACCTAAGAAAATCCCTTCGTCACTTCGAGAGTCAAATTTTCCAAGATTTTCACGATCACGTAAGATAAAACACCGACTCCCGAAAATGCGAAAATATTTGATGTTAGGTTTTCTACAAAACCAAAGTTCATATGGTGTATTCAAAGTCCCCGGGCGCAAATACACTCGATTGATAACATAGACAGCCGTGTTCACCGCTTCAGCCCAAAAATATAAAGGAAGGTTCCGGCTATGAAGCATAACACGAGCCATCTCCTGTACGACCCTGTTCTTGCGCTCGACTACACCATTTTGTTGAGGTGTGTAAGGTGCGGAGAATTCATGTTTAATGCCATTAGAAACACAAAAATCAATGAATTTAGAATTTATGAATTCACCACCTCTATCACTCCTAACTCGAGTAATCCTTTCATTCTTTTCTATCATAATACGATTGCAGATTTCGAGAAAAGAATCAAAGGTATCAGCTTTTTCTTTTAGAAAGGCTACCCAAGTATATCTAGAAAAGTCATCAACCAACAAAAAAATATACCATTTACCTCCAAGAGATGGTTGACGAGTTGGCCCCATTAAGTCCATATGCAAAAGTTCCAAAGGCCGTTTTGTACCTATGTGGTTCAAATTCTTGTGTGCAGTCCTAGACTGTTTTCCCTTTTGGCAACCGCCACACACAAGGTTTTGTTCAAAAGAAAGTTTCGGAACCCCTTTGACCACATCTTTATTTGAAATTCTAGCAAGTTCCTTAAAGTTTATGTGACCTAGCCTTTCATGCCAAAGTGTTTCATTTTTCAAAGATGCTAGGTTACATTTTTCAGAAATTTTAGAAGGAACTACATAACAATTGTTTTCTGATCTAACCCCCTTTAAAAAGAAAGCATGGTTCAAGTCAGTTACAGTGCATTTATCAGATGAAAAATTAACTGAATAACCACTATCACACAGTTGACTTATGCTTATGAGGTTAGTCTTTAGGCCATGAACAAATAATACATTATCTAGAACCGGGCCATCTGGAATAGCTACCGTTCCCTTTCCAACAATTTTGGAAGACCGACCATCTCCGAAAACAACAAGTCCTCCGGAGTTTTTCTCAAAAGTTTGAAAACAGTTTTTATCGCCGGTCATATGACGGGAACACCCGCTATCCAGATACCAAGACGAACTATCATATGCATGCAAGGAAACATTGGTAGCAAGACAGGGAAAGATTTCACCTTTGCGCACCCAAACCTTTTTGGTATGCGTCGGTAATGGTCGTGAAGTTGATTTCCTAGGTGAGAGCGTCTTGCTTGAAGAATTGCTGCTCCTTGATGATGTCGTCTTGAGCGGTGTACTACCAAGGCTCTTTTCCGTCAATTTGGTTGGAGTGTTTTCCGAGGAATAGCCCTTTTGGTAGTCATTGCAAGATGTTCTTGAGGTGTGCGTTTGGCTCCAGTCTTGCAGTTTCTTCTGATGTGCCCTGAAATGCCACAACGAAAACATACCTTGGTTCTTGTCGATTCCGAAGAGGATGTAGTAGGTTCGTTGTCGTTGCTTGGCGTGAACACCGGTGTCGGAGGAGGAGATACCGACGAGGCACAAATACCGTACCACTCGAACTTGGAATGTCTCCAGTTTGAGTGTATCCGAGGCCGAACTTGTTTCTTTGACCGAGACCAAGAAGTCTGTCCAACTTACTCCTTCCAGAAGAAAATCTCTGTAAGTCATCCTTTAGTTGGCGTATGGTCTCTGTCATTTCAATTTTTCCTGTCGGGCCTCGCCGTAGAGCTTCAAGAAGTAATTCGCTTTGTTCACCATGTCTACATAACTCTTCTCGAAATGCTCATTGGACTCTTGAAGGGAAACATTTGTCTTAATCAGATTGTCCCTTTCCACTTCAAGATCGGTTGAGATAGAGGTTACTCTTTTTACTTCATCTTCAAGATCCAGTAATCTCTCTTTCAACCCCTTGTTTTGTTTAGCCAGTTTCTTTGAATCCCTCAAAAGTTGATGGTAGGCTAAAACAAAATCTTCACCTTCCGAATTATCTGACTCATCGTCCGTTGCAATCTTTTCCACAGTGGAGTTGGACAGTGAGTCGGATGTACTTGCCATTAAGCACATGAAGGATGAAGGTTTGGTGGACGCGTGGAAAGCTGTCGCGTTGTCTTCTTCATCACTTGACGATGACTCATTTGACGTGGAGTTGTCATCCCAAGTGACTGCTTGCATCGCTTTCTTCTTAGCCGGATTCTTGTTGGGACATTCCGTTGCTATGTGGCCGTAGCCTCGACATTTGAAACACTGAACTTGTCCCTCAGAACTTTTCTTATCCTTTGAGAAGTTCTCTTGGCTTCTTGACTTGTAGCTTGAAGAATCCCTTGCCTTTCTTCGACTTTCCGAAGGATGGAGTTTTGCTTGAATTTCCCCTTCGAAAGTTGCGGCGAAACTTCCTTGTCAAGAGAGCGAGCTGCTTCTCAAAGTCCTCCATAGAAATGTTCTCGTCGTCGTCCGAGGAGGATGAATCCGCGTCTTCTTCTTTAGTTGATTTCAATGCGTAACCTGAAGACTTAGAAGAGGATGCCTTTCCAGAAGAATAGTTAGTAGGAAAAGTCATTTCATAAGTTTGTAAAGCACCTACTAATTCTTCTACACGCATTTCGTCCGGGTGTTTAATTGTTTCAATGGCTGCAACCTTCGGGCGAAATCGTTCAGGAAGAGTTCTTAGAATTTTTCTTACAACTTTAAATTCTGGAATCTTCTCTCCCAAGTTAGCACATGAGTTCACGATGTCTTGCAATCGTGTGTAATAGTCAGTGAAGGATTCATTCTCTGCCATAGAGATAGAGTCAAACTTGCTCGTAAGCATTTGCAGTTTCTGAATCTTCACTAGGTTAGTTCCCTCATGCGTAACTTGAAGAACATCCCAGATTTCTTTCGCAGTCTCACATGCCGAGACGCGAGAGAACTCAGTTTGTGACAAAGCATTAAATAGAGCATTAATCCCTTTGCCATTGTAAGAAGATAAGTCTATCTCTTCCTTGGTCCATTTCGACCTAGGTTTTAAGGTGCGAACATCATCTAAAATTTCAGTTGGATTAGACCATCCTAATTCAATTGATTGCCACACCCTTTCGTCGATGGAAATTAAGAAAGCTTTCATCCGTACTTTCCAGTACGCATAATTAGTTCCATCAAAGAAAGGGGGTCGATTGATGTTTCCACCTTCAACCATTGTTTACAACCCTATTCCCGCTCTGATACCACTTGTTGGGTTTAGGTTAATAAGGATCTAATAGGGGAAAAAACACCTAGAGGGGGGTGAATAGGTGTAAACAATAAACACTCAAAAAATCATTGTGCGATAAAACCCAATGCGGAAAAATAAAAGAACACACAAGATTTTTACGTGGAAAACTCCAAACCGGAGTAAAAAACCACGGGACCGATAACACGGCGAAATCCACTAGAGTTAACACACGTACAAGGTGATATAACGTACTCACAGACGACTCAACCTTTTACCATACGCCCCTAGTCGATCTTCTCCGCTCGCTCCACAACGCTTCTCGAATCCACGATTTGCGCCGCCAACGCTGAATCCACAGCGTCCAACGTCGAGTCCACGACGTCCGACCGAATCCACGGTCTTCACCCAATGGTACGCTTCGAATCCACGAACGCACCTCGCTCCGAATCCACGAGAGCGATAACACCTTGAATCCACAAGGCCACGCGAGTCCACGCGCCGATTTTGGGGTAAATCGTTGTTTGTTTGGGTGGTGATGATCCGCCGAATACTTAGATCAAGAGTAGATCGGAAATACCATCTAAGTATTCATTAGTTTGATTCAACTCAAGATATGAGTATGAAAACCTAGAATCAAACTAATCAATATAGATGAAGAACCATTAAATAGATCTAATGATTTCCGTTCTTCTCTATATGTGGATCTAAGGCCGTATAAAATGATATTGAAAATGACGGCTCTTTTTCCGATTGTGGATTGCCCTAGAAATGAAAAGGAAGGGCTATTTATAGGTTAGAAACCCTAGGAAGAATATTCGGATCAAAAACAAACTTTTCTGGAAAGTTTTACCGACGGCGATCCGGATTGCGCAAGTCACGATCCGGATCGCTTACGCGTAGAGAGCAATTTCCAGAAAACCGCCTGTTCGGGATCCGGATCATAATCTACGATCCGGATCGTTCATACAGTTTTACCAGAACAATGTGTTCGGGATCCGGATTGAGATTCCACGATCCGGATCGTTCAAGCCAACAGGTAAAACTCATGTTCGGGATCCGGATCATCAAATGCCATGATCCGGATTGAACTAGTGTATGAACGAGCACCCTTCGGGATCCGGATCGAAACGACATGATCCGGATCCTGAACATGTCCCATGTCCAGTTTTTGATGAATATGCAGTTAAAACCTCTTCCGGGTGTTTCTACACTATAAGAAGTATTCGGATCATCACAAATTATTTAATTTAACGTACCTGATCCTTTTGAATTCTTCTTTCTTGAGATTGAGGTATATGATCCACAGTTTCTTCATCTTCAATCCTCAAGACTTAAACTATTCACGAAATACGCCAACTCAAATTCCGTAACAAGAGCGAGAAAGGGGAATGTCGCGTAGGTTTAGGGATTACCTGGGGGTTTGGCCGGCAACCGGAGGCGACGGCGGCGGCCGGAGAGGGGCTCGGGCTAAGCTTCAAGATGCAATAATCAGGATGGAGCAACTTTCTTTTCGAAGGCAATTTGACCAAACCAACATGATAGGACTTCTTTAGAGGTTGTCTAGGACCAACCTTAAAGTAACTCGATCCAAAATTCTACTTTCTCCATTTTTTTTTTTCACTCTCTCTCGCTCGGGTTTGCTCTCCAATGGGGTTGGGCTCTAGGGCTTCGGGGCTTCGTGGCTGGTTCTGGGTGTATCAGAGGGTCCAGGGTGATGCTTGGAATCCCCTACAGACCCCTCGTGCTCCCCACCATAGGAGACCAAAAGCCACCCATTTAATGCAATAATCCTTTGCATTTTTCTCAAACCGGTTTCACACAAACCCTCAGCCTCCGAGACCTACTTAGGGGATGCAAAATGCACCCAAGTCCTTATTGTTCAAGCCCCTAAAACTTTGGGGCGCCAGCGCGGGGACCCTGCAGCGCGGCGTGCCTAGCGCGCGGCCTGCAGCCCGCGCGGGGCCCTGCAGCGCCGCGCGCCTGGCGCGCGTCCTCCAGCCCGCGCGGGGCCAGGCAGGGCCGCCCGCGCGGGGGCCTGCAGCGCCGCGAGCCTGGCGCGCAGCCTGCAGCCCGCGCGGCCTAGGGGGTCGCCCGTGTGGGGACCCTGCAGCGCCGCGCGCCTAGCTCACGGCCTGCACCCCGCGCGGGGCCCAAGGGGCCGCCCGCGCGGGGCATTGCAGCTCCGCGCGCCTCGCGCGCAGGCTGCAGCCCGCGCAGGGCCTAGCAGGGCCGCGCGCGCACTACAGTGACGCGCGCGGCCCGCGCAGGGCCGCGGCACTACGCTTGCACCGTAGTGCCGCGCGCCTGCCTGCGATGCTGCGCGCCTTGCGCGCAGCCCGCCGCGCGCGCCCAGGACGAGATTCTGGCAGCCCGGCGCCCTGCTGCACATCAACAGCAGCAGGGCCTGCTGCGCGCGGCGCTCATGCGCGCCCGCGCAGCGGGCGCCTCCCTAGCCGCGCGCTGCCCAATTGCGCGCGCGCGCGGCCCCCCGCAACCTCGCTACACAACGGACAGCAAGTCCATTGATCCACCAACAGAAAAAGAAAAGAAAAGAAGTGAAAAGAAGAGAAGCCAAAAAAAAACCCAAGCTCTCACACCAAAAAAAATAAACAACCAACCTCTTCAAGGCTCGCCGGCCATCGCACGGCTCCACGCACTCGCAGCGAAGAAATAGGGACTCAAGAACACCCCTCTTCAACTCCTCTTCTTCTTCTTCTTCTTCTTGCCAAGCCAAAGAAAAAGCTGCTGCTTGCTTGCTTCTTGGAGAAGAGAAAGGTGAGGAGGCAAGGGAGGAGTTGCTTATTAAAAGCACAAGCATTAAATTAATTAAGGCTTAAAATTAATTAATTCCACCTACCAATTCACTTTAAATAAACTCCCCCAACCCACCTGCCAAGCACCCTCACAGCCCCTCACAGCAGCACTAACAAAAAGAAAAAAAAAAAATAAAAGCAACATCAAAAACCTTAATTAACACAATTAAATGAATAAAATAATCCAAAAGTGCCCACGACAACTCACTTTTTGGCTTCGGACCTTCCGCCGCCGCCCGGAACCTCCCGAACTCCGCTGTAATTTAAAATTACACGTACTCGCACCTTTCCTCGGTCAAAAAGCTTATCGGTGGAGTCAGTAAGCTCAACGCAAGATGCCGGTACACTACACTCTCTCCCCCTTCAAATGGTTTCGTCCTCAAAATCCAGAAAGCTCAAAAATCAAGAGGGGGTCTCAAATAAGTGCGGGTAGGTAGTCCTCAGCTCATCCTCGGGCTCCCAAGTAGCCTCTCTCTCATCATGGTGGCTCCACAATACCTTCACATAAGGTATGACCCGATTTCGCAACTCTCTCGCCTTACGAGCAAGAATTCGAATCGGGCGCTCCTGAGAGCACAGCTCCTCGTCCAGCTCTAAAGAAGTGAAGTCCACAATGTGCGAGGGATCATAGACATACCTCCTCAAGACGGATACATGGAAAACATCATGAGTACCGGCTAATCGCGGCGGTAGAGCAACCCGATAGGCAACAGGTCCGACACGCTCTAAAATCTCGAAGGGTCAAATAAAACGCGGGCTCAGCTTCACGCGCACCCCAAAGCATCGAATCCCTCGAGAGGGCGAGACTTTCAGAAACACATGATCTCCCACCTGAAACTCCAAGTCTCGCCGCCTCCTATCGGCGTAGCTCTTTTGTCGGCTCTGTGCAATGACCAAGTGGCGCCGAATAACCTTGACTTTATCCTCGGCTTCCAAAAGCAAATCTGGCCCCAAAGTTTTCTTTTCACCCACGTCACTCCAACATAGAGGCGATCGACATTTCCTACCATGCAATGCTTCATAGGGCGCCATCTGGATACTCGCCTGGAAGCTATTGTTGTAGGCAAACTCTGCTAATCTCTAATGTCGATCCCAACTGCCGCTAAAGCTCAGGGCCGAGGGAGCACGCATGCATGCAGGCGCATGCTTTGTTGGCTGAGTGAGGAGTCGAAGTGCGCAGGAGGGTTATAGCAGATGCGAGGATTATTGGTTGAGCTTCCAGGGATTTTTCGAGGTGCGCGACAGTGCGCGCGCGCGCGGCGCAGTTCAGTTTTTCGCCAGATCGTAATTTCGGCGCGACCCCGACTTCGGCTTCCCTACGAAAAGCTTTTTAGGTGGGTTAAAATTCTTTCAAATTGTATGGAATGCCTTCTAATGCTTCTGTATGCATTTTGATCATGTCTAGTGTATGATTTTTACTGTTGGTAAATCTGATAGTTGCCTAGGAAATTCCAAGAAATTCAACAAAATCCCAAATTAATTTTAGTATACTCCTGGTACTGTAGGGCACTAGGTTGCATGGTTAAAGAGTGTTACTTTTGCACCGGGATCGTTTTAAAAATCATAAAACCTATTTTAAGGAAAGATTGACATTTTTAAATATGGTTTTTAAATTGTGAGAGTGTCAGTGAGATGACTGAGTCCCTATGTACTGTAACCTCGTGCCTGGGGGCCGAGGGGTTTTTATTTGACTTATGCATGGTTTTTACTAGTGTCTTGGGAGTGGGTGAGGGCTTATCAGACTGAGTCGTGGAGGGTTTTCCGACCTAGACATGAGTTGAGTCATTGTTATTCGAGTTTTTCCGATCTGATTGATCGTGGACTGTAGCCTGCCTATGCCGCTTGTGAGACAGTTGAGACATACATAGTTCGGTGGGGTTGCTCCCCTCGAGTTACGCTCCGGATGCGTGTTGTTGATGCAACTAGTTGATACACTAGAGCTCGCTTTGCGAGAGATTGAGATAGTCCGTGTGGGATGCCCCTAAGTAAGTCCAAGTCCCTTGGGGGCTAGTGGCCGTAGGTTTGGCGCAGGCTTGACTGGACCCTATGCGGCAGTCATTGAGATTGGGTGATATGAGCGGGTGGTTGCATTATATGTTCTTAGATGGTTTTCCTTTGAGCATGTTAGTTGAGGCATGTAGCGTAGTTTTATTTTCAGCTTGCATTTCATCTATCTATCTATCTATCTGCTTGCCTCCAGTAGACTTAGTGGGCATACCGTGGACCTTGGGGATGGTACCCACTGAGAACTACCTTCTGCAGTAGTTCTCGCACCCACTGTAGTGACAGGTGTTCCTGAGGCGACTGTTCAGGGTTCAGCTCGTGCGGAGTCTTCAAACTGAGGTAAGGGCGTGGCCGACTAGTTCCCACCCGTGTCTGTAGAGTCAGAGGTAGAGTAATCTGTATTTTTTGTTTCCTCTTTTGTACTGGATAGTGGTTTGTACTTATGTACGGAGTGGACTTTGTACTCGGACTTTTGTTATATGGTGATTCAGCTGTTTCAGTTTTATTTCTCTAGTGTAGTTTCTTTTCAGCTTTGATACTTGTATAGCTGTAGATCTTTTTGCATGTTAGACGCTTCGTCTGTGCAGGAAGTCCCGTGCAGGCGGCGGATCTGTTGGCGAGCCCGGATCGCAGTTTCGATCGCGGGGCGTGACAGGTTTTGGTGGTATCAGAGCCTAGGTATATAGGTCATTGAGGACTTAGAGACCCTAGGATATTGATTGTATAGTAGGATCACTATCGTGAGAGACGTGACATTAGCGAGAGTCCTGGTTGAGTCCGTAGCTTCCCCAGGGGATTGGGGCAAGTAACTTTACATGTTTATTCACTAAAGTCGTTATGTTCGCTGTAGACAACATAATGCTTTAGAAGGGTGACATGTTTTAGACTTTCGCTTGATCGGGTCGAGTGATTTCTATTCTCTGACGTTTTGCTTTTGTTGCAGATTCCTGCGATGCCTCCGAGACGTCGTGCGACGACGAGAGCGCCTTCTACGTCAGATGAGGAGCCCGAGCAGCGGAGGCCGGGCAGGGCGAGGTCCAGGAGTTATGGGCCCAGGTGGCCCAGATGTCTGAGGCTTTGCGGCGCTAGGAGGAGGCGGCCAAGCGCCAGGAGGAGAATATAGAGTGTATGATGAGGTTGCTTGAGCAGAGGGCATCTCCTACAGCACCACCAACATCACCTCCGGTTGCGACATTGTCGACCTTGTCTCAGATCGCTCCGTTGACAGAGTCGGAGCAGAGGGAGCTCACAGATCGACTATCCTATATTAGCCAGTTTCATCCTCCGCGATTCGTAGGGCAGAGTTCAGAGCCTTGGGAGGCAAAGAACTTGATTTCAGTGATGCAGAAGTTATTTGAGAACCTGTTTATCAAGGAGAAGCATCAGGTGTACTTGGCCACACACTTTCTGGAGAAGGACGCTGAGACTTGGTGGCGTCGAGTTCGTCTTGTGGGACCACCGGCTGCACCGTTATTGACTTGGGCGGAGTTTCGTGCTTTGCTGCTCGGGGTCTACTTTCCCGACAGTGAAAAGCAGAAACTAGAAGGAGATTTGCGACGACTGCTGCAAGGGAGTCGGCCCCTTCGGAAGTATATCGATCCTTGAGTTTCAGCGGCTGTTGAGCAGCGTTCCCTATGTGCCCGGGATGAGGCCCAGAGAGTTGAGCTATTCGAGAGAGGTCTACGTCAGGATATATATCCCCTTGTACACTCGCATAGAGCACAGACTTTGGATGCAGCTATTGAGCACGCTCAGTGGGTTGACCGAGGATCCGTGGTTATGTCAGAGCGAGGGCTTGTGCTAGGGACTAGTTCTGGAGAGAAGTGTCCAGCGCCGTCAGATTTTGGTCAGTCGAGCAGGCCGAGACTATCGAGACCACCACGATTCCAGCCTCGAGGTCATGGGTCTCAGGAGAGGCAGAGATCAAGGGGTTTCCGGCCGCCGAGACAGCAGCACCAGCAGCAGCAGAGACGTCCAGATAGATGTGTTATTTGCGGCGAACCCCATGCACCTCAGTTTTGTGATCAGAGACAGGGACGGTGTTTTCACTGTGGGCAGCCAGGGCAGATAGCATCGATTTATCCGGGAGTAGGGTCGCCAGTACCCTCGTCAGCATCGACTCCTCCTCCGCCCTTTCAGACGGGAGGAGCTTCGACCGGTTATGGCCAGGGGGATAGGGCCACTTCGTCATGGCAGTCAGATAGGCGACCACCTCCGAGCGGGCGAGTTTATGCCACTCAGGTTGAGGATTCAGGGGCAGCGAGCCATGTGGTAGCAGGTATTATTCTTATCTCCTCTATTCGCACTAGAGCTTTATTTGATACCGGAGCATCGCATTCATTCATCAGTAGGGCATTTGCATTGTTGCATGGGCTAGAGATAGGACTGTTAGCTTGTACTCATGAGGTTCAGATACCTGATCATGTGTTACATGTAGATGAGTGTTATCAGTCCTGCCCAGTGCAGTTAGGGCCCTGGATTTTGCCTGTTGATCTTTTGGTCCTTTGCCAGCTCCGGGATTTCGATGTAGTGTTGGGGATGGATTGGTTGACTCAGTATTATGCTACTATCGATTGTAGAGAGAGGACTGTGACCCTTCGTGAGCCGGGTCAGGAGGAGTTTGTTTATACGGGATGTTAGAGTACCCTATTTGTAGCGACTATATCTTCGGCCAGAGCACGACGGATGTTGAGTCGCGGCTGTGTCGCTTTCTTAGCGACTGTTGTAAAGGTGCCTACGGCGATGCCCGGGCTCGAAGACATCCCTGTTGTCCGAGAGTATCCGGATGTGTTTCCTCCAGAGTTATCTTCAATGCCACCGGACCGAGAGATAGAGATTGTGAGTGATGTAGTCCCTGGAACTACACCAATCTCCAAGGCACCCTACAGGGTGGCCTCTGCAGAGCTGAGAGAGCTAAAGGCTCAGTTACAGGATCTTTTGGATCGTGGGTTTGTTCAACCTAGTGTTTCTCCCTGGGGAGCCCCGATCCTATTTGTGAAGAAGAAAGACGGGTCACTTAGGCTATGTGTGGACTACCGGGAATTAAATAAAGTGACCGTCAGGAACAAGTATCCCCTTCCTCGGATTGATAATTTATTTGATCAGCTTCAGGGAGCTACGGTATTCTCGAAGATAGATCTTCAGTCCGATTACCACCAGCTGAGGGTGAGGGCCGAGGATGTATCCAAGACGGCGTTCAGGACTCGGTATGGGCATTATGAGTTTACGGTGCTGCCTTTTGGATTGACGAATGCCCCTGCCGCCTTTATGGATCTGATGAATCGAGTGTTCCAGCCGTACTTGGACCGTTTTGTGGTGGTCTTCATCGATGACATCTTGGTTTATTCCCGTAGCGACATTAAGCACGAGGAGCACTTGAGGATAGTGCTGCAACTTCTGAGAGAGAAGAAGTTGTATGCCAAGCTAAAAAAGTGCGCATTTTGGCTTCGGGAAGTTTCATTTTTAGGCCATGTAGTTTCAGCCGCAGGAGTGGCAGTGAACCTGACGAAGATAGATGCAGTTCGGGATTGACCTAGACCTACGACGGTGACAGAGATTCGGAGCTTCTTGGGCCTAGCAGGCTACTACCGTCGGTTCGTAGAGGCCTTTGCGAAGCTCTCTACTCCCCTCACCAGATTGGCTAGGAAGGGGACGAGATTTGTATGGACTGAGCAGTGCCAGCAGAGCTTCGACGAGCTGAAGCTTCGACTGATTTCAGCGCCGATCCTTGCATTGCCAATTATGGGAGAGGGATTTACGGTTTACAGTGATGCCTCCCACAACGACTTAGGTTGTGTTCTGATGGAGCGTGATAGGGTAATTGCTTATGCATCGCGGCAATTAAAGGATTATGAAACGAATTACCCTACTCACGATTTGGAACTAGCCGCGGTTATATTTGTTCTGAAGCTATGGCGACACTATCTCTACGGCGAGCACTGCGAGATATTTACCTATCACAAGAGCCTGAAGTATTTATTTACTCAGAAGGAGCTTAATTTGAGGCAGCGCCGGTGGTTAGAACTGTTAAGGATTACGATCTGAGCATACAGTATCATCCCGGCAAGGCCAACGTGGTCGCGGATGCCTTGAGTAGGCGATCAGGTCAGTCTTTGAGCTTATTGATTACTCAGTGTTACGGAATTTGAGTTGGCGTATTTCGTGAAAGTGTTAAGTCTTGAAGATTGAAGATGAAGAAACTTTGGATCATATACCTCAATCTCAAGAAAGAAGAATTCAAAAGGATCAGGTATGTTTAACTAAAGATTTTTGGTGATCCGAATACTTCTTATAGTGTAGAAACACTTGGAAGAATTTTTTATTGCATAAAAATCAAAAACTGGACATGGGACATGTTCAGGATCCGGATCAGCCTTCCAATCCGGATCCCGAAGGGTGTTGGTTCATATGCAAATCCAATCCGGATCCAAGCCATTTCTGATCCGGATCCCGAACATTGGTTTTTGCTGAAATGTATGAACGATCCGGATCGGGCATTTCGATCCGGATCCCGAACCCCTGTTTTTCTGGAATTGTCTATCTCGTTACTGCAATCCGGATCGCAGTAAATTCAATCCGGATCGCCGTCCTGTAAAATTCCAGAAAAGGTTAGTTTTTGATCCTTATCTTCTTCCAATGGTTTCTAACCTATAAATAGACCCTTGATTCATTTTTAGGGCATCGGAAAAATAGATCCGTATACGACCGAAAAAGAGAAAAATCCACATATAGAGAAGAAAGGAAATCAATAGATTTAATTCTATGTTTCTTCATCTATATTGATTGATTTGATTCTAGGTTTTCCAAACTCAGATTTTGAGTAGAATCAAATCAATGAATACTTAGATGGTATTTCCGATCTATTTCTAATCTAAGTATTCGGCGGATCATCACCACCCAAAAAAACAACGATTTACCCAAAATCGGCGCGTGGACTCGCGTGGCCTTGTGGATTCAAGGTGCAACCGCTCTCGTGGATTCGGAGCGAGGTACGTTCGTGGATTCGAAGCGTGCTACTGGGTGAAGACCGTGGATTCGGTCGGACGTCGTGGACTCGACGTTGGACGCTGTGGATTCAGCGTTGGGCGCAGATCGTGGATTCGAGAAGCGTCGTGGAGCGAGCGGAGAAGATCTACTAGGAGCGTATGGTAAAAGGTTGAGTCGTCTGTGAGTACGTTATATCACCTTGTACGTGTGTTAATTCTAGTGGATTTCGCCGTGTTATCGGTCCCGTGGTTTTTTACTCCGGTTTGGAGTTTTTCCACGTAAAAATCTTGCGTGTTATTTTTATTTCCGCATTGGGTTTTATTGTGCAATGATTTTTTGAGTGTTTATTGTTTACACCTATTCACCCCCCTCTAGGTGTTTTTTTCCCTATTTAGATCCATTACATTTAAACCCAACAAGTGGTATCAGAGCGGGAATAGGGTTGTAAACAATGGTTGAAGGTGGAAACATCAATCGACCCCCTTTCTTTGATGGAACAAATTATGCGTACTGGAAAGTACGGATGAAAGCCTTTTTAATTTCCATCGACGAAAGGGTGTGGCAATCAATTGAATTAGGATGGTCTAATCCAACTGAAATTATTGATGATGTTCGCACCTTAAAACCTAGGTCGAAATGGACCAAGGAAGAGATAGATTTATCTTCTTACAATGGCAAGGGAATTAATGCTCTATTTAATGCTTTGTCACAAACTGAGTTCTCTCGCGTCTCGGCATGTGAGACTGCGAAAGAAATCTGGGATGTTCTTCAAGTTACGCATGAGGGAACTAACCTTGTGAAGATTCAGAAACTGCAAATGCTTACGAGCAAGTTTGACTCTATCTCTATGGCAGAAATGAATCTTTCACTGACTATTACACACGATTGCAAGACATCGTAAACTCATGTGCTAACTTGGGAGAGAAGATTCCAGAATTTAAAGTTGTAAGAAAGATTTAAGAACTCTTCCTGAACGATTTCGCCCGAAGGTCGCAGCCATTGAAACAATTAAACACCCGGACGAAATGCGTGTAGAAGAATTAGTTGGTGCTTTACAAACTTATGAAATGACATTTCCTACTAACTATTCTTCTGGAAAGGCATCCTCTTCTAAGTCTTCAGGTTACGCATTGAAATCAACTAAAGAAGAAGACGCGGATTCATCCTCCTCGGACGATGACGAGAACCTATCTATGGAGGACTTTGAGAAGCAGCTCGCTCTCTTGACAAGGAAGTTTCGCCGCAACTTTCGAAGGGGTAATTCAAGCAAAACTCCATCCTTCGGAAAGTCGAAGAAAGGCAAGGGTTCTTCAAGTTACAAGTCAAGAAAGCAAGAGAACTTCTCAAAGGATAAGAAAAGTTCAGAGGGACAAGTACAGTGCTTCAAATGTCGAGGCTACGGCCACATTGCAACGGAGTGTCCCAACAAGAATCCGGCAAAGAAGAAGGCGATGCAAGTCGTCACTTGGGATGACAACTCCACGTCAAATGAGTCATCCTCAAGTGATGAAGAAGACAACGCGACAGCATTCCACGCGTCCACATCTTCACCCTTCATGTGCTTAATGGCAAGTACATCCGATTCCTTGTCCAACTCCTCCCATGTTGAAAAGATTGCAACGGACGATGAATCGATAATTCTGAAGGTGAAGATTTTGCTCTTGCCTACCATAACTTTTGAGGGATTCAAAGAAACTGGCAAAGCAAAACAAGGGGTTGAGAGGGAGATTGCAGGATCTCGAAGAAGAAGTAAAAAGGGCAACTTCTCTCTCAAACGATCTTGAAGTGGAAAGGGATAATCTTAGTCAAAACAAATGTTTCCCTTCAAGAGTCCAATGAGCTTTTCGAGAAGGAACATGAGAAATGGTGGACAAAGCGAATTACTTCTGAAGCTCTACGGCGAGGCTCGACAGGAAAAATGGAAATGACAAAGACCATACGCCAACTAAAGATGACTTAAAGAGATTTTCTTCTGGAAGGAGTAAGTTGGACAGGCTTCTTGGTCTTGGTCAAACAAATAAGTTCGGCCTCGGATACACTCAAACTGGAGACATTCCAAGTTCGAGTGGGACAGTTTTTGTGCCTCAGTCGGTATCTCCTCCTCCGACACCGGAATTCACGACAAGCAACGACAACAAGCCTACTTCATCCTCTTCGGGATCGTCAAGAACTAAGGTATGTTTTCGTTGTGGCATTTCAGGGCACATAAGGAGAAATTGCAAGATGGGAGCCAAACGCACACCTCAAGCACCTCTTGCAATGACTACCAAAAGGGTGATTCCTCGGAAATCAAATGCAAACTTTTCAAAGGAAAAGAGCCTTGGTAGTTCACCGCTCAAGACGACATCATCAAGGAGCAGCAATCTTCAACAAGACGCTTTCACCTAGGAAATAACTTCACGACCATTACCGACGCATTCCAAAAAGGTTTGGGTGCGCAAAGGTGAAATTTTCCCTTGTCTTGTTACCAATGTTTCCTTGCATGCATATGATAGTTCGTCTTGGTATCTGGATAGCGGGTGTTCCCGTCACATGACCGGTGACAAAAACTGTTTTCAAACCTTTGAGAAAATCTCCGGAGGACTTGTTGTTTTCGGAGATGGTCGGTCTTCCAAAATTGTTGGAAAGGGAACGGTAGCTATTCCAGATGGCCCGGTTCTAAATAATGTGTTATTTGTTCATGGCCTTAAGACTAACCTCATAAGCATAAGTCAACTTTGTGATAATGGTTATTCAGTTAATTTTTCATCTGATGAATGTACTGTAACTGATAAGAACCATGTTTCTTTTTAAAAGGGGTTAGATCAGAAAACAATTGTTATGTAGTTCCTAATAAAATTTCTGAAAAATGTAACCTAGCATCTTTGAAAAATGAAACACTTTGGCATGAAAGGCTAGGTCACATAAACTTTAAGGAACTTGCTAGAATTTCAAACAAAGATGTGGTCAAGGGGGTTCCTAAACTTTCTTTTGAACAAAACATTGTGTGTGGCGGTTGCCAAAAGGGAAAACAGTCTAGGACTGCACACAAGAACTTGAACCACATAGGTACAAAACGGCCTTTGGAACTTTTGCACATGGATTTAATGGGGCCAACTCGTCAACCATCTTTGGGAGGTAAATGGTATATTTTCTTATTGGTTGATGATTTCTCTAGATATACTTGGGTAGCATTTTTAAAAGAGAAAGCTGATACTTTTGATTCTTTTCACGAGATTTGCCATCGTATTATGATTGAAAAGAATGAAAAGATTACTCGAGTTAGAAGTGATAGAGGTGGAGAATTCATAAATTCTAAATTCATTGATTTTTGCACTTCTAACGGCATTAAACATGAATTCTCAGCACCCTATACACCTCAACAGAATGGTGTAGTCGAGCGCAAAAACAGGGTCGTACAGGAGATGGCACGTGTTATGCTTCATAGCCGGAACCTACCGTTATATTTTTGGGCTGAAGCGGTGAACACTGCTGTCTATGTTATTAATCGCGTGTATTTGCGCCCGGGGACTTTAAATACACCATATGAACTATGGTTTTGTAGAAAACCTAACATCAAATATTTTCGTATCTTTGGGAGTCGGTGTTTTATTTTACGTGATCGCGAAAATCTTGGAAAATTTGACTCTCGAAGTGACGAAGGGATTTTCTTAGGTTATTCTACAAACAGTAGAGCATATCGAGTTTTTAACTTAGAATCTAAGACGATCGTAGAATCGATAAATGTTAAGGTAGATGAAGCTTTTCACTTTGAATCTGAAAAATCTACCCTCGATATCTCTCTTGATGATGATACACCTGCTAATGCATCTTCTTCTAACAATTCTTTCGATAATAATGATGCATCTAACGGTTCTTCAAGTTTATCTGATGTGCAGGAATCATCTCGTGTACCTCCGAGTACTCCTTACCTCAAACGTTACGCATCTCCAAGGATCACCCTGAATCGAACATCATTGGAGATCCACAAGAAGGAGTTAGAACTCGGAGACAATTGGTTTGCGGATTTGCATGCTATGTATCCTCAATCGAACCAAAGAATGTTGATGAAGCTCTTCAAGATGACTACTGGATTGAAGCAATGCAGGAAGAGCTCCATCAATTTGAGCGAAACAAAGTCTGGGAATTAACGAAGCCTCCGAAGCAACACAATGTGATAGGTACCAAATGGATTTTCAAGAACAAGAAAAATAAGATGGTACTATCATCAGGAACAAAGCAAGGTTAGTTGCTCAAGGCTACTCTCAAGTAGAAGGTATAGACTTTGATGAAACTTTCGCCCCTGTAGCTAGACTCGAGTCCATTCGTATCCTGTTTGCGATTGCTTGTCATTTTAAAATCAAATTATTTCAAATGGACGTTAAGAGCGCCTTTTTAAATGGGTTTTTAAATGAGGAAGTTTATGTGGCTCAACCGAAAGGTTTTGTGGATCATAAACTACCTAACCATGTTTTTCGTTTGAAAAAGGCTCTTTACGGTCTGAAACAAGCACCGCGAGCATGGTACGAAAGGTTGACAAAGCACCTTTTGGAAAAGGGCTATACTCGAGGGGGAGCTGACAGGACTCTCTTTGTGAAGCATTATCAAAACAATTTCATTGTTGCACAAATCTATGTCGATGACATTGTATTTGGCGCAACAAGAGATAATGATGCTTCTAAATTCGCGGAGACCATGGAAAGCGAATTTGAGATGTCCATGATGGGCGAATTGACTTATTTTCTTGGATTACAAGTTAAACAAAACGATGAAGGAATTCACTTGTGTCAATCCAAGTATGCAATGGAGTTGGTCAAAAAGTTTGATTTAGAAAATTCTAAGGATTTTCCGACTCCAATGGGAACTAGCCATAAGGGACTTGGAAGTGAATCACATAGTGAGAATGTAGACGAGAAACTGTATCGCAGTATGATTGGAAGTCTACTATATCTCACGGCTAGTCGCCCGGATATATCCTTCAGTGTTGGGATTTGCGCGAGATATCAATCAGCACCGAAGGAGGTTCACCTGAAAGCGGTGAAACGGATCATCCGGTATATCAAAGGTACAATAAATTTCGGAATTTGGTATCCTATGGGAACAAGTTTGGATATTGTTGGATACTCAGATGCCGATTGGGCTGGATCAGTGGATGATCGGAAAAGCACGAGTGGTGCATGCTTCTATCTTGGCCATTGCCTTGTTGCATGGCACAGTAAAAAGCAGAACTGCATAGCACTCTCGACTGCCGAAGCGGAGTACATTTCAGCAGGAAGTTGTTCAACCCAATTGATTTGGATGAAAAGCGTGTTGAGCGATTTCCGGATTTCAGCATCTTCGGTAACCATTTTTGTGACAACACTAGTGCTATAAACATTTCAAAAAACCCTGTGTTGCACTCTAGAACAAAACATATTGAACTTAGATATCATTTTCTTAGAGAGCTAGTTGAATCAAATATTCTTCAACTGTCATATATTTCAACTGAGGATCAATTAGCTGACATTTTAACAAAACCTTTGGATCAAAAACGTTTTATTCACTTGCGTAAAGCAATTGGCATGCTTTCCTTGAAATAATCTCTTTTTGAAACCTTTGCTTAGGTTAGGTTTTGTTGTGTGTTTTTGTTCTTTATCTATGTTTGTACATAGGACATTAATTGAGCATAATCATATTGACTTTAATTGCATCTTTTCATGCATTTAGAAATTTATTATGCTTTTGATATCATAATATTTCAATGTTGCAATGATCATTTATGTTAATTAAGTCATCTTTTAAGTGATCAAAGTCAATTTCTCTCTCAATGATCTCTTGGTATAGTCATTATCTTATTTGATTGCTTAGTCGAGTATGAATTCGAGATCAATTTTTGGTTGAATACCTTATATATTAAATAATTGATAGCCAATTGAGGGGGAGTCAATGAAATGTAATATGCTCAAAAGATGTGGAAAGAGTTACATCCCAATGAGGAGTGTGAAAACTACCACCACATGGAGGAAAGAGCTACCACCTCGGTCGTCCGAGTACTGTGTGCAGCTACCACATGTATACCAAGCATGGTTTTTCAATTTTTGATTAAATAAAATGCATATTGAAATACTTGACTCAGTCAAATTTCAAGGTTGGTATAAGGTGGGATTTTAATGAAAGATGCTCAAAGAGCCACTCCTTCAACAGATTGTCTAGATATATTATCTAACTTATCTGGGATTTCAAACATCTATTGATCTTGGTATTTCATTTTCTTTACCAAATTGATGATTTGATAAAGGCATTACGCATAAGATCAGGTTAGATGTGATTGAAGTTGTTCAACTTTAAGGGTTTTAATTTTTATAAATTTTCGTTTCATTTTTGGATATTTTTGATAGATTTGGTATAATCTATTTCTTGTTGTATGAAACGATGATTTTTGTTTAAAGTTGATATGGTAAAGTGCTTACATACTTTTTCTGGATTTTATGGAATTTTTCTGAATTTTTCTGAAGAAAAAGTTGAAGCCGATCCGGATCGGACAAGTGATCCGGATCCCGAACGCAGGTTTTCCTGCGGGTAGCCGATCCGGATCACATTCACGATCCGATCCGGATCACGGCTAGGGTTTTTAATAGAACAAAGGGTTTTGATTTCTTTTACCCTAATCTTTTGTTCTTAAGTCTCTAGAGCTTCTCTCTCTAGAATTCTTGCTTCTTGGAGCTTCCAAACTCAAGTTCTTCGATTCAAGTAAGTTTTTTGATCAAAATCTCGTTTTTTTCAGTTTTTTCCTTCTTTGCTCAAAACGTGAGTTGAAATCATGGAACTTTTTCGTTTGTGAATGGTTTTTGATCAAATTTCTTTTGAAATAAGAACTCTGGGTAGATTAGTTTTGATTATATGCTAGGTATTCTCCTGATTAACGAATTTTTGGCTTCGATTTCTAAAAATTCGGTTTTAGGGCATATAAGAGGAATTTTTGAAAATCATGAAATTGATCTATTTTTAAAATTCTTTTTGCAAAACTAATTTGATTCTTAGTCTCTCTACATGATTATGATTGTTTGGGTACAATTTTTAAAAATTAACAATTTTTCATGTTCTTGAGTTGGTCTTCACAGGACACTTCTTAAAGCACAAACAGCAATGACGTTCTCATGGATCATTCTTTTGTTGGTCACAATGGTGCACACTCGGGCAACAAACAAACTGAAGAGAGCTAAGAAAACCCAACAAAAAGGTGAGTTTCATCTTATCAGTGATTCAGAAACTGAAGCAGATAATGATGAGGTAGACTGGGACAAATTGACTGATGATGGTGAATCAATGCCCGTTAAACCTAAACAAAAGGCTTCCGATGGATCAAAAGGAAAGGCACCCATGGACACAGGAAAAACACCTATGACTTCACCAACCATCTCGATAAAAAGGAAACGACTAGCTCGACGCTTTGGACGAGCACGAGATGCTGATGTTAGCAAACCAATAGTTCCTGACTCCCCGCTTCGCGTGGAAGAAGTGTTCGTTAACACTGATCGCCTTAGAGCTTTTGAACATCGTGAATGCATCGGTGAACGACATGTCAACATTGAAGCTCTCCGAAATCACTCACCAGAGTTTGGGACTTTAATTGAGCAAGCTAATCACATCCAAGTCTGCCGATTCCCCGAATTACTTGGGTATTGTTTGTATCGTGTAAGAACCTTTTACACAAATGCAAGACATCTTCAAGAAGATGAACGTGGCTCAATGTATTTCTATACAAATATCCAAGGGATGAGACTTAAAATCACTCCGCAGTTAATCGGCGAAGTCCTAGGAATGGAATCCAACAGATCGGGGATCAACTTTTTGACGGGAAGAAGTTTGACAAATGCCTTGTGGCAAACCGTGATAGAAGGAATTTGTTTGGAAGGAACTGAATCAGTAGATGGTAAATCTGTAAAATCCAAACAACTTCGGCTTGAGTACCGATTTCTTAACTTTATCACGTGTTACAACATTCTTC
The DNA here is from genome assembly GCA_029168755.2 of Tillandsia fasciculata. Classification (NCBI taxonomy): domain Eukaryota; kingdom Viridiplantae; phylum Streptophyta; class Magnoliopsida; order Poales; family Bromeliaceae; genus Tillandsia; species Tillandsia fasciculata. The sequence goes on from CM054954.1 coordinate 8,671,741, forward strand.
CTAACATGCAGACAAAGGTAGTGAGATGGGATAGAATGTTGTTCTTATATCTCCTAGGTCATCCTTCTGAGGCTGTAGGGTTGAACATGAACATCCCATACATAATTTGGAATAGAATGTCAAGATATGTTGAGCATACTCATCATTCTGAGCGACTTCCATTTCCATTGATCATCATGAGAATCTTGAAAAAGTTTGAAATTGATATCAGCTCGACATCATATCAACACTGTTGGGGAATGATAGATGAGTCAACGATTGTGAAGTTCCTTCACAAATTGCCACATGTTACTCCGACACCTTCCACTGGGAAGAAACCGTGTGTCAGCACCTCTGCCTCTCCATCTCAACAAACACCCGGAGCACATGATGAAGCATCGGTAACTTCAATTTTCAAGCAACAACAGTGTCACGCCCCGGGTGTAAACCAGAACCCGGGTCCGTCTACAGATCCGCCGTGCACACGGAATTTCCCGCATACACGAAGCGCTGGTAACCTGCTCAGATATAAGATGTACAATAAAAGAGCATAATACAGAGCTGAAATAGAAGAACCACATAGTAATTGAAATACAAGTAAAGCTGTATCAATACAATAGTCTCCCAGCTACCAAAATAATACATCCAGCTGGCTAGAGCCAGACCCAAAATAAAAGAAAAGCACAATGGTCTGGGTACAATATCTGTCTAATATAATCCCTCAGCTCACAGGAGATCTATCTATTCAGCGATCCCCTTACCTCGATCAGCTGCCGACGGCCCAGCAGCTCCCGCAGACGACTCTGCAATATAAAGGAGAAGAAATAGAGGACAATAATGGGGGTGAGAACTACTAGATAAACCAGTAGCCTCCCCTAGTGGGTAAAACCTCAAACACTGACGCACCCATTAGGACTACTAGAGGCAAAAGGAAAGGACAGTGGTATACTATAGAGACTACTGAAAAGAGGAAACTACCACTACTATGCCTCTACTGCCATGCCAAAAGCAATGACTATATGTATGCATCAGTATCTGTCCTGCCTGCCTGAATAAACCCAATCTAGTCACCAGTGAAAATTGGTACTGCCTGCTCTGCCGTGCCGTGTCGTATCGGGTATGCCAGCCCACACATAACACCGATGCGAAAAGGAGTCTCAAGGACTCAAGAATAGTCTGCCGCGCGCACTCCGGAGTCGCACTCGAGGGAAGCGACCCACACGAGTAAAATGCCTCTGTAATAAGTATCCCTGTAACTAGTATCTCTGTATAGCAGGACTAGATCATGACTATGATCAAAATGGAAAAATCCATCCACTAAAGAAAACTGATACCCAATCTGATGTAAAGATAATCATCCGGTCAACCGCCTACTGTCCGCGGTTACCGTAATAACCCATAAGACCAAAACTGATAAAATAGTCAACCTCTGGCCAACCGCCTGATGTCTGCGGTTACCACAATGCCCCACAACCCATAATAGAGTCTAACCTATCCCAGACTCAAAGCCTCAGCTACACTATCCCAAACCCTGCTCAAACCGAGCAACATGAATCCAGATGCGAAGGAGAATAGTAAAACATGGTTTCTCCTAAGTCAGGTCCCAAAAATAGTGTAGCAATAAATAGTGGCCTATCTAGATGTCCAAACAAGCATGCAAAGGGTTACTGTTGAAAACTGAAAGAAAATATCGAATATTTATTTAGAAAAAGATGATTTTATGATAAGTCTGTTGCATGCGATGATAGGTTCCAGCATATGTCCAGCAATAACGTCCCAGTTTATCATAAACGAACTGCCATATTATTTGTGGGGTTTACTTATGAATTTCATGATTAAAAACACCGATTATCAGTTTAAAGTCGAGAGTCTCTAATACTCCTAGTGAGATAGTCAGAAGTGAGGTAAGCAACAACCACCCACCTCGAAAAGTGTGATCTACACCCAAAAAGGTCTCCTTGCTGTCCGCAGTCTCCTACCCCCGCAACTTGTCGAAAATAGTGTATAACTGTACAGAATAATACATCTGGTGTGAACACAGATCCCAAAATACAGTCTTATTATTATTTTTCCAGCCAGTTTACAAAAGGGGATTCTCACCTCTGTACAGTGCTCTGGAAAATCCAGAAAAATTACGGTTGCGTTCCTTGCAAAGAGTAGGTCAAAATCGACTACTTATTTGCCTTGATCCGATGTTCCTAGCTCAAGATATAAATCGGAGAAGTCGATGCTGTCCAGAAAGTATCACAGCAAAAAGAGGGGTAAAAAGTGCCTCGGGAACTGTGCCAAAAGTGCGAAACGGAGCAAAGTGATCAACACGAAAAACGAAGCCTTACCTCTTACGGTCGCGCTGTCGAAGAAATCGTTTAAAAATTCCTCCTGGTTAGCACACAGCGAATTTCCGACTGAACTGTGACGGAAAATGGGCCGAAATTGGAAATCGTCGCAGTGCGCCGTGTCGCAGATAACTTGCTATCGGAAGATCCAGAAATTCTGAAATTTCTAGGGTAGATAGAGGACAGAGAGAGGAACAACTTTCATATAGGGCAAAATCTCATTTTCTCTCTCTAGAAATCGTAATTTGCAAAGAGAGAGGGAGGGGTTTATATAATGGGCCAATTCACTATTCGGGCTCCACACCAAATCCGGGCCCAGAACAGGAAACATCAAAATCATCCAACCAGAACGCGCCCGTGTCCCAGAACACAGAACACCGATGAAGGGCCAATAGAAATGTGCCACGTGTCCCAGCCGCCCACGTGTTCCACGCGCCCGGCGCACGTGGGCGGCTCTGCGCCCGCCAATGAACAGTGGACACGTGTCCCACGTGGTCCACGGGGCGCACGAGCCCGGTCCACGCGCCGGGTCTTCCGGATCTTGTCGGCCAATGGGGTGATGCCACGTGTCGCACGCCAGCCGCCTCCTTTGACGCCGCCGGGCCAATCAGGTGATGACACGTGGCATTTGGGATCTTCAGTGCTCCCGGTGCACGACTGTTCTGTGGACCCCGCGGCTGCTGGCCTGCCCGCGCCTGCCCGCGGCTTTGTTCCGCCCCTGCGCCGCCCTACGCCGCCGCGCGCCGCTGCCCGCCGCCGCGCGCCGGTCGCTGCCGGCCGCCGGAACAGTAATTCCGGCCGGCCGGAGTTACTGTTCCGGTGAACAGTAAATTTTGCCGAAAAATAAGTTATATATACCATTTTGATCATTTTCGCGCACTGAGTCCGAATCCGCCGTGTGATGACCCGGATCTTCATTGGGGGTTTATGGCTTGATCAGTGGTTTCTGGAGGACTATCTTGGGAGATAGGAGTATTTGGGTGTGTATCGGACTCAAGAAATGGACCCGGCGCAAAAATTGAATCAAGTTGGCTTTTTCAGGGGCTTTCGGGTAAATTTTGGTTGAGAGTTTGGTAAAACGAAGGCCGTATTTGGATTCAGCGCGGAAAAACGCTTGAAAACGGCTATTTATTTGTATTTTTCGGAGTCCGGACACCCAAAAACGGGCCTATTTTAGTGGGCCGGTTCACGGGACATGCGGGTGCACCAGGCGCAGCAAATTTTGTCGCTGCCACGTGTCGGGCCGCCATTGGCCAGACACGGGCGCGTGGGGCGCGCTGGTTGGGCGGCGGCTTCCCTCTCTCTCGCTGCCGCCGGCTTCGTGTCTCCCAAAACGTCCCCAGAACCCTTTTTACAGAGGAGGTTTTGGCCTATAAATAGCCCATTCTCCACCAATCTTGGATTTTTCCATTCTGGCCAAATTCCCTGATTTTTCCAGAGCATCCCCATCTCCTTCTTCTTCTTCTCCTTCACCAGTTTTCGGATTTGGGGTGTGTTGTGGGTGCCCGTAGCTGTGCAATTGGTGGATGAACCCTTTAAAGCTGATTTCAACCATTTTCGTCGCATTTCAGTGCAGGAGCTCCACAGAACTCATTCCTTAGGATTTTGGCCTAATTTTTGGTTCTGTATCTTCACAAGAGGTAGATCTACAACTTTGGTATTCAACACTTTGGTTAGATCTTGAGTTTTATTGAAGTTTTTAAGCCATCTTTGGGACCCTTGTGCACAGTCTGGGATTTCGGACAGTGCTCAGTGTTTTCCCTCCCCTGGACAGTAGGAATGGAATTTTGAGATGATCTTTGTGGGGAAATCTTCAGGACTCAAAGATCTACAACTTTGGTATGTATCACTTTATCTAGATTTGAATATTTCTAGGAGTTTATTAGCCATCTTTGAAGAACTTGTGCACAGCCTGAGATTTTGAACTGAGCTCAATGTTTTCCCTCCCCATTTTCTGGTTTTTCCCGAGTTTTAGACAGAGAAACTGAGGGAGTGGCCTGAAGTGAACTTGTTCCCCTCTCTGTCCTACATCACTCCAGAAAGTTTCAGAATTTTTGGAGTTGCCGACAGCGAGTTCTCTGCGACGCGGCACGCTTCAACGATTTCCATTTTCGGCCCATTTCCGTCGCAGTTCAGTTAGAAAATTTCCGTGCGCTAACCAGGAAGAATTTTTGGGCGATTTCTTCGACAGCGTGTTCCTAAGAGGTAAGGCTTCGATTTTTGTGTTGATCGCTTTGCTCCGTTTGCACTTTTGGCATGGTTCTCGAGGCATTTTTGACCCTTATTTTTCTGTGATGGATTCTGGACAGCGGAGGCTTGTCGATTTTATATCTTGGCCTAAGAGCATCGGATCAAGGCGTTTCAGGACTCGATTTTGATCTACTCGTCGCGAGAACACAGTGGTGATTTTTCTGGGATTTTTGGAAATTGTTTCGAAGGTGATAATTAAGCTTTTCTTGGACAGGTTGCTACAGGATTTTTATTGTGGGAGGTTTTGAGTATGCAGCGGTGTTTTATTTTTATCTTGGCCTACAGGTATCGGATCTGGGCGTATAAGTAGCCGTTTTGGGGCTACTTTTCGCGAGGAACGCAACCGTGAATTTTCTGGATTTTTTTGAGGACTGGACAGAGGTGATATTTATCCTTTTCTGTGCTATTTGGATGACAGCAAATGCTGTTTTGGTGGTATGTTTACACCGGGTGCGATGTTTTGTGCAGTGGGGCACAGTTTTCGATGGATCACTACAACAAAATAGGCTTTTTGTGGCAATTTAATAGCGGCAATTATGAAATTGCCGCTATTAAATAATATCTAATTATACTTTAGCGGCAATTATTTTAAACTTTATATTTTTACCGACAAATAATTTTATGTTAAATATATGGGTGTTTGACCTAATTTTTTAAAGTAATTTCAAGCTAAAAAGTGATTTTTGAAAAAAAAAAATATTTAATAAGTGATTTTGATTTTTAAATCAGTTTTTTTAATTTTAAGGTCTAAAATAAAAAACAATTAACTAAAATCAATTTTTTGAAATTTGATTCTAATTTTGGTCTCAAATTTTAAATTTTAAATTTTTATTTTAATTTTATATTCAAAATTTAAAATTTAAAATTTAACTTTTAAATTTAAAATTTAAAATTTTTAAATTTAAAATTTAAAATTTTTAAATTTAAAATTTAAAATTTTTAAATTTAGATATTAAATTTAGTTTTAAATCTCAAATTTTAAATTTTAAAATTCAAAATTTTAATTTTCAAATTTAAAAGTTAAGATAAAATTTAAAATTTTAAAATTCAAAATTTTAAAATTTAAAATTATAAGTTTTAATTTTTAAATTATAAATTTTAAAATTTATAATTTAAATTTTTAAATTTTAATATTCAAATTTTAAATTTTTAGATTTGAAAATTTTAACCCTAACCCTAATTAACCTGAGCCTATCCACTCTCCCCTACATCCATTCTCCCCTGGATGCTCGAGCTCGAGCTCTCCTCCTCTCCTTCAACCCTTTCTAACCCCTCTCCGATCCTTTTCTACCCCTCTTCGAGCTCGAGCTCTCCTCGTCTCCTTCTACCCCCTCTTCGAGCTCGAGCTCCGATCCCATTCCCCAAATCGCCCTTTCAATTACCTTTATTTCCTTTTTTATTCTCTCATCAATCCATTAACCCTCGCTTTCGAGCATTTCCCGAATCGGGGGAGACGAATCCGCGTGGAGGGGGGGCACCATTTCCGCGTCCTCTTCCTCTCTCTCTCTCTCTCTCTCTCTCTCTCTCTCTCTCTCTCTCTCTCTCGTAACCGATCGGTGGATTCCTCCTCCGCATGTGGAGAGATCGATCGCTCATTATCTTATCGATCGATCCATCCCTCAAATCCGCTCGGGGAGGTGAATGCGCGTATGCGCCGATTCTCCGCTCGATTTACCTTTCTTTCTTTCTTGTTTTTGGTTGATCTAGAGGAAAATAGACGAGATTGTTGTTGTTGTTGTTGTTGTTGTTGTTGTTGTTGAGGAAGAGGAGGAGATTGTGGGGGAGAAAAGGCATTGAGTGAGAGAGAAAGAGAGAAAGGGAACGAAATTGTTGTTGTTGTTGTTGTTGTTGAGGAGGAGGAGGAGGAGGAGGAGAGAGAAGAGGGGAGGGGGAGGGTGGGGGGAAGATATCTGCCACTTTAATTTTGAACTATCTAATTGATTTTTATCAAATTTGTCCTTTCTTCTAGCTATTTGATGGGCATAATGGAACAGGAGCTGCATTATATGCGAAGGAGAATCTCCTGAACAATATTGTGAGTGCCATTCCTTCAGATCTCCCGAATCGGCTCCGTGTGGACGATCTACATATCTATTTTTTCCGTTGTTTTTATATATTATCTGTTTTTTTTTCGTGTCAAAATAGGCTAAATATATGCTCTGCTACTTTAACAGTGCTTTTTTAATAGTACTGCAAGCTTTTATCCAAAATTATAGGTTTATTGCTTATAGTGGAGAGAATGAAAAAAAGAAGATAATTTAGTGGTGTCTTTGGAGGGAAAAAAAAAAAGGGTACAGTGTAAGAAGTGAGAACAAATCTCTAAAGTGCAGTGTAGTATAGTGTTATTAAGCCGCTTAGTTTGCATCTGAATGTACAGGTGATTCAGGTACTTGTATCTATGCATTTGTTTCAACATGTATGTTAGGGTACACATATTCTTATCCATTCTTTTAAGTAAATTAGGTACATATACATATACTTTTGTTTCAACAAAGAAATTAAACAATGGAAAATGATTTTACTGTTCAAGAAGGCTGAACACTTTAGGAGTAATTAGACTCCCATACTTCATATAATAATACAGTATTGGACAAAACGGATATGAGGAGCTGTTATTTCTCTGTTTGTAAACTCTGAACCGTCCGCGAATAAGAAGCAGCAGGCTTAGAAGAGACACACATGATGGTCATCAAGGGCTTGTTTGGATATTGAAATAAGTTATTCGTGAGTCCACCTCATTACACTTTGTTTGATCACTGTCTGATAGGTATTAGTTGAATCTAGTACACATTGAAATTCTGCTGAGAATGCCGTTAGTCGCCCTTATTGGGCCTAGTACACACTAAAATTGCAGCAATAGTCATTCACTTGGCTCAGTGTTGAATCTGCTATTACAAAGCCCTCACAAGTTTAGTTTGAAGTTCTGCCCCAAAAATGAACTGCATGAACTGAG
>CM054954.1:8679358-8746871 GCA_029168755.2 Tillandsia fasciculata
CCTCTCCGGCCGCCGCCGTCGCCTCCGGTTGCCGGCCAAACCCCCAGGTAATCCCTAAACCTACGCGACATTCCCCTTTCTCGCTCTCTCTCTAGAGGGGGCTCGTGTTCTTAGAGTCGTTCCCTGGTCATCCACCGCGTGGGATCGTAAACCCTAGATCAGGATCACGAGGAGGAGGAGGAGGAGGAGAAGGAAGAAGAAGAAATCGGAGATTGGAGATTCCTCGGCGACGAATCTGAGTGTGGGAGAGAGGAGTCGGCGGCGGAAGAGGAGGAGGAGGGAGAGGGAGGGAGAGAGGAGCCATGTCGATGTCGGATTCGGACTCCTCCCTCAACGGCGACTTCAAAACATTTCGCCAAATCAGCCGAGAACGTGAGTCGCCGATCTTGGATTTGCCCTTTAATTTCGTTAAATTGCGATCGATTACTTACTGTCTCGATGTGTTTATGCTTCTCATTTGTCATGATTGGTATTAGTTTCGGTTTGCATGTGAAACGTGCCTTGTCAGTGTTTGTTGAAATGCCGAGGAGTTCACAGCTTGCCCTTTTCGTGGCCGAATTTGGTTTTCTTTACGACCAGTTTGTTGGTGGGATGGGTCTTCTTAAGTGTTTGTTTTGTGGTAGGGAATAACGGCACTCAAAATCATGTATTTTGCTCGTACCTCTCAGATAAGATTGTGTTAGTAGTGTGAGGGGGCCGTTCATGGTCTGTGTGGGATCAGTTTCAAATTGGGTACTGGGAAGGAAGATCTTAAGAAATTCCAAGAAAAGATAAATAAAATCAAAATAATTTTAAAAGTTAATCAATTCTCACAATTTTTCTAAAATTTTTTAAAAAAATTATTTTCTTCAAAGTTCTAATAAATATTTTAAAAAAAAAAGTAAAAATGAAAAGAAATTATCAGTGTAATTGTGATTCTATTCTGGTTGCTTTAGTCATCATATGAACTCTCATCGAATCAATATATGGATCTTGAAAAAATTTGAGAAAAAAAAATAATTTTCTATAATTTTATTTTTTTAATTTTTAAATTCTAAAATAAATGATAAAATCAAAGAATTTTCAAGTTAATAGATATGATTTTCTCATCATATTGTTCTTTTTCTAACTTTCTTAAATGGATTATACTTGGTGAATTTTATTACTGTATTTTAATTTTATTCTTTATGAGACTGCATTCAAATTTCTTAAGATCTTCCTTCCCAGTACCCAATTTGAAACTGATCCCACACAGACCATGAACGGCCCCCTCACACTACTAACACAATCTTATCTGAGAGGTACGAGCAAAATACATGATTTTGAGTGCCGTTATTCCCTACCACAAAACAAACACTTAAGAAGACCCATCCCACCAACAAACTGGTCGTAAAGAAAACCAAATTCGGCCACGAAAAGGGCAAGCTGTGAACTCCTCGGCATTTCAACAAACACTGACAAGGCACGTTTCACATGCAAACCGAAACTAATACCAATCATGACAAATGAGAAGCATAAACACATCGAGACAGTAAGTAATCGATCGCAATTTAACGAAATTAAAGGGCAAATCCAAGATCGGCGACTCACGTTCTCGGCTGATTTGGCGAAATGTTTTGAAGTCGCCGTTGAGGGAGGAGTCCGAATCCGACATCGACATGGCTCCTCTCTCCCTCCCTCTCCCTCCTCCTCCTCTTCCGCCGCCGACTCCTCTCTCCCACACTCAGATTCGTCGCCGAGGAATCTCCAATCTCCGATTTCTTCTTCTTCCTTCTCCTCCTCCTCCTCCTCCTCGTGATCCTGATCTAGGGTTTACGATCCCACGCGGTGGATGACCAGGGAACGACTCTAAGAACACGAGCCCCCTCTAGAGAGAGAGCGAGAAAGGGGAATGTCGCGTAGGTTTAGGGATTACCTGGGGGTTTGGCCGGCAACCGGAGGCGACGGCGGCGGCCGGAGAGGGGCTCGGGCTAAGCTTCAAGATGCAATAATCAGGATGGAGCAACTTTCTTTTCGAAGGCAATTTGACCAAACCAACATGATAGGACTTCTTTAGAGGTTGTCTAGGACCAACCTTAAAGTAACTCGATCCAAAATTCTACTTTCTCCATTTTTTTTTTTCACTCTCTCTCGCTCGGGTTTGCTCTCCAATGGGGTTGGGCTCTAGGGCTTCGGGGCTTCGTGGCTGGTTCTGGGTGTATCAGAGGGTCCAGGGTGATGCTTGGAATCCCCTACAGACCCCTCGTGCTCCCCACCATAGGAGACCAAAAGCCACCCATTTAATGCAATAATCCTTTGCATTTTTCTCAAACCGGTTTCACACAAACCCTCAGCCTCCGAGACCTACTTAGGGGATGCAAAATGCACCCAAGTCCTTATTGTTCAAGCCCCTAAAACTTTGGGGCGCCAGCGCGGGGACCCTGCAGCGCGGCGTGCCTAGCGCGCGGCCTGCAGCCCGCGCGGGGCCCTGCAGCGCCGCGCGCCTGGCGCGCGTCCTCCAGCCCGCGCGGGGCCAGGCAGGGCCGCCCGCGCGGGGGCCTGCAGCGCCGCGAGCCTGGCGCGCAGCCTGCAGCCCGCGCGGCCTAGGGGGTCGCCCGTGTGGGGACCCTGCAGCGCCGCGCGCCTAGCTCACGGCCTGCACCCCGCGCGGGGCCCAAGGGGCCGCCCGCGCGGGGCATTGCAGCTCCGCGCGCCTCGCGCGCAGGCTGCAGCCCGCGCAGGGCCTAGCAGGGCCGCGCGCGCACTACAGTGACGCGCGCGGCCCGCGCAGGGCCGCGGCACTACGCTTGCACCGTAGTGCCGCGCGCCTGCCTGCGATGCTGCGCGCCTTGCGCGCAGCCCGCCGCGCGCGCCCAGGACGAGATTCTGGCAGCCCGGCGCCCTGCTGCACATCAACAGCAGCAGGGCCTGCTGCGCGCGGCGCTCATGCGCGCCCGCGCAGCGGGCGCCTCCCTAGCCGCGCGCTGCCCAATTGCGCGCGCGCGCGCGGCCCCCCGCAACCTCGCTACACAACGGACAGCAAGTCCATTGATCCACCAACAGAAAAAGAAAAGAAAAGAAGTGAAAAGAAGAGAAGCCAAAAAAAAACCCAAGCTCTCACACCAAAAAAAATAAACAACCAACCTCTTCAAGGCTCGCCGGCCATCGCACGGCTCCACGCACTCGCAGCGAAGAAATAGGGACTCAAGAACACCCCTCTTCAACTCCTCTTCTTCTTCTTCTTCTTCTTGCCAAGCCAAAGAAAAAGCTGCTGCTTGCTTGCTTCTTGGAGAAGAGAAAGGTGAGGAGGCAAGGGAGGAGTTGCTTATTAAAAGCACAAGCATTAAATTAATTAAGGCTTAAAATTAATTAATTCCACCTACCAATTCACTTTAAATAAACTCCCCCAACCCACCTGCCAAGCACCCTCACAGCCCCTCACAGCAGCACTAACAAAAAGAAAAAAAAAAAATAAAAGCAACATCAAAAACCTTAATTAACACAATTAAATGAATAAAATAATCCAAAAGTGCCCACGACAACTCACTTTTTGGCTTCGGACCTTCCGCCGCCGCCCGGAACCTCCCGAACTCCGCTGTAATTTAAAATTACACGTACTCGCACCTTTCCTCGGTCAAAAAGCTTATCGGTGGAGTCAGTAAGCTCAACGCAAGATGCCGGTACACTACACTCTCTCCCCCTTCAAATGGTTTCGTCCTCAAAATCCAGAAAGCTCAAAAATCAAGAGGGGGTCTCAAATAAGTGCGGGTAGGTAGTCCTCAGCTCATCCTCGGGCTCCCAAGTAGCCTCTCTCTCATCATGGTGGCTCCACAATACCTTCACATAAGGTATGACCCGATTTCGCAACTCTCTCGCCTTACGAGCAAGAATTCGAATCGGGCGCTCCTGAGAGCACAGCTCCTCGTCCAGCTCTAAAGAAGTGAAGTCCACAATGTGCGAGGGATCATAGACATACCTCCTCAAGACGGATACATGGAAAACATCATGAGTACCGGCTAATCGCGGCGGTAGAGCAACCCGATAGGCAACAGGTCCGACACGCTCTAAAATCTCGAAGGGTCAAATAAAACGCGGGCTCAGCTTCACGCGCACCCCAAAGCATCGAATCCCTCGAGAGGGCGAGACTTTCAGAAACACATGATCTCCCACCTGAAACTCCAAGTCTCGCCGCCTCCTATCGGCGTAGCTCTTTTGTCGGCTCTGTGCAATGACCAAGTGGCGCCGAATAACCTTGACTTTATCCTCGGCTTCCAAAAGCAAATCTGGCCCCAAAGTTTTCTTTTCACCCACGTCACTCCAACATAGAGGCGATCGACATTTCCTACCATGCAATGCTTCATAGGGCGCCATCTGGATACTCGCCTGGAAGCTATTGTTGTAGGCAAACTCTGCTAATCTCTAATGTCGATCCCAACTGCCGCTAAAGCTCAGGGCCGAGGGAGCACGCATGCATGCAGGCGCATGCTTTGTTGGCTGAGTGAGGAGTCGAAGTGCGCAGGAGGGTTATAGCAGATGCGAGGATTATTGGTTGAGCTTCCAGGGATTTTTCGAGGTGCGCGACAGTGCGCGCGCGCGCGGCGCAGTTCAGTTTTTCGCCAGATCGTAATTTCGGCGCGACCCCGACTTCGGCTTCCCTACGAAAAGCTTTTTAGGTGGGTTAAAATTCTTTCAAATTGTATGGAATGCCTTCTAATGCTTCTGTATGCATTTTGATCATGTCTAGTGTATGATTTTTACTGTTGGTAAATCTGATAGTTGCCTAGGAAATTCCAAGAAATTCAACAAAATCCCAAATTAATTTTAGTATACTCCTGGTACTGTAGGGCACTAGGTTGCATGGTTAAAGAGTGTTACTTTTGCACCGGGATCGTTTTAAAAATCATAAAACCTATTTTAAGGAAAGATTGACATTTTTAAATATGGTTTTTAAATTGTGAGAGTGTCAGTGAGATGACTGAGTCCCTATGTACTGTAACCTCGTGCCTGGGGGCCGAGGGGTTTTTATTTGACTTATGCATGGTTTTTACTAGTGTCTTGGGAGTGGGTGAGGGCTTATCAGACTGAGTCGTGGAGGGTTTTCCGACCTAGACATGAGTTGAGTCATTGTTATTCGAGTTTTTCCGATCTGATTGATCGTGGACTGTAGCCTGCCTATGCCGCTTGTGAGACAGTTGAGACATACATAGTTCGGTGGGGTTGCTCCCCTCGAGTTACGCTCCGGATGCGTGTTGTTGATGCAACTAGTTGATACACTAGAGCTCGCTTTGCGAGAGATTGAGATAGTCCGTGTGGGATGCCCCTAAGTAAGTCCAAGTCCCTTGGGGGCTAGTGGCCGTAGGTTTGGCGCAGGCTTGACTGGACCCTATGCGGCAGTCATTGAGATTGGGTGATATGAGCGGGTGGTTGCATTATATGTTCTTAGATGGTTTTCCTTTGAGCATGTTAGTTGAGGCATGTAGCGTAGTTTTATTTTCAGCTTGCATTTCATCTATCTATCTATCTATCTGCTTGCCTCCAGTAGACTTAGTGGGCATACCGTGGACCTTGGGGATGGTACCCACTGAGAACTACCTTCTGCAGTAGTTCTCGCACCCACTGTAGTGACAGGTGTTCCTGAGGCGACTGTTCAGGGTTCAGCTCGTGCGGAGTCTTCAAACTGAGGTAAGGGCGTGGCCGACTAGTTCCCACCCGTGTCTGTAGAGTCAGAGGTAGAGTAATCTGTATTTTTTGTTTCCTCTTTTGTACTGGATAGTGGTTTGTACTTATGTACGGAGTGGACTTTGTACTCGGACTTTTGTTATATGGTGATTCAGCTGTTTCAGTTTTATTTCTCTAGTGTAGTTTCTTTTCAGCTTTGATACTTGTATAGCTGTAGATCTTTTTGCATGTTAGACGCTTCGTCTGTGCAGGAAGTCCCGTGCAGGCGGCGGATCTGTTGGCGAGCCCGGATCGCAGTTTCGATCGCGGGGCGTGACAGGTTTTGGTGGTATCAGAGCCTAGGTATATAGGTCATTGAGGACTTAGAGACCCTAGGATATTGATTGTATAGTAGGATCACTATCGTGAGAGACGTGACATTAGCGAGAGTCCTGGTTGAGTCCGTAGCTTCCCCAGGGGATTGGGGCAAGTAACTTTACATGTTTATTCACTAAAGTCGTTATGTTCGCTGTAGACAACATAATGCTTTAGAAGGGTGACATGTTTTAGACTTTCGCTTGATCGGGTCGAGTGATTTCTATTCTCTGACGTTTTGCTTTTGTTGCAGATTCCTGCGATGCCTCCGAGACGTCGTGCGACGACGAGAGCGCCTTCTACGTCAGATGAGGAGCCCGAGCAGCGGAGGCCGGGCAGGGCGAGGTCCAGGAGTTATGGGCCCAGGTGGCCCAGATGTCTGAGGCTTTGCGGCGCTAGGAGGAGGCGGCCAAGCGCCAGGAGGAGAATATAGAGTGTATGATGAGGTTGCTTGAGCAGAGGGCATCTCCTACAGCACCACCAACATCACCTCCGGTTGCGACATTGTCGACCTTGTCTCAGATCGCTCCGTTGACAGAGTCGGAGCAGAGGGAGCTCACAGATCGACTATCCTATATTAGCCAGTTTCATCCTCCGCGATTCGTAGGGCAGAGTTCAGAGCCTTGGGAGGCAAAGAACTTGATTTCAGTGATGCAGAAGTTATTTGAGAACCTGTTTATCAAGGAGAAGCATCAGGTGTACTTGGCCACACACTTTCTGGAGAAGGACGCTGAGACTTGGTGGCGTCGAGTTCGTCTTGTGGGACCACCGGCTGCACCGTTATTGACTTGGGCGGAGTTTCGTGCTTTGCTGCTCGGGGTCTACTTTCCCGACAGTGAAAAGCAGAAACTAGAAGGAGATTTGCGACGACTGCTGCAAGGGAGTCGGCCCCTTCGGAAGTATATCGATCCTTGAGTTTCAGCGGCTGTTGAGCAGCGTTCCCTATGTGCCCGGGATGAGGCCCAGAGAGTTGAGCTATTCGAGAGAGGTCTACGTCAGGATATATATCCCCTTGTACACTCGCATAGAGCACAGACTTTGGATGCAGCTATTGAGCACGCTCAGTGGGTTGACCGAGGATCCGTGGTTATGTCAGAGCGAGGGCTTGTGCTAGGGACTAGTTCTGGAGAGAAGTGTCCAGCGCCGTCAGATTTTGGTCAGTCGAGCAGGCCGAGACTATCGAGACCACCACGATTCCAGCCTCGAGGTCATGGGTCTCAGGAGAGGCAGAGATCAAGGGGTTTCCGGCCGCCGAGACAGCAGCACCAGCAGCAGCAGAGACGTCCAGATAGATGTGTTATTTGCGGCGAACCCCATGCACCTCAGTTTTGTGATCAGAGACAGGGACGGTGTTTTCACTGTGGGCAGCCAGGGCAGATAGCATCGATTTATCCGGGAGTAGGGTCGCCAGTACCCTCGTCAGCATCGACTCCTCCTCCGCCCTTTCAGACGGGAGGAGCTTCGACCGGTTATGGCCAGGGGGATAGGGCCACTTCGTCATGGCAGTCAGATAGGCGACCACCTCCGAGCGGGCGAGTTTATGCCACTCAGGTTGAGGATTCAGGGGCAGCGAGCCATGTGGTAGCAGGTATTATTCTTATCTCCTCTATTCGCACTAGAGCTTTATTTGATACCGGAGCATCGCATTCATTCATCAGTAGGGCATTTGCATTGTTGCATGGGCTAGAGATAGGACTGTTAGCTTGTACTCATGAGGTTCAGATACCTGATCATGTGTTACATGTAGATGAGTGTTATCAGTCCTGCCCAGTGCAGTTAGGGCCCTGGATTTTGCCTGTTGATCTTTTGGTCCTTTGCCAGCTCCGGGATTTCGATGTAGTGTTGGGGATGGATTGGTTGACTCAGTATTATGCTACTATCGATTGTAGAGAGAGGACTGTGACCCTTCGTGAGCCGGGTCAGGAGGAGTTTGTTTATACGGGATGTTAGAGTACCCTATTTGTAGCGACTATATCTTCGGCCAGAGCACGACGGATGTTGAGTCGCGGCTGTGTCGCTTTCTTAGCGACTGTTGTAAAGGTGCCTACGGCGATGCCCGGGCTCGAAGACATCCCTGTTGTCCGAGAGTATCCGGATGTGTTTCCTCCAGAGTTATCTTCAATGCCACCGGACCGAGAGATAGAGATTGTGAGTGATGTAGTCCCTGGAACTACACCAATCTCCAAGGCACCCTACAGGGTGGCCTCTGCAGAGCTGAGAGAGCTAAAGGCTCAGTTACAGGATCTTTTGGATCGTGGGTTTGTTCAACCTAGTGTTTCTCCCTGGGGAGCCCCGATCCTATTTGTGAAGAAGAAAGACGGGTCACTTAGGCTATGTGTGGACTACCGGGAATTAAATAAAGTGACCGTCAGGAACAAGTATCCCCTTCCTCGGATTGATAATTTATTTGATCAGCTTCAGGGAGCTACGGTATTCTCGAAGATAGATCTTCAGTCCGATTACCACCAGCTGAGGGTGAGGGCCGAGGATGTATCCAAGACGGCGTTCAGGACTCGGTATGGGCATTATGAGTTTACGGTGCTGCCTTTTGGATTGACGAATGCCCCTGCCGCCTTTATGGATCTGATGAATCGAGTGTTCCAGCCGTACTTGGACCGTTTTGTGGTGGTCTTCATCGATGACATCTTGGTTTATTCCCGTAGCGACATTAAGCACGAGGAGCACTTGAGGATAGTGCTGCAACTTCTGAGAGAGAAGAAGTTGTATGCCAAGCTAAAAAAGTGCGCATTTTGGCTTCGGGAAGTTTCATTTTTAGGCCATGTAGTTTCAGCCGCAGGAGTGGCAGTGAACCTGACGAAGATAGATGCAGTTCGGGATTGACCTAGACCTACGACGGTGACAGAGATTCGGAGCTTCTTGGGCCTAGCAGGCTACTACCGTCGGTTCGTAGAGGCCTTTGCGAAGCTCTCTACTCCCCTCACCAGATTGGCTAGGAAGGGGACGAGATTTGTATGGACTGAGCAGTGCCAGCAGAGCTTCGACGAGCTGAAGCTTCGACTGATTTCAGCGCCGATCCTTGCATTGCCAATTATGGGAGAGGGATTTACGGTTTACAGTGATGCCTCCCACAACGACTTAGGTTGTGTTCTGATGGAGCGTGATAGGGTAATTGCTTATGCATCGCGGCAATTAAAGGATTATGAAACGAATTACCCTACTCACGATTTGGAACTAGCCGCGGTTATATTTGTTCTGAAGCTATGGCGACACTATCTCTACGGCGAGCACTGCGAGATATTTACCTATCACAAGAGCCTGAAGTATTTATTTACTCAGAAGGAGCTTAATTTGAGGCAGCGCCGGTGGTTAGAACTGTTAAGGATTACGATCTGAGCATACAGTATCATCCCGGCAAGGCCAACGTGGTCGCGGATGCCTTGAGTAGGCGATCAGGTCAGTCTTTGAGCTTATTGATTACTCAGTGTTACGGAATTTGAGTTGGCGTATTTCGTGAAAGTGTCTAAGTCTTGAAGATTGAAGATGAGAAGGTTTGAATCATATACCTCAATCTCAAGAAAGAAGAATTCAAAAGGATCAGGTATGTTTAACTAATTATTTTTGGTGATCCGAATACTTCTCATAGTGTAGAAACACTTGGATGAATTTTTTATTGCATAAAAATCAAAAACTGGACATGGAACATGTTCAGGATCCGGATCAGCCAATCCAATCCGGATCCCGAAGGGTGTTGGTTCATATGCAAATCCAATCCGGATCCAAGCCATTTCTGATCCGGATCCCGAACATTGGTTTTTGCTGAAATTTATGAACGATCCGGATCGGGCATTTCAATCCGGATCCCGAACCCCTGTTTTTCTGGAATTGTCTATCTCGTTACGGCAATCCGGATCGCAGTAAATTCAATCCGGATCGTCGTCCTGTAAAATTCCAGAAATGGTTAGTTTTTTATTCTTATCCTCTCCCAATGGTTTCTAACCTATAAATAGACCCTTGATTCATTTTTAGAAAAACGGAAAAATAGATCCGTACACGACCGAAAAAGAGAAAAATCTACATATAGAGAAGAAAGGGAATAATAGATTTAATTCTATGTTTCTTCATCTATATTGATTAATTTGATTCTAGATTTTCCAAACTCAGATTTTGAGTAGAATCAAATTAATGAATACCTAGATGGTATTTCCGATCTATTTCTAATCTAAGTATTCGGCGGATCATCACCACCCAAAAAAAAAAACAACGATTTTTCCAAAATCGGTGCGTGGACTCGCGTGGCCTTGTGGATTCAAGGTGCAACCGCTTTCGTGGATTCGAAGCGAGGTACGTTCGTGGATTCGAAGCGTGCTACTGAGTGAAGACCGTGGATTCGGTCGGACGTCGTGGACTCGACGTTGGACGCTGTGGATTCGGCGTTGGACGCAGATCGTGGATTCGAGAAGCGTCGTGGAGCGAGCGGAGAAGATCTACTAGGAGCGTATGGTAAAAGGTTGAGTCGTCTGTGAGTACGTTATATCACCTTGTACGTGTTTTAATTCTAGTGGATTTCGCCGTGTGATCGGTCCCGTGGTTTTTTACTTCGGTTTGGAGTTTTTCCACGTAAAAATCTTGCGTGTTATTTTTATTTCCGCATTGAGTTTTATTGCGCAATGATTTTTTGAGTGTTTACTGTTTACACCTATTCACCGCCCTCTAGGTGTTTTTTTCCCTATTTAGATCCATTACATTTAAACCCAACAAGTGGTATCAGAGCGGGAATAGGGTTGTAAACAATGGTTGAAGGTGAAAATATCAACAGACCCCCTTTCTTCGATGGAACAAATTATGCGTACTGGAAAGTACGGATGAAAGCCTTTTTAATTTCCATCGACGAACGGGTGTGGCAATCAATCGAATTAGGATGGTCTAATCCAACTGAAATTATTGCTGATGTTCGCACCATCAAACCTAGGTCGAAATGGACCAAGGAAGAGATTGATTTATCATCTTACAATGGCAAGGGAATTAATGCTCTATTTAATGTTTTGTCACAAACTGAGTTCTCTCGCGTCTCGGCATGTGAGACTGCGAAAGAAATCTTGGATGTTCTGCAAGTTACACATGAGTGAACTAACCTTGTAAAGATTCAAAAACTGCAAATGCTTACGAGCAAGTTTGACTCCATTTCTATGGCAGAAAGTGAATCTTTCACAGACTATTACACACGATTGCAAGACATCGTAAACTCATTTGCTAACTTGGGAGAGAAGATTCCAGAATTTAAAGTTGTAAGAAAGATATTAAGAACTCTTCCTGAACGATTTCGCCCAAAGGTTGCAGCCATTGAAACAATTAAATACCCGGACGAAATGCGTGTAGAAGAATTAGTTGGTGCACTTCAAACTTATGAAATGACATTTCCTACTAACTATTCTTCTGGAAAGGCATCCTTTTCTAAGTCTTCAGGTTTTGCATTGAAATCAACAAAAGAAGAAGACGTGGATTCATCCTCCTCAGACGATGACGAGAACCTATCTATGGAGGACTTTGAGAAGCAGCTCGCTCTCTTGACAAGGAAGTTTCGCCGCAACTTTCGAAGGGGTAATTCAGGCAAAACTTCATCCTTCCGAAAGTCGAAGAAAGGCAAGGGTACTTCAAGTTACAAGTCAAGAAAGCAAGAGAACTTCTCAAAGGATAAGAAAAGTTCAGAGGGACAAGTACAATGTTTCAAATGTCGAGGCTACGGCCACATTGCAACGAAATGTCCCAACAAGAATCCGGCGAAGAAGAAGGCGATGCAAGTCGTCACTTGGGATGACAACTCAACGTCAAATGAGTCATCCTCAAGTGATGAAGAAGACAACGCAACGGCATTCCACGCGTCCACATCTTCACCCTTCATGTGCTTTATGGCTAGTACCTCAGATTCCTTGTCCAACTCCTCCCATGTTGAAAAGATCGCTACGGACAATGAATCGAGTAATTCTGAAGGTGAAGATTTTGCTCTTGCCTACCATCAACTATTACGGGATTCAAAGAAACTGGCAAAGCAAAACCGGAGTTTGAGAGGGAGATTGCAGGATCTCGAAGAAGAAGCAAAAAGGGCATCTTCTCTCTCAAACGCTCTTGAAGTGGAAAGGGATAACTTAGTCAAAACAAATGTTTCCCTTCAAGAGAAAAATGAGCTTTTTGAGAAGGAACATGAGAAACTGGTGGATAAAGCTAATTACTTCTCAAGGCTCTACAACGAGGCTCAACGGGATAAAATGGAAATGACAAAGACCATCTTCCAACTCAAAGATGACTTAAAGCGATTCTCTTCAGGAAGGAGTAAGTTGGATAGGCTTCTTGGTCTTGGTCAAACAAATCGGTTCGGCCTCGGGTACACTCAAACTGGAGACAGTCCAAGTTCGAGTGGAACAGTTTTTGTGCCTCAGTCGGTACCTCCTCCTCCGACACCGAAATTCAAGACAAGCAACGTCAACAAGCCTACTTCACCCTCTTCGGGATCGTCAACCACTAAGGTATGTTTTCGTTGTGGTCTTACAGGGCACATAAGGAGAAATTGCAAGATGGGAGCCAAATGCTCAACTCAAGCACTTCTTGCAACGACTACCAAAAGGGTGATTCCTCGGAAATCAAATGCAAACTTTTCAAAGGAAAAGAGCCTTGGTAGTTCACCGCACAAGACGATATCATCAAGGAGCAGCAGTCAATCTAACAAGACGCTTTCACCAAGGAAAATAACTTCACGACCATTACCGACGCATTCCAAAAAGGTTTGGGTGCGCAAAGGTGAAATTTTCCCTTGTCTCGTTACCAATATCTCCTTGCATGCATATGATAATTCGTCTTGGTATCTGGATAGCGGGTGTTCCCGTCACATGACCGGTGACAAAAACTATTTTCAAACCTTTGAGAAAATCTCCGGAGGACTTGTTGTTTTCGGAGACGGTCGGTCTTCCAAGATTGTTGGAAAAGGAACTATCGCTATTACGGATGGCCCGGTTCTAAATAATGTGTTATATGTAGAAGGCCTTAAGACTAACCTCATAAGTATCAGTCAACTTTGTGATAATGGTTTTTCAGTTAATTTTTCATCTGTTGAATGTGTTGTAACTGATAAGGACCATGTATTCTTTTTAAAAGGGATTAGATCTGAAAACAATTGTTATGTTGTTCCAAATAAAATTTCTGAAAAATTGTAACCTAGCTTCTTTGAAAAATGAAATACTTTGGCATGAACGGCTAGGTCACATAAATTTTAAGGAACTGGCAAGAATTTCAAATAAAGATGTGGTTAAGGGGGTTCCTAAACTTTCATTTGAACAAAACATTGTGTGTGGCGGTTGTCAAAAGGGAAAACAATCAAGGACTGCACACAAGAACTTGAACCACATTGGTACTAAACGGCCTTTGGAACTTTTGCACATGGATTTAATGGGGCCAACTCGTCAACCATCTTTGGGAGGTAAATGGTATATTTTCTTATTGGTTGATGATTTCTCTAGATATTCTTGGGTAGCATTTTTAAAAGAGAAAGCTGATACTTTTGATTCTTTTCACGAGATTTGCCATCGTATTATGATTGAAAAGAATGAAAAGATTATTCGTGTTAGAAGTGATAGAGGTGGAGAATTCATAAATTCTAAATTCATTGATTTTTGCACTTCCAACGGCATTAAACATGAATTCTCAGCACCCTATACACCTCAACAGAATGGTGTAGTCGAGCGCAAAAACAGGGTCGTACAGGAGATGGCACGTGTTATGCTTCATAGCCGGAACCTACCGTTATATTTTTGGGCTGAAGCGGTGAACACTGCTGTCTATGTAATTAATCGCGTTTATTTGCGCCCGGAAACTTTAAATACACCATATGAACTATGGTTTTGTAGAAAACCGAACATCAAATATTTTCGTATCTTTGGGAGTCGTTGTTACATTTTACGTGACCGCGAAAATCTTAGAAAATTTGACTCTCGAAGTGACGAAGGAATTTTCATGGGTTATTCTACAAACAGTAGAGCATATCGAGTATTTAACTTAGAATCTAAAACAATGGTAGAATCTATAAATGTTAAAGTAGATGAAGCTTTTCACTTTGCATCTGAAAAATCTACCCTCGATATCTCTCTTGATGATGATACACCTGCCAATGCATCTTCTAATAACAATTCTTCCGATAATAATGATGCATCTAATGGTTCTTCAAGTTTATCTGATGTGCAGGAATCATCTCAAGTACCTCCGAGTACTCCGTTACCTCAAACGTTATGCATCTCCAAGGATCATCCTGAATCGAACATTATTGGAGACCCACAAGAAGGAGTCAGAACTCGGAGACAATTGGTTTGTGGATTCGCTTGTTACGTTTCCTTAATCGAACCAAAGAATGTCGATGAAGCTCTTCAGGATGACTACTGGATTGAAGCAATGCAGGAAGAGCTCCATCAATTTGAGCGAAACAAAGTCTGGGAATTAACGAAGCCTCCGAAGCAACACAATGTGATAGGTACTAAATGGATTTTCAAGAACAAGAAAAATAAGGATGGTACTATCATCAGGAACAAAGCACGACTAGTTGCTCAAGGCTACTCTCAAATAAAAGGTATAGACTTTGATGAAACTTTCGCCCCTGTAGCTAGACTCGAGTCCATTCGTATCCTATTTGCAATTGCTTGTCATTTTAAAATAAAACTTTTTCAAATGGACGTTAAGAGCGCGTTTTTAAATGGGTTTTTAGATGAGGAAGTTTATGTGGCTCAACCGAAAGGTTTTGTAGACCATAAACAACCTAACCATATTTTTCGTTTGAAAAGGGCTCTTTACGGTCTGAAACAACCACCGCGAGCATGGTACGAAAGGTTGACAAAGCACCTTTTGGAGAAGGGCTATACTCGAGGGGGAGCAGACAGGACTCTCTTCGTGAAGCATTATCAAAATAACTTCATTGTAGCACAAATCTATGTCGATGATATTGTATTTGGCGCAACAAGAGATAATGATGCTTCTAAATTCGCTGAAACCATGGAAAGCGAATTTGAGATGTCCATGATGGGCGAATTGACTTATTTTCTTGGATTACAAGTAAAACAAAATGATGAAGGCATCCATTTGTGTCAATCCAAGTATGCAATGGAGTTGGTCAAAAAGTTTGATTTAGAAAATTCTAAGAATTTTCCGACTCCAATGGGAACTAGCCACAAGGGACTTGGAAGTGAATCAAACAGTGAGAATGTAGACGAGAAACTTTATCGTAGTATGATTGGAAGTCTACTTTACCTCACGGCTAGTCGCCCGGATATATCCTTTAGTGTTGGGATCTGCGCGAGATATCAATCAGCACCAAAGGAGGTTCACCTGAAAGCGGTGAAAAGGATCATCCGGTACATCAAAGGAACAATAAATTTCAGAATTTGGTGTCCTATGGGAACAAGTCTGGACATAGTTGGATACTCAGATGCCGATTGGGCAGGATCTGTGGATGATCGGAAAAGTACGAGTGGTGCATGTTTTTATCTTGGCCATTGCCTTGTTGCATGGCATAGTAAAAAGCAAAACTGCATAGCACTCTCAACTACCGAAGCGGAATATATTTCAGCGGGTAGTTGTTCAATCCAACTCATTTGGATGAAAAGTGTGTTGAGCGACTTCCGGATTTCAGCATCTTCGGTAATGATTCTTTGTGACAACACCAGTGCTATAAACATTTCAAAAAACCCTGTGTTGCACTCAAGAATAAAACACATTGAACTTAGATATCATTTTCTTAGAGAGCTAGTTGAATCAAATATTCTTCAACTTTCATATATTTCAACTGAGGATCAATTAGCTAACATTTTAACAAAACCTTTGGATCAAAAACGTTTTATTCATTTGCGTAAAGCAATTGGAATGCTTTCCTTGAAATAATCTCTTTTTGAAACTTTTGCTTAGGTTAGGTTTTGTTGTGTGTTTTTGTTCATTATCTATGTTTGTACATAGGACATTAATTGAGCAATAGTTATATTGACTTTAATTGCATCTTTTCACGCATTTAGAAATTTATTATGCTTTTGACATCATAATATTTCAATGTTGCAATGATCATTTATGTTAATTAAGTCATATTTTAAGTGATCAAAGTTAATTTCTCTCTCAATGATCTCTTGGTATAGTCATTATCTTATTTGACTATTTAGTCGAGTATGAATTCGAGATCAATTTTTGGTTGAATGCTTTATATTTTAAATAATTGATAGCCAATTGAGGGGGAGTCAATGAAATGTAATATGCTCATAAGATGTGGAAAGAGTTACATCCCAATGAGGAGTGTGAAAACTACCACCACATGAAGGAAAGAGCTACCACCTCGGTCGTCCGAGTACTGTGTGCAGCTACCACATGTATACCAAGCATGGTTTTTCAATTTTTGATTAAATAAAATGCATGTTGAAATACTTGACTCAGTCAAATTTCAAGGTTGGTATAAGGTGGAATTTTAATGAAAGATGCTCAAAGAGCCACTCTCTTCAACAGATTGTCTAGATACATTATCTAACTTATTTGGGATTTCAAACATCTATTGATCTTGGTATTTTATTTTCTTTACCAAATTGATGATTTGATAAAGGCATTACGCATAAGATCATGTTAGATGTGATTGAAGTTGTTCAACTTTAAGGGATTTAATTTTTATAAATTTTCGTTTCATTTTTGGATATTATTGATAGATTTGGTATAATCTATTTCTTGTTGTATGAAACGATGATTTTTATTTAAAGTTGATACACAAAAGTGCTCACAATCTTTTTCTGAATTTTATGGAATTTTTCTGAATTTTTCTGATGAAAAAGTTGAAGCCGATCCGGATTGGACAAAGTGATCCGGATCCCGAACGCAGGTGTTTCCTGCGGGTAGCCGATCCGGATTGGATTCACGATCCGATCCGGATCACGGCTAGGGTTTTTAATGGAACGAAAGGGTTTTGATTTCTTTTACTGCAATCTTTTGTTCTTAAGTCCCCAGAGCCTCTATCTCTAGAATTAATCTTCTTGAAGGCTTCCAAACTCAAGTTTTTCGATTCTAAGTAAGTCTTTTTGATCAAAATCTCATTTTTTTCTTGTTTTTTCCTTCTTTGCTCAAAACGCAAGGTGAAATCATGAAACAATTTCGTTTGTGAGTGGTTTTTGATCAAATTTCTTTTGAAATAAGAACTCTGGGTAGATTAGTTTTGATTATATGCTAGGTATTCTCCTGATTAACGAATTTTTGAGCTTCGATTTCGGAAAATTCGGTTTTAGGGCATATAATAGGAATTTTTGAAAAACATGAAATTGATCTATTTTTAAAATTCTTTTTGCAAAACTAATTTGATTCTTAGTCTCTCTACATGATTATGATTATTTGGGTACAATTTTTAAAAATTAACAATTTTTCATGTTCTTGAGTTGGTCTTCACAGGACACTTCTTAAAGCACAAACAGCAATGACGTTCTCATGGATCATTCTTTTGTTGGTCACAATGGTGCACACTCGGGCAACAAACAAACTGAAGAGAGCTAAGAAAACCCAACAAAAAGGTGAGTTTCATCTTATCAGTGATTCAGAAACTGAAGCAGATAATGATGAGGTAGACTGGGACAAATTGACTGATGATGGTGAATCAATGCCCGTTAAACCTAAACAAAAGGCTTCCGATGGATCAAAAGGAAAGGCACCCATGGACACAGGAAAAACACCTATGACTTCACCAACCATCTCGATAAAAAGGAAACGACTAGCTCGACGCTTTGGACGAGCACGAGATGCTGATGTTAGCAAACCAATAGTTCCTGACTCCCCGCTTCGCGTGGAAGAAGTGTTCGTTAACACTGATCGCCTTAGAGCTTTTGAACATCGTGAATGCATCGGTGAACGACATGTCAACATTGAAGCTCTCCGAAATCACTCACCAGAGTTTGGGACTTTAATTGAGCAAGCTAATCACATCCAAGTCTGCCGATTCCCCGAATTACTTGGGTATTGTTTGTATCGTGTAAGAACCTTTTACACAAATGCAAGACATCTTCAAGAAGATGAACGTGGCTCAATGTATTTCTATACAAATATCCAAGGGATGAGACTTAAAATCACTCCGCAGTTAATCGGCGAAGTCCTAGGAATGGAATCCAACAGATCGGGGATCAACTTTTTGACGGGAAGAAGTTTGACAAATGCCTTGTGGCAAACCGTGATAGAAGGAATTTGTTTGGAAGGAACTGAATCAGTAGATGGTAAATCTGTAAAATCCAAACAACTTCGGCTTGAGTACCGATTTCTTAACTTTATCACGTGTTACAACATTCTTCCTAACATGCAGACAAAGGTAGTGAGATGGGATAGAATGTTGTTCTTATATCTCCTAGGTCATCCTTCTGAGGCTGTAGGGTTGAACATGAACATCCCATACATAATTTGGAATAGAATGTCAAGATATGTTGAGCATACTCATCATTCTGAGCGACTTCCATTTCCATTGATCATCATGAGAATCTTGAAAAAGTTTGAAATTGATATCAGCTCGACATCATATCAACACTGTTGGGGAATGATAGATGAGTCAACGATTGTGAAGTTCCTTCACAAATTGCCACATGTTACTCCGACACCTTCCACTGGGAAGAAACCGTGTGTCAGCACCTCTGCCTCTCCATCTCAACAAACACCCGGAGCACATGATGAAGCATCGGTAACTTCAATTTTCAAGCAACAACAGTGTCACGCCCCGGGTGTAAACCAGAACCCGGGTCCGTCTACAGATCCGCCGTGCACACGGAATTTCCCGCATACACGAAGCGCTGGTAACCTGCTCAGATATAAGATGTACAATAAAAGAGCATAATACAGAGCTGAAATAGAAGAACCACATAGTAATTGAAATACAAGTAAAGCTGTATCAATACAATAGTCTCCCAGCTACCAAAATAATACATCCAGCTGGCTAGAGCCAGACCCAAAATAAAAGAAAAGCACAATGGTCTGGGTACAATATCTGTCTAATATAATCCCTCAGCTCACAGGAGATCTATCTATTCAGCGATCCCCTTACCTCGATCAGCTGCCGACGGCCCAGCAGCTCCCGCAGACGACTCTGCAATATAAAGGAGAAGAAATAGAGGACAATAATGGGGGTGAGAACTACTAGATAAACCAGTAGCCTCCCCTAGTGGGTAAAACCTCAAACACTAACGCACCCATTAGGACTACTAGAGGCAAAAGGAAAGGACAGTGGTATACTATAGAGACTACTGAAAAGAGGAAACTACCACTACTATGCCTCTACTGCCATGCCAAAAGCAATGACTATATGTATGCATCAGTATCTGTCCTGCCTGCCTGAATAAACCCAATCTAGTCACCAGTGAAAATTGGTACTGCCTGCTCTGCCGTGCCGTGTCGTATCGGGTATGCCAGCCCACACATAACACCGATGCGAAAAGGAGTCTCAAGGACTCAAGAATAGTCTGCCGCGCGCACTCCGGAGTCGCACTCGAGGGAAGCGACCCACACGAGTAAAATGCCTCTGTAATAAGTATCCCTGTAACTAGTATCTCTGTATAGCAGGACTAGATCATGACTATGATCAAAATGGAAAAATCCATCCACTAAAGAAAACTGATACCCAATCTGATGTAAAGATAATCATCCGGTCAACCGCCTACTGTCCGCGGTTACCGTAATAACCCATAAGACCAAAACTGATAAAATAGTCAACCTCTGGCCAACCGCCTGATGTCTGCGGTTACCACAATGCCCCACAACCCATAATAGAGTCTAACCTATCCCAGACTCAAAGCCTCAGCTACACTATCCCAAACCCTGCTCAAACCGAGCAACATGAATCCAGATGCGAAGGAGAATAGTAAAACATGGTTTCTCCTAAGTCAGGTCCCAAAAATAGTGTAGCAATAAATAGTGGCCTATCTAGATGTCCAAACAAGCATGCAAAGGGTTACTGTTGAAAACTGAAAGAAAATATCGAATATTTATTTAGAAAAAGATGATTTTATGATAAGTCTGTTGCATGCGATGATAGGTTCCAGCATATGTCCAGCAATAACGTCCCAGTTTATCATAAACGAACTGCCATATTATTTGTGGGGTTTACTTATGAATTTCATGATTAAAAACACCGATTATCAGTTTAAAGTCGAGAGTCTCTAATACTCCTAGTGAGATAGTCAGAAGTGAGGTAAGCAACAACCACCCACCTCGAAAAGTGTGATCTACACCCAAAAAGGTCTCCTTGCTGTCCGCAGTCTCCTACCCCCGCAACTTGTCGAAAATAGTGTATAACTGTACAGAATAATACATCTGGTGTGAACACAGATCCCAAAATACAGTCTTATTATTATTTTTCCAGCCAGTTTACAAAAGGGGATTCTCACCTCTGTACAGTGCTCTGGAAAATCCAGAAAAATTACGGTTGCGTTCCTTGCAAAGAGTAGGTCAAAATCGACTACTTATTTGCCTTGATCCGATGTTCCTAGCTCAAGATATAAATCGGAGAAGTCGATGCTGTCCAGAAAGTATCACAGCAAAAAGAGGGGTAAAAAGTGCCTCGGGAACTGTGCCAAAAGTGCGAAACGGAGCAAAGTGATCAACACAAAAAACGAAGCCTTACCTCTTACGGTCGCGCTGTCGAAGAAATCGTTTAAAAATTCCTCCTGGTTAGCACACAGCGAATTTCCGACTGAACTGTGACGGAAAATGGGCCGAAATTGGAAATCGTCGCAGTGCGCCGTGTCGCAGATAACTTGCTATCGGAAGATCCAGAAATTCTGAAATTTCTAGGGTAGATAGAGGACAGAGAGAGGAACAACTTTCATATAGGGCAAAATCTCATTTTCTCTCTCTAGAAATCGTAATTTGCAAAGAGAGAGGGAGGGGTTTATATAATGGGCCAATTCACTATTCGGGCTCCACACCAAATCCGGGCCCAGAACAGGAAACATCAAAATCATCCAACCAGAACGCGCCCGTGTCCCAGAACACAGAACACCGATGAAGGGCCAATAGAAATGTGCCACGTGTCCCAGCCGCCCACGTGTTCCACGCGCCCGGCGCACGTGGGCGGCTCTGCGCCCGCCAATGAACAGTGGACACGTGTCCCACGTGGTCCACGGGGCGCACGAGCCCGGTCCACGCGCCGGGTCTTCCGGATCTTGTCGGCCAATGGGGTGATGCCACGTGTCGCACGCCAGCCGCCTCCTTTGACGCCGCCGGGCCAATCAGGTGATGACACGTGGCATTTGGGATCTTCAGTGCTCCCGGTGCACGACTGTTCTGTGGACCCCGCGGCTGCTGGCCTGCCCGCGCCTGCCCGCGGCTTTGTTCCGCCCCTGCGCCGCCCTACGCCGCCGCGCGCCGCTGCCCGCCGCCGCGCGCCGGTCGCTGCCGGCCGCCGGAACAGTAATTCCGGCCGGCCGGAGTTACTGTTCCGGTGAACAGTAAATTTTGCCGAAAAATAAGTTATATATACCATTTTGATCATTTTCGCGCACTGAGTCCGAATCCGCCGTGTGATGACCCGGATCTTCATTGGGGGTTTATGGCTTGATCAGTGGTTTCTGGAGGACTATCTTGGGAGATAGGAGTATTTGGGTGTGTATCGGACTCAAGAAATGGACCCGGCGCAAAAATTGAATCAAGTTGGCTTTTTCAGGGGCTTTCGGGTAAATTTTGGTTGAGAGTTTGGTAAAACGAAGGCCGTATTTGGATTCAGCGCGGAAAAACGCTTGAAAACGGCTATTTATTTGTATTTTTCGGAGTCCGGACACCCAAAAACGGGCCTATTTTAGTGGGCCGGTTCACGGGACATGCGGGTGCACCAGGCGCAGCAAATTTTGTCGCTGCCACGTGTCGGGCCGCCATTGGCCAGACACGGGCGCGTGGGGCGCGCTGGTTGGGCGGCGGCTTCCCTCTCTCTCGCTGCCGCCGGCTTCGTGTCTCCCAAAACGTCCCCAGAACCCTTTTTACAGAGGAGGTTTTGGCCTATAAATAGCCCATTCTCCACCAATCTTGGATTTTTCCATTCTGGCCAAATTCCCTGATTTTTCCAGAGCATCCCCATCTCCTTCTTCTTCTTCTCCTTCACCAGTTTTCGGATTTGGGGTGTGTTGTGGGTGCCCGTAGCTGTGCAATTGGTGGATGAACCCTTTAAAGCTGATTTCAACCATTTTCGTCGCATTTCAGTGCAGGAGCTCCACAGAACTCATTCCTTAGGATTTTGGCCTAATTTTTGGTTCTGTATCTTCACAAGAGGTAGATCTACAACTTTGGTATTCAACACTTTGGTTAGATCTTGAGTTTTATTGAAGTTTTTAAGCCATCTTTGGGACCCTTGTGCACAGTCTGGGATTTCGGACAGTGCTCAGTGTTTTCCCTCCCCTGGACAGTAGGAATGGAATTTTGAGATGATCTTTGTGGGGAAATCTTCAGGACTCAAAGATCTACAACTTTGGTATGTATCACTTTATCTAGATTTGAATATTTCTAGGAGTTTATTAGCCATCTTTGAAGAACTTGTGCACAGCCTGAGATTTTGAACTGAGCTCAATGTTTTCCCTCCCCATTTTCTGGTTTTTCCCGAGTTTTAGACAGAGAAACTGAGGGAGTGGCCTGAAGTGAACTTGTTCCCCTCTCTGTCCTACATCACTCCAGAAAGTTTCAGAATTTTTGGAGTTGCCGACAGCGAGTTCTCTGCGACGCGGCACGCTTCAACGATTTCCATTTTCGGCCCATTTCCGTCGCAGTTCAGTTAGAAAATTTCCGTGCGCTAACCAGGAAGAATTTTTGGGCGATTTCTTCGACAGCGTGTTCCTAAGAGGTAAGGCTTCGATTTTTGTGTTGATCGCTTTGCTCCGTTTGCACTTTTGGCATGGTTCTCGAGGCATTTTTGACCCTTATTTTTCTGTGATGGATTCTGGACAGCGGAGGCTTGTCGATTTTATATCTTGGCCTAAGAGCATCGGATCAAGGCGTTTCAGGACTCGATTTTGATCTACTCGTCGCGAGAACACAGTGGTGATTTTTCTGGGATTTTTGGAAATTGTTTCGAAGGTGATAATTAAGCTTTTCTTGGACAGGTTGCTACAGGATTTTTATTGTGGGAGGTTTTGAGTATGCAGCGGTGTTTTATTTTTATCTTGGCCTACAGGTATCGGATCTGGGCGTATAAGTAGCCGTTTTGGGGCTACTTTTCGCGAGGAACGCAACCGTGAATTTTCTGGATTTTTTTGAGGACTGGACAGAGGTGATATTTATCCTTTTCTGTGCTATTTGGATGACAGCAAATGCTGTTTTGGTGGTATGTTTACACCGGGTGCGATGTTTTGTGCAGTGGGGCACAGTTTTCGATGGATTGCTGTGTTAGAGGACTGCGGGCAGCGAGAAATTTCTTTTGGTGCTGTGCGCGCTTTTCGAGGTGGGTGGTTGTTGCATGCCTCTACTCCTGACTTGCTCACTAAGTTTATTAGAGAAGCCACTATTGAACATATTGATTGAGTACCATGCATAATTGACTGATATAAATGTGGGCCTATCATTTGAGATTAATTCTGTGGATATAGTATGTTGAAAATATTATTGGGATAATATTATTATGGAAACATGATTGCAGGACATGTTTAATAGTGATAATTAATATGCCGTATTAGCACATAGATCTGCTGAAAAATGGTTAAATGGACTAATTAATGGGACATGATGACATATCCATGTGCGGGTTTCACTTTGGGATTTATTATGGATCAGGGATTATATACATGTGTAGTTGACTGATGATTTTAGCATGATTGTTATATTTATGTGGGCCTTATTATTTGTTACACATGTAGAACTGTTAATTGACATTCTCTCTCTTTCACATTGCATGAGGATTTTTGCATGCTTGTTTGGACATCTAGATAGGCCACTATTCTATTGCTACACTATCATATTGGGATTTGGCTTAGGAGAAATCATGATTGCTTTCTTTCTTCTTCTTATTTAGACCTTCGAGTCATGCTGCTCGGGTTCGAGTAGAGGTTTGGGATAGTGTAGCCGGGACCTTAGGGTCAGAGACAGGGTGTACTTGATGTTGGATTGTGGGTTCCGTCTTTTTTCTTTTCCCTTTTCTTTCTCTCCTCACCGGTTAGGGTTTTTAGTTTCCTTTCTTTTCCTTCGGATAACGGGAATTGTTTAAATATCCCCTCTTTATTTAATTATTATTTTATTATTATTTTTCTCTTTTTATTTCATACGGCACGTAAAAAGAGAAAATCCGCGAATACCCGAATTTTATCTCTTATCCAACCCACGAGATAAAATCCCACCTTTTAAAATCCCGGTCACCGATTATTTAATTTACTTAATTAAATAATCACGGAAAATCAATTCCCAATTGGATTTAAATTATCGGTTATTCAAATTTTCAATTTTAAATCCTGGTCATCGATTATTTAATCACATTTATTAAATAATCTTGGGGAAATAAATCCCCAATTTAAATCCCGGTTACCGATTATTCAACCCCTTTAATTCGTACGTAAGAGAATCCAAACTTCCCTTATCGGATAATTAATTAATTAATTAATTAATTATCCCCTACGAGATAACCCACATTATCTCTAACGGGTGCAAGATATTTTGCACGGATTTCGATGCATGACTAATTACCGTATCACTTAGGGTCCCGTTCCGAGGGATCCCGACATCGGATTTCAAATCCGATCGCGCCGTCGGTCATCATTTTTCACGCTCTATCGCAGAAAAATACACACACCCCGCTCGGCCGACTTTTGAAAATTAAATAATTTTATTCCGCTTAAGGCTTAAGCAATTACATGTGAGTTCAAAAATACCCCTAAAGGTCGGATCACTACAACATGGGTACCGGAACCCATGGTGTGGTACCGGTACCCAACTTGGGGTACCGGTACCCAGCAGCCGCATGCATGGAAATTGGCTGCTGACATAGATTTGTTGAGGGGCATTGTGGTCTTTTCACATCCTTTAGTGTTTGCCCTACACTTTGGTCTTTATATATAGCCCTTCACTCTGCTATTTTCTCCACGACAACCTAAGGCAAAAAAAGAAAGAAAGGGAACAAGAAGAGGGAAGTGAAGGAGAAGAAGGAAGAAGTGCAACTTGGTGAGCCTGCTGTTTGGAGTCGAGTAGAGCCGCGCGCGCAACGAGCTACGTACAAGGTGAGTTGGCTGATACTTCTATTTAGGCTTTTGGATTTATTTTATGGATTTGAAGTAAATTATTGAGTTGAAATTGGATTTTGTTTATTCTCTCCTTCCCTGCCTGAACTTGAGAGAAGCTTGGGTGCTGGCTGCATGTGTTGGAGTTACTGCGCAGGGCCGAGGGAGCACGCATGCATGCATGCGCATGCTGTGTTGGCTGAGTGAGGAGCCGAAGTGCGCAGGAGGGTTCTAGCAGATGCGAGGATTATTGGTTGAGCTTTCGGGGATTTTTCGAGGTGCGCGACAGTGCGCGCGCGCGCGGCGCAGTTCAGTTTTTCGCCAAATCGTGGTTTCGGCGCGACCCCGACTTCGGCTTGCCTACGGAAAGCTTTTTAGGTGGGCTAAAATTCTTCCAAATTGTATGGAATGCCTTCTAATGCTTCTGTATGCATTTTGATCATGCCTAGTGTATGATTTTTATTGTTGGTAAATCTGATAGTTGCCTAAGAAATTCCAGAAAATTCAGCAAAATCCCAGATTATTTCTAGTATACTCCTGGTATTGTAGGGCACTAGGTTGCATGGTTAAAGACTGTTACTTTTGCACCGAGATCGTTTTAAAAATCATAAAACCTATTTTAAGGAAAGATCGGCATTTTTAAATATGGTTTTTAAATTGTGAGAGTGTCAGTGAGACGACTGAGTCCCTGGGTGCTGTAACCTCGTGCCTGGGGGCCAAGGGGTTTTTATTTGACTTATGCATGGCTTCTACTAGTGTCTTGGGAGTGGGTGAGGGCTTATCAGATTGAGTCGTGGAGGGTTTTCCGACCTAGACATGAGTTGAGTCATTGTTATTCGAGTTTTTCCGATCTGATTGATCGTGGACTGTAGCCTATATGTGCCGCTTGTGAGACAGTTGAGACATACTTAGTTCAGTGGGGTCGCTCCCCTCGAGTTACGCTCCGGATGCGTGTTGTTGATGCGACTAGTTGATACACTAGAGTTCGCTTTGCGAGAGATTGAGATAGTCCGTGTGGGACGCCCTACGTAAGTCCAAGTCCCTTGGGGGTTAGTGGCAGTAGGTTTGGCGCAGGCTTGACTGGACCCTATGCGGCAGTCATTGAGATTGGGTGATACGAGCGGGTGGTTGCATTATATGTTCTTAGATGGTTTTCCTTTGAGCATATTAGTTGATGCATGTAGCATAGTTTTATTTTCAGCTTGCATTTTATCTATCTATCTATCTATCTATCTATCTGCTTGCCTCCAGTAGACTTAGTGGACATACCGTGGACTTTGGGGACGGTATCCACTGAGGACTACCTTCTGTAGTAGTTCTCACACCCGCTGTGGTGACAGGTGTTCCTGAGGCGACTGTTCAGGGTTTAGCTCGTGCGGAGTCTTCAGACCGAGGTAAGGGCGTGGTCGACTAGTTCCTACCCGTGTCTGTAGAGTCAGAGGTAGAGTCGCCTGTATTTTTTTTTTTCCTCTTTTGTACTGGACAGTGGTTTGTACTTATGTACAGAGTGGACTTTGTACTCGGACTTTTGTTATATGGCGATTCAGCTGTTTCAGTTTTATTTCTCCAGTGTAGTTCCTTTTCAGCTTTGATACTTGTATAGCTGTAGATCTTTTTGCAGGTTAGACGTTTCGTCTGTGCGGAAAGTCCCGTGCAGGCGGCGGATCTGTTGGCGAGCCCAGGTCGCAGTTTCGACCGCAGGGCGTGACACTACAGGTGTTCCGTTTTGTCTATATGACTGTACAGAAACCATATATAGCCGTTCCCTAAACCAATATTCCTGAGCAATTGCAACATGTTACAATTGTAACAATTGTAATATATGGTACCCATATATTCATGTTGTACAGCTCTTTAAACAGTCGCTATTCCTGAGCAACTACTAGCGTATCCTGAGCAATTGCAAGAATTGGGTTCATTGATATTCCCGGTATAGTAGATGCTATCACACATTGAGTCATACTCAATTCGATGGAATTATTTGGTCACAAATACTAAGGGTTGAGTCGTCCACAGCCTTTAAAATTTAAGATACTGCTTCTCTCCTTCAAGGAGTAACCTCATGTTACAATTGACATCGCCAATTTTAGACTATCTTTAGATCTCTACTATCTTTAAATAAACTCACTACAAAACATATTAGTTTGCATTGATAAACTCATATATTAGTACAACATGAATATATGGACTGTTTAAAGCAAGGAAAGCCTACAAGTGTTCCTTTTTGCCTATATGACTGTATAGAACCCATATATAGCTGTTTCCTAAACCAAATATGTTGCCACTGACTTTATATTGCAGGAGACTGGAAAGGTTATAGGTAGCAAAAGTGCAACAAGAAAATCTAGATTAAGGTTGTGAAGAAATCAACTAGAGAGACAAAGCTGGTGAAATGCATACCAGCTGTCTTAGTTAAGCATATCAGAGGAACAAATCTAAAGAGAACCCTTAAAACTCATGAGAATTGTTCTACTAGCAAAAAGAAAATAAAAGATCACAAAAATTTACATTATCCCAAACGCATTAGATGCTTTCATGTTTTATCCACTGCATATCCAGCTGCTCTATGATAATATCACAAAAATAAAAAATTATCATTGAAATTGCTCATGTATCAAGCCCAGTACTAGCTCATGCAATCTTTACCTAACATCTTACAAGATGATGACAATCTTCTTGGTGTTAATGGACAATAACTTCAAAATAAACCCTAAATCCTAAACTCAACGGATTAGAGATACAAATCACAACGCCATTAAGAATCTTTTTTTAAAAAAACTTATAATTCACCAAATTAGACAAATTAGACAAATCAAATCCTAAAATAAAATAAAATACCTAAATTTTAAAGCAGGAAAACGAGATTGAAGTGCAAAGAGCACTCACACGAAGGCGTACGTGTCGAGACGGTGGAGGTGATGGAGGTAAGAGAGCACTCGAGACAGTGGAGGGCGGAGGCGACGGTGTACCACAAAAAGGCGAGTACCCAAACAAGAGTGATGGAGGCGAGGGAGCCCTAGTCGAGAGCCCTAGCGAGAGAGAGAGAGAGAGCCCTAGCAAGAGAGAGAAAGAGCTCTAGCGAGCGAGACAAATAGCCCAGCGAGCGAGACAGAGAGAGATAGCATAGTGTTTTTGAGAGTAGAGGGAAATGTAGAATTTCAGGTTGCATTTTAGAAAGAGGGAAAATGAGGCTTGTAGTGAAGGGAGAGGGATGTGAGAATAGAAATCTCGTAAATAAGGACTAATCCTAACCACCTTTGTTAGGGATGTATGTTGTATTCACAGAACAACTCATATAACCTTATGACTATGTTGAAGCAACTGACGCCGAACGTTTTCTCTTACTAAAAAATCGAAATTGCGTCTATTAGATCTAACAACATTACCTCGCTGTCTACGCAACCAGGTGGAAATTGGATGCCCAATCGGTTATTCCGCCCCCTTGATGAGAGGGGCATTTTCGTCACTTCGCCCACCGACGACGGAAACTACTTTTACGCAGCGATACCCTGTCCAGAGAATACGACGACCGTTTAAACCCTCTCTCCTATTGGCTGCATGTCACATCATTATTATTCATTAGCCAATGGGCATCGAGTATTTAAAAGTTATTGAGGTTATCGTTGGCGTAGTCCTGCTCTTAATTCTTCAACTCGACGGCGGTGACTCTTTTTTCTCTCTCTTCGATCCCTACGCGACATTCCCCTTTCTCGCTCTCTCTCTAGAGGGGGCTCGTGTTCTTAGAGTCGTTCCCTGGTCATCCACCGCGTGGGATCGTAAACCCTAGATCAGGATCACGAGGAGGAGGAGGAGGAGGAGAAGGAAGAAGAAGAAATCGGAGATTGGAGATTCCTCAGCGACGAATCTGAGTGTGGGAGAGAGGAGTCGGCGGCGGAAGAGGAGGAGGAGGGAGAGGGAGGGAGAGAGGAGCCATGTCGATGTCGGATTCGGACTCCTCCCTCAACGGCGACTTCAAAACATTTCGCCAAATCAGCCGAGAACGTGAGTCGCCGATCTTGGATTTGCCCTTTAATTTCGTTAAATTGCGATCGATTACTTACTGTCTCGATGTGTTTATGCTTCTCATTTGTCATGATTGGTATTAGTTTCGGTTTGCATGTGAAAAGTGCCTTGTCAGTGTTTGTTAAAATGCCGAGGAGTTCACAGCTTGCCCTTTTCGTGGCCGAATTTGGTTTTCTTTACGACCAGTTTGTTGGTGGGATGGGTCTTCTTAAGTGTTTGTTTTGTGGTAGGGAATAACGGCACTCAAAATCATGTATTTTGCTCGTACCTCTCAGATAAGATTGTGTTAGTAGTGTGAGGGGGCCGTTCATGGTCTGTGTGGGATCAGTTTCAAATTGGGTACTGGGAAGGAAGATCTTAAGAAATTTGAATGCAGTCAAATTTCTTAAGATCTTCCTTCCCAGTACCCAATTTGAAACTGATCCCACACAGACCATGAACGGCCCCTCACACTACTAACACAATCTTATCTGAGAGGTACGAGCAAAATACATGATTTTGAGTGCCGTTATTCCCTACCACAAAACAAACACTTAAGAAGACCCATCCCACCAACAAACTGGTCGTAAAGAAAACCAAATTCGGCCACGAAAAGGGCAAGCTGTGAACTCCTCGGCATTTCAACAAACACTGACAAGGCACGTTTCACATGCAAACCGAAACTAATACCAATCATGACAAATGAGAAGCATAAACACATCGAGACAGTAAGTAATCGATCGCAATTTAACAAAATTAAAGGGCAAATCCAAGATCGGCGACTCACGTTCTCGGCTGATTTGGCGAAATGTTTTGAAGTCGCCGTTGAGGGAGGAGTCCGAATCCGACATCGACATGGCTCCTCTCTCCCTCCCTCTCCCTCCTCCTCCTCTTCCGCCGCCGACTCCTCTCTCCCACACTCAGATTCGTCGCCGAGGAATCTCCAATCTCCGATTTCTTCTTCTTCCTTCTCCTCCTCCTCCTCCTCCTCGTGATCCTGATCTAGGGTTTACGATCCCACGCGGTGGATGACCAGGGAACGACTCTAAGAACACGAGCCCCCTCTAGAGAGAGAGCGAGAAAGGGGAATGTCGCGTAGGGATCGAAGAGAGAGAAAAAAGAGTCACCGCCGTCGAGTTGAAGAATTAAGAGCAGGACTACGCCAACGATAACATACCCCGGCACCCTCGGGCACTAACCTGGGAGTCGCACTCCGGCACCCTTGAGCGCATAGTTAGTTAATTCGCGAATTATTCGCGAATTATTCGCGAATTATTGAGAATCCGAATTAAACGGTCCGTTTCCGACTTTTTCCAAAAATTCGGAATGATTCGCGAATTTTTGAATCAAAAAGTATTATTCGCGAATTATTCGCGAATTCCGAATTTTTGGATGAAAAATTCGTTTCCTTTCAAAGAGAGAAAAAAAAAAAAAAAAAAAAAAAAAAAAGGCCCATCACAGGCCCACCCCACCATTCTCTTCTCTGTTCCCACACCCTCTCACTGCACGAGTCACGACGGCTTCCTCCCACCATCCTGGCAGCCCACTCCACCGCACTTCCCTTCTCTTCTCTGCTCTCACGCCCCCTCACGCCTCCTCCCCATCCCGGCCGGGCGGCGTGCGCTCGGCATCGGAACCCTCCGAGCCGCGTACCACTCGTCATCTTCCTCCCGCCACCCGTTTGTGAGTTGTGATTTTGTAAATTTGTGTATTAATTTATAATTTTGACGACTTGTGAGTGAAATTAATATTTATTTTTAATTAATTTAATTTTTTTTAAAATTTTCTTTTAATATTTCAGTAATATTTTATTTTTTTTTTATTTTTTTGCCGGAAGTAACTTAAAATTATATTTTTTGTTTTTTTGTTCTAAATGTATATTTTATTTATTTCTAAAGTAAATTGATTAAATTATTTTAAAAAATTATAATTATTTATACTAATAATATAAATTTTTTAAATTTTTTTTAATTTAATAGCCGAATTTTTGATCCCGAATTTTTAATTAGTGAACGTATTATTTCCGTATAAATCACGTATCCGAATAATTGACGAACCCGTTTTTTAGCCGAATTTTTCAACGAATTTTAAAATTATGATACGAATTTTATCCGTATTATATCCGTACCGAATTTTTGCCGAATCCGAATTAACTAACTATGATCCCTACGCGACATTCCCCTTTCTCGCTCTCTCTCTAGAGGGGGCTCGTGTTCTTAGAGTCGTTCCCTGGTCATCCACCGCGTGGGATCGTAAACCCTAGATCAGGATCACGAGGAGGAGGAGGAGGAGGAGAAGGAAGAAGAAGAAATCGGAGATTGGAGATTCCTCGGCGACGAATCTGAGTGTGGGAGAGAGGAGTCGGCGGCGGAAGAGGAGGAGGAGGGAGAGGGAGGGAGAGAGGAGCCATGTCGATGTCGGATTCGGACTCCTCCCTCAACGGCGACTTCAAAACATTTCGCCAAATCAGCCGAGAACGTGAGTCGCCGATCTTGGATTTGCCCTTTAATTTCGTTAAATTGCGATCGATTACTTACTGTCTCGATGTGTTTATGCTTCTCATTTGTCATGATTGGTATTAGTTTCGGTTTGCATGTGAAACGTGCCTTGTCAGTGTTTGTTGAAATGCCGAGGAGTTCACAGCTTGCCCTTTTCGTGGCCGAATTTGGTTTTCTTTACGACCAGTTTGTTGGTGGGATGGGTCTTCTTAAGTGTTTGTTTTGTTGTAGGGAATAACGGCACTCAAAATCATGTATTTTGCTCGTACCTCTCAGATAAGATTGTGTTAGTAGTGTGAGGGGGCCGTTCATGGTCTGTGTGGGATCAGTTTCAAATTGGGTACTGGGAAGGAAGATCTTAAGAAATTTGAATGCAGTCAAGATCGCAATGGCAGAAGCCAACTATTTTGTTCTGTGCTTGCTTGCTTGTAATTTATTAGTTACTGCTGCAACATGATTAATATCGAATCTTAACAAGAAGTGTCTTGTTTGGAACTTCTGACTGCATGATTAGGTTTTTATGAAGGCGTCGAATGGTTTATATGAGTTTGTTTGGGTCATGTTTTGTATGTTTATCAGCTTGTTTGAATTCTAGAACCATCTCGTTGGCTCTGGGTGTGTTTGAAATGGGCATTGGGAAATGATTATTTCATAAATATCTTTATTTTCCATAGATGCACACTATTAAACACAAAATTTCGATGGTATGATTGATTATCTGGTGGTAGATTATCGAACAGTCATGAATTTTATATTCCTGCATTGAAAGGTTTTGCAATTTCATCTCTATAATTAAATGGTTTGCATGAAGTTTGCTTTTATGGAGCACTATAGATGGTGGCCCATAGGTTAATGTCCCACTAGAAGGCACATTGGCATTTAGTGCATACTGGACTTTGCATGCTTACAAATCATGCTATTCTTGCCCATTGACATGGTCAAGCACAGCACGAGCTGGTTCGGAGTCTTCATACGTAGTTGGTTTATGAATATGGCTGTTGTTACAGTTATTATTTGCTAGCAGCTATCTGATTATTCTAAACTATAGTTCTTATGTTTTCTGGCAATTGCTGATTATTTAAGAATATCCTTATCGGGCCAAAATCACCTGAGTCCTTAGTCCTCACTGTTGATTTAACTTGGTATGCGTTATTTATGGTTCTTGACACTTAGACTTGAATTTGAGAAGCATGTACCTTGTAGGCATAACAAGTAGCATGCCATAATAGTAGGCCTAGGTACTTAGGTGAGCCTATAAATTGGTTCTCTGTTATCCGGAAAAGCGGCTTTGCGTACTGGCCAAAGAGTTGTTCCTGCAAGAATTAGCCTAACTTATCAAATTTACAACTTGTTAGTCACGACTTAGATGACCTTTTTTAAGATCTTTCACATCTTGGTGCTAGATTTGATTAGTTTTGAACAAGGTGATTTGTGTTCTATTAAATTCGGCCAGATATTCGCCCTGTAATATAAGCATACCAGTTTGATTGGACCATGACAGATTGGACCTCTTTAGATTCTAAAATAAACCATTTTTGGAGCTGATTTAAATTGTTCTAA
The DNA here is from genome assembly GCA_029168755.2 of Tillandsia fasciculata. NCBI lineage: Eukaryota > Viridiplantae > Streptophyta > Magnoliopsida > Poales > Bromeliaceae > Tillandsia > Tillandsia fasciculata. Next base: position 8,712,579 of record CM054954.1, read on the forward strand.
TTAAGTTTGGGTGATCTGAACTGGGAGAGAGCTTCATTGACCATTCCCAGCTCTAGTTTGAACTTGATTAACCCTTCCACCTTAGAACTTCTTCCAACTTTTGGGTTTTAAGCTTGCTCTATTACATGAAATTAGTATCTAATTTGTTAATCAATTGAATTTTGGATTGCCTCCTGCTTTGTGGGTGATGCTGTAGCTCATTTTTTGCTTACACTTGTGATTAGACACCATTTGGGCATGCCTTTTGAGGTTTAAAGAAAACTACTGTTAGGTTTGGCGGAAATCAATAAACTGTGTCCTGGAGGCTATATTCTATTAAATTCATGATGGAGAGAAAAATAATTGTCTTAAAGAAGACCATGCTTGCCACGCACTGCGAACAGCATTTCATTAGTCAAAATTCTGTCATGGATATGTTGTGGTCTTATGTTGTGTTCGTGGATTCTTAATATTGATGAAGTGCTTGAGATATGTATTATCTAATTTCATGTTGTGCACTTGTTTGCTCATCTTTTTTTTTTTTTTTTTGGATAATTTCTTCTTAATATCTGTTGCTTTTTTTTATACTAGGTCTACTATATGAAATGCTCCGATCAACAAGAGGAAAGGACTCAAAGTCAGCATGGAAGGTACTGCCGGATGCTAATTCTTATATATGTATCTGATTTTGTTGATTTCGTGCCTCATCTGTTTATTCTTGTTGCTATTATTATTTCATTATCTTTTTTTGCGGTTAGTATGTTACTATGTTAGAATTTCTTTTAATCACTTTCTGCTTTTCTTTTGACTAGACATTGATTTAATAAGGTGTATTTGACTACAATTAGGAAGATTGCTCCATCAAAAGATTAGCAGCTAAATGACCTTTCTAATGGCATAACTCTAAATATTTTAGAGGCTGGTCTACTTTAATTCAAATAGTGACAACACAGTCAATGATATTGCTTGTCACTAGTCTTTATATGAGGCTGAAAGGCTTTAGATAATAGCTTAAAGCCATCTGAGAGAAGAGTTATGATGATAGTATGTCATGTTTCCAACCAAAAAGCTGTTAATCTTCTTCTCTTGAAGGATGTTACTTTCTTGCATACTTCATGATGAAGACTTGTCAAGTTAGTGATGCAAATTGGCAACAATTAGTTACTGAAAGGATCTCTGTGCAAATTGGATAATTATTGCCTAACCAGAAAGTAAGTGATTCTTAAGTAATACACGTACATTGACAATTGCTAACTAACTTGAAACTAAATAGAAGGAACACTACATTAATTTGTAGTGGAAAACAAAAAATATTCAGTAGAGAATCAAAGAAGAGAAGCCATAATTACGAGGTTTCCAATACGAGGAAATTTGATTTTCTCTTTGATCTGTATAATAGAATCAAGAGAAGAAAATTAAATTTTTTGAAAATACAAAAGAAGATTCTTAAGTCCTGCTCAATGGTGTCGCCTATTGTTCATTTTGTATATTCTTTGTATCCTTTGTTTTGGAAAATAGGAGGAAATCCAAATAGGAATTGCTATTTAAATGAATTTCAAAGTTACACCGTAAGAATCTGACTGCTTGTTAAGTCTATTTAACCTTTTTTCTTTGTTATGCTTCATTGGACCTCACCATAGGAATAAATCTGAAGGTGATCCTTAGTGTCCGTTTGGTAACGGGGATAAGGGGGGAATAACCCCCTTATCCCCGGATTTATACCCAAACGCTAATTTAGGGAGGGGAGAATTGCTAAACCCCCCTTAGCGGGTTATTCCAGTATAACCCGCTAAGGGGTGGGTTTAGCAATTCCTACCCCTGGGTGGAATAGCGGAATAGCGGAATAGGAATTTACTATTAAATTTTAAATAATATTAAATATTTAATATTAATTAATATTAATATTAAATAAAGCAAATATTTAATATTTAAATATTAAATACTTAAATATTAAATATTTTAAATATTAAATACTTAAATATTTAATATTTAATATTAAATATATTTAATATTAATATTAAATATTAATATTAAATATATTTAATACTAGTATTAAATATTAATATTAAATATTAAATATTAATATTTAATATTTAGATAAATATTAAAAATTAATATTTAATATTTAGATAAATATTAAATATTAATATTTAATATTTAGATAAATATTAAATTTTAATATTTAATATTAAATATTAATATTAATATTTAATATTAAATATTAATATTATAATTTAATATTTAATTATTAATATTATTTGAATTTTTTAATATTTATCTAAATTAAATATAAGTATGAATAAAATCATAAATTTATTTAATTTTAAATTATATCATAAAGGGCAAATTAGTAAATCAAAATATTTAATTCCTCAATTCTTCTTATTCCTCTATTCCCAACCAAACACAATTTTTTTTTATTCATCTTATTCTTCTTATTCCTCTTTAATTTACCAAACACAATTTTTTCTAAACCCGGTATAACTCTTAAACCGAACCAAACGCAAATTTACTCTAGTTCCGACTAAAACCATAACTTATACCTATCCCCGGTATAACTAAATTTTTCTTATCCCCGAACCAAACGGAGCCTTAGAGTTCAAATTAATGGCTCAAGGAAAGAAAAGTTACTTCTATTGGAATTCCTTTCAAACAAGCTAGAGCCTTTTGATGTTGGTACATCATCGAGAATTTTAGTATTATCCCTTCCTATTACATTAGATTTCCTTTGATATCTCACCTTGCCACAGTAAATGATTTGGATACATTACAGAATATAACTAATAAAGCTAATAAAGATGCTAAATATAGGTAAGATATTGGAATGATCTTTCTTATTATTTCTAACGAACAATGTTGGTATTTGTGATAATGTAATGAGATATTATGTTCCATGAAGTATGTTAATCAAGGATTAAAGTGCCTGACACGGGGGCATGCCAATGTTTGTCTGGCACGGTACGGCACTGGCACACCTTTGTGTCGACACGTGGCACGTTTGTGTTCCGATGGATACGCATAACCTTCCAGTGGCGCACTCTGGCACGGTTATTTTTTAATTTTTTTATTCCAAGAAACACTTATAATATTATTTTGAATTGTTTAGTTTAATAATTATGAATATTGGCTATGTATAGCTTACTATACTAATCAATTAATATAGTGGTACACTTTTTTATATATAAAGAACAACTATACCTCATAAAGAATAAAAATTAAAATACAATAATAAAATTCACCAAGTATAATCCATTCAAGAAAGTTAGAAAAAGAACAATATGATGAGAAAATTATATCTATCAACTTTGAATTATTTAGTTTAATAATTATGAATATTGGCTATGTATAGCTTATTATACTAATCAATTAATATAGTGGTACACTTTTTTATATATAAAGAACAACTAATACCTCATAAAGAATAAAAATTAAAATACAGTAATAAAATTCACCAAGTATAATCCATTCAAGAAAGTTAGAAAAAGAACAATATGATGAGAAAATCATATCTATCAATTTTGAATTGTTTAGTTTAATAATTATGAATATTGGCTATGTATAGCTTACTATACTAATCAATTAATATAGTGGTACACTTTTTTATATATAAAGAACAACTATATCTCATAAAGATTAAAAATTAAAATACAGTAATAAAATTCACCAAGTATAATCCATTTAAGAAAGTTAGAAAAAGAACAATATGATGAGAAAATCATATCTATTAACTTTGAAAATTCTTTGATTTTATCATTTATTTTAGAATTTAAAAATTATAAAAAATAAAATTATAGAAAATTATTTTTTTTTCTCAAATTTTTTCAAGATCCATATATTGATTCGATGAGAGTTCATATGATGACTAAAGCAACCAGAATAGAATCACAATTACACTGATAATTTCTTTTCATTTTTACTTTTTTTTTTAAATATTTATTAGAACTTTGAAGAAAATAATTTTTTTAAAAAATTTTAGAAAAATTGTGAGAATTGATTAACTTTTAAAATTATTTTGATTTTATTTATCTTTTCTTGGAATTTAAAAAAATTATGAAATACAAAATTTTAATGAATATTTTCAAGATTGATTTGTATTGTTTTGACGACGGACCGCTTAATAATTAGATTAACTATAATAGGACCACAATTACTTTGATAATTCATTTCCATTTGAATCTTGTAAATATATTTATTAAACATTTGAAGAAAATTAATTTTTTATTAAATTTTTTAAGAAAAATTGCTAGATCTATCCACAAAAATTTAGCAATAAATTATATGACAAATAAATTAAACAAATTTAAGTATCAATTGATTTAATTTAGCTTTTAATTTTATCAGTATTTTCAATCTTTTAAATCCAAAAATAGAATTTTCAAAGTTAAAAATATTTTTGTCGCAAATCACATATAAAATACTAGATATATCTAAAATAATTAAAAATTTAATCATATAATAATTAAATTAAGTAAATTTATTTTCAATTTTTTATAAACTATAGACAAAAAATTGCCTACTTTTATATTTCTTCAATAAAAGAACTTTATAAATTAGAAATACTCAAAAGAAAAAAAATAACCAAAAGGAAAAAAAATTGGGTTTTGGGCACAAATTCTTGCCAAAAAAAAAATTCACAAAAAAACCCACAATCAAAAATCACCAAAAGAAAATAAAAAACTAACAGGGGGTTTGAACCAAAAAAAAAAAGAAGGAAAAAACAAGAGGGGGGGGGGGGGGGGGGGGGGGGGGGGGGGGGGGGGGGGGGGGGGGAGTGGAAGGGGGGTGAGGGGAATTGAACCAAAAAAAAATCAAGAAAAAAAAAAGAGAGCGGTGGCACGATAGCATTGTGCCGCGGTACCCGCTGTCACGCCCTGAGTTCGAAAAACAGTGTAAATTTTTTTTTTTTCTAAATCAGAGTTGCAAAAATAGCCAGGGCAATGACAGACCGCCACATATATAGAAGAGTCTCAATCCCCCTTTGGGATTGAGCCTTTCCTATATATGCACGGCTAGCTTGGCAATAACAACAGAGTACTAACTATGTACCACTATTACAACACATAACACCATTACATACTTACATCAATTTCTCAATTAAATTACATTTATCTCTTTATAACAAATGTACACTTGCACTATCGGCTGTCCAGGGTCAAGCTCTAACTCGGTACCTCACGAACTCGTCCCGACATCCCAACACCCGCTCGACCTGAAAAACAGTCACCCGAGGGTGTGAGACACACCGGAGTGTATCCCAGTGGGCACGACGAGCCGAGAAATAGCAAATCGTACCTACTGGTATACAATACTAGAGGATAGTAATAATCAGGGGTTAGAATAATCAGATAGGCAACATGGAGATCAACCAACATATATAATCATGAGATCAACAGATATCTAATCATGAAGGTAGCATGGAAATCAAATAGGCAATCATGAAGATCAACCGATATATAATCATGATAAGATAATTAATATCATCAATCAAGACTTGGCATGAATAGGTGAATAATAGTAACCAAATAATCTCAACATGTAGGGATGCATAAAATCAACGAATCAGCAGAAGGTGATGGAATAGCACTGAACAATCAATCATCAAGTATAAATGCATCAACTGAGGAAATATGAAATATACCCAATCATAAGCCACCATATTGGTCTACAAGACCTCAGGGAAACTGCCCAAACTAGCACCAACCTGGCTGACATTCTCCCCTTGGGAGTCACGGGCCTTTCAACAGACCACTTTACCGGTAAAGAACAAAGCGCACGGGGAGCGACCCCGGATATGTTCGTGAAGACAGCGGTGCGGGCGATCAATGCGAATGCTCAAGCTCACGGTCCACTGACCGGGTAATCGGCAACAAGCCGGGAAATCCCCACTGGGATGCAATAGCAAAATCAACTGAATCTCAACTCTCATGCAGGAATAATCAGCAGATAATCAACTGTATCTCAACTCATATGCAAGGTCAAAGGCAAATCTCAACTCAACATAAGATCACAGCAAATCTCAACTCAATCAGGCAGACCAACCAAACATACAAAACTGAACACATATTTTTGAGAAAATTATTTTGAAAAGTCCAAACCTCGAAGAGCGTTGCCCTCGTCCTATCAAACAAGAACAGACTCAGGCGACCCTACGAAGCTCGGTAGGTTTTAGGTCCAAACCTCGCAGAGCAATGCCTTTGTCCTATCAAACAAGAACAGACTCAGGCGACCCTACGACGTTTAGTAAAACATTAGTTGACTAAAATTATGTGTTCAGCAGTGTATATTTGATCAACAGGAAAACAACAACTCATATGTCGGAATAATCATCAACTAATCCAATCAAGGATGCAATATCAGAATCAACTGAATCTCAATTCATAGGCAGGAATACAATCAACATCAACTAGATCATGAATCAGGATATAGATACTGATAATCAAGCAATGAAGTGCAAATCAGGTAATGACCAATCAGGCAAAGCAACAAATAGTAATATAACTCAATCAAAGGTAGACAGGCTCAAATATAATCTAGGTTAACAAAAACAGGGGTCCAACCAATACCGTACACAGAGGGCCGAAATGATAAAGCCCGGACCGAAGATAACCCACCTGTCAAAGCGCAGGCGAACAGATCGTATCTGACTAACTCGAAGATCAGAGCTACTGGAACACCTGAATCAATTTATATTATTCAGAAATCAGTTTACTAACCAGTATACGTTGTGATTTTTGCAACTAGACCCCTAGGGTTTTCAAATTCTCACTTTTAGTGCCAATTTGGGCACTGTTTTCGCTCGTTCTTTCAACCGGAAAATCATTTTAACGAGCCGTCACTTCCAGCAGGTGACATTTATCTGGCTGAACACCGTGCTCACCAATTTGCGGCAGCACGGGACCCGAGGCAAACTTCGGGCCATAACACTCTCCTCTAACATAGCCATTTTGCATTTTTGTTTCTTCGGCTCACCAAAACCCAAAATAAACGCGAGCATCGCGTCCAGTGACCCCCAAAACCCCAGGAATACACTGTTCCAACTTCTCATGCAACCCTTAATACAGTCTTTAAGAAATTATTACTTTTAAGCTTGGTTACGTCACAACTTTTCATCTATACGTCGCATGTTAAAACTTTGTATATCAAAGTGCTTCCAAACAGTGCAAGGACACTGGGGCTCACCATTTTGGCAGCCCAAACTGGCTGGTTTAACCAGAACCACAAGCTTGCTTTCTAACACAAGGTACAAGTCTCAACTCTCTGTCCACACAGATCTAAATTGATCTGAAGTGAGCATGAAGCTCAGGGGACCCTTCTGAGTAACTTCGATATACAACTCGAGAGCCAATTCCATTTTTTTTCTCTTTGAGGCATTTCCTCAAACATCTAACATGCACCATTCACAAACAAGCACCCAAGCCAATCCCGAGTTGGTTCTTTGCAACCACAGCACCACTAGCATTATAACTTGGATGGAATTCATCTACTAGGTTGCAGGAGCATTTCCATCAACTTGGTTTCAAGCTTGCTCCCCGGTTTAGCTATGGCTCAAGGTTGAAGATGAAGTGAAAACCTCGAATTTTGTGACCTTTCAACCTGAGCATCTGGGGCTCAACCAAAAGCACCAACAGGTGCCCCTCATCACCACGAGCGGTTCTGGACCTGTGTCCGACGACGGGGTCACGACGACGACGGCGGCGAGCAAGCTCGGTTTGGAGCTTCCCACCATTAATGGCGGATTTCCACCGGGGCTGCATGGGCTTCATGGAAAGGCTTGTCTGAGATATAAGTGATCACAGGAAGCTTCCCGACCATTCCCCGGCCTCCGGAGTTGGCCGGAGCGCCGGCAAAAGCAACATGAACCCATCTCGAACCCATCTTGGCCGCGCTTCAACCGTGCTGCATGGTTGCCATGCAAGGGCATGGATGCAACCCCCTCACTCCTAGGAAGCTTCCAGACCACTTGGCCGGAGGCGGGGAGGCTCGCCGGCGCCGGAGCAAATAGCTCGGCCGTGGTGCAATTTCTACCAAAACTAGGGCTTTAAATTTCTCCAAAACTACTCAACCATATTCTTTGAAACTCTGCATATTTTATCTATATACCCTACAGTCCACGCTCACCAAATTTTAACCATTTTGGTCAAATGGTTGCCGAGTTCTCTTGAGGCGGAGCTAGGTTAGGTTTCCGGCGAGGGCTTTTCTCCGCCGGCCAACCCGCGTGCATGGGTCCCCGGGCTTGTGCATGGAGCATGCTTAGATCATGTTTAAGCTACTGCTAGGGGTCTCGGAGGCTAACATTCAATGGATTGAAGCCCTCACCTTAGCCGTGCTCGGGGAAGAAGGAAGTAGCCGGAATCTTGCTTCCTTTGCGCGCGCGGCCACAGCGAGACTCCAGCAATGTTCTCTGGCACAGACGAACTCCTCAGAGTCTCCAGATCAACTTAGGAAGGAGTTTGGTTCCAACCTTTTCACTCTCTCTCTTTCCCGAGTTCACCACTATTGGAGTTGTGTCTCCCCGGCCACCAAACATTCGGGACTAGTTCTGGGGAGTACAGAGGATCAAGTGATGCTTAGTAATCTTCACTGACCCCTCGTGAAACACCCTGGGTAGACCAAGAGACATTTCACATTAAATGAAAGATTCCTTGAGTAAATCTCCTCCAACCGGTTTCACACCAAACCCCCAGCTCCGAGCTCTGCACAACCATCCTCCTGGGCTCCTTAGGGTGGCAGAGGCCCAATGCACAAAGCCTCTAAGGTGCTGGCCCAAGAACACTTAGGATCTTTAGAGAAAAACCTCATTTGTATGCTTTTCACGCATTTCGAGGCGATCCAAGCGTCGTTTTGCGAAACGGACTTCGCCACGACGTCCGGCTCGTCGAGACCTGTCAAGTAGCATATTTGTTTGGTTTGTTTGATGCTCGGATAAATTTTCTGGCCATTTAATTCGATGTTTTGCGGTGTACTGCACGCATCCCGATGCACTCGGATTGTCAAACTCGAAATCCGTCAGTGCCATTGCGCTCAGAACATCGAAATTAGCTAGGATCCATTACTAATACCCCTATATTGAGTTTCTAGACGGCGAAACGGCCGTTAGTGATCAAGAGGGAATTAAAATCAGGGGTTACTATTCACAACTTAAGTTGTGGGACCCGCTTCTTCTTTGCTGATTTCTGGAAGATCCGACCGTCAGATCGGAGACATATGTATATGAAACTTTCATGTTTCGACGAGACGGTCGCAACGGTGATCTCGGATTTTTGAGATCAGGCCCCGATCAAAAATTGATATTTTTGGGCCACTATGGACCCACTAATTGCCCATTTTTGCTATTTAAATAATTCTGAAAATTATTTTAAACTTAAATTTGGATTTTAAAAATTATGGTTACTACATCACCCACCACTTATAAGAAGTTTCGTCCCCGAAACTTATCTAAACCACTATTAAGCCTTTAACGGGTTTGCAATTGACAATCAGTCACAAAGTGTCGTTAATTCTTAGGCTACTCATTTAGACCCAATCTGATACATCCCATCACAGGGCAGAGTATTTCTCAGTTCTTTTGAAAGTACGTTGTCTGCAGCCAACGTGCTTACCAAAAGAAAGGCGAAATACCACAAATCTGTCGCCAACAACTTGTTGGGAACACCACTCACAACTGAAGGTACATCATATACCTTCCACCACAGTCTCTTTGCCGATGATATAACTTCTAAGTTCCCAACTTACTGTACCAAAACCCAACGCTCTCACGTGACACGAGTCATCCTAGGGTTCGTTCCTAGCCAAACCTAAACTTCTTATTCCTATTGCTCCGATACCATCTAATCTGTCACGCCCTGAGTTCGAAAAACAGTGTAAATTTTTTTTTTTTTCTAAATCAGAGTTGCAAAAATAGCCAGGGCAATGACAGACCGCCACATATATAGAAGAGTCTCAATCCCCCTTTGGGATTGAGCCTTTCCTATATATGCACGGCTAGCTTGGCAATAACAACAGAGTACTAACTATGTACCACTATTACAACACATAACACCATTACATACTTACATCAATTTCTCAATTAAATTACATTTATCTCTTTATAACAAATGTACACTTGCACTATCGGCTGTCCAGGGTCAAGCTCTAACTCGGTACCTCACGAACTCGTCCCGACATCCCAACACCCGCTCGACCTGAAAAACAGTCACCCGAGGGTGTGAGACACACCGGAGTGTATCCCAGTGGGCACGACGAGCCGAGAAATAGCAAATCGTACCTACTGGTATACAATACTAGAGGATAGTAATAATCAGGGGTTAGAATAATCAGATAGGCAACATGGAGATCAACCAACATATATAATCATGAGATCAACAGATATCTAATCATGAAGGTAGCATGGAAATCAAATAGGCAATCATGAAGATCAACCGATATATAATCATGATAAGATAATTAATATCATCAATCAAGACTTGGCATGAATAGGTGAATAATAGTAACCAAATAATCTCAACATGTAGGGATGCATAAAATCAACGAATCAGCAGAAGGTGATGGAATAGCACTGAACAATCAATCATCAAGTATAAATGCATCAACTGAGGAAATATGAAATATACCCAATCATAAGCCACCATATTGGTCTACAAGACCTCAGGGAAACTGCCCAAACTAGCACCAACCTGGCTGACATTCTCCCCTTGGGAGTCACGGGCCTTTCAACAGACCACTTTACCGGTAAAGAACAAAGCGCACGGGGAGCGACCCCGGATATGTTCGTGAAGACAGCGGTGCGGGCGATCAATGCGAATGCTCAAGCTCACGGTCCACTGACCGGGTAATCGGCAACAAGCCGGGAAATCCCCACTGGGATGCAATAGCAAAATCAACTGAATCTCAACTCTCATGCAGGAATAATCAGCAGATAATCAACTGTATCTCAACTCATATGCAAGGTCAAAGGCAAATCTCAACTCAACATAAGATCACAGCAAATCTCAACTCAATCAGGCAGACCAACCAAACATACAAAACTGAACACATATTTTTGAGAAAATTATTTTGAAAAGTCCAAACCTCGAAGAGCGTTGCCCTCGTCCTATCAAACAAGAACAGACTCAGGCGACCCTACGAAGCTCGGTAGGTTTTAGGTCCAAACCTCGCAGAGCAATGCCTTTGTCCTATCAAACAAGAACAGACTCAGGCGACCCTACGACGTTTAGTAAAACATTAGTTGACTAAAATTATGTGTTCAGCAGTGTATATTTGATCAACAGGAAAACAACAACTCATATGTCGGAATAATCATCAACTAATCCAATCAAGGATGCAATATCAGAATCAACTGAATCTCAATTCATAGGCAGGAATACAATCAACATCAACTAGATCATGAATCAGGATATAGATACTGATAATCAAGCAATGAAGTGCAAATCAGGTAATGACCAATCAGGCAAAGCAACAAATAGTAATTTAACTCAATCAAAGGTAGACAGGCTCAAATATAATCTAGGTTAACAAAAACAGGGGTCCAACCAATACCGTACACAGAGGGCCGAAATGATAAAGCCCGGACCGAAGATAACCCACCTGTCAAAGCGCAGGCGAACAGATCGTATCTGACTAACTCGAAGATCAGAGCTACTGGAACACCTGAATCAATTTATATTATTCAGAAATCAGTTTACTAACCAGTATACGTTGTGATTTTTGCAACTAGACCCCTAGGGTTTTCAAATTCTCACTTTTAGTGCCAATTTGGGCACTGTTTTCGCTCGTTCTTTCAACCGGAAAATCATTTTAACGAGCCGTCACTTCCAGCAGGTGACATTTATCTGGCTGAACACCGTGCTCACCAATTTGCGGCAGCACGGGACCCGAGGCAAACTTCGGGCCATAACACTCTCCTCTAACATAGCCATTTTGCATTTTTGTTTCTTCGGCTCACCAAAACCCAAAATAAACGCGAGCATCGCGTCCAGTGACCCCCAAAACCCCAGGAATACACTGTTCCAACTTCTCATGCAACCCTTAATACAGTCTTTAAGAAATTATTACTTTTAAGCTTGGTTACGTCACAACTTTTCATCTATACGTCGCATGTTAAAACTTTGTATATCAAAGTGCTTCCAAACAGTGCAAGGACACTGGGGCTCACCATTTTGGCAGCCCAAACTGGCTGGTTTAACCAGAACCACAAGCTTGCTTTCTAACACAAGGTACAAGTCTCAACTCTCTGTCCACACAGATCTAAATTGATCTGAAGTGAGCATGAAGCTCAGGGGACCCTTCTGAGTAACTTCGATATACAACTCGAGAGCCAATTCCATTTTTTTTCTCTTTGAGGCATTTCCTCAAACATCTAACATGCACCATTCACAAACAAGCACCCAAGCCAATCCCGAGTTGGTTCTTTGCAACCACAGCACCACTAGCATTATAACTTGGATGGAATTCATCTACTAGGTTGCAGGAGCATTTCCATCAACTTGGTTTCAAGCTTGCTCCCCGGTTTAGCTATGGCTCAAGGTTGAAGATGAAGTGAAAACCTCGAATTTTGTGACCTTTCAACCTGAGCATCTGGGGCTCAACCAAAAGCACCAACAGGTGCCCCTCATCACCACGAGCGGTTCTGGACCTGTGTCCGACGACGGGGTCACGACGACGACGGCGGCGAGCAAGCTCGGTTTGGAGCTTCCCACCATTAATGGCGGATTTCCACCGGGGCTGCATGGGCTTCATGGAAAGGCTTGTCTGAGATATAAGTGATCACAGGAAGCTTCCCGACCATTCCCCGGCCTCCGGAGTTGGCCGGAGCGCCGGCAAAAGCAACATGAACCCATCTCGAACCCATCTTGGCCGCGCTTCAACCGTGCTGCATGGTTGCCATGCAAGGGCATGGATGCAACCCCCTCACTCCTAGGAAGCTTCCAGACCACTTGGCCGGAGGCGGGGAGGCTCGCCGGCGCCGGAGCAAATAGCTCGGCCGTGGTGCAATTTCTACCAAAACTAGGGCTTTAAATTTCTCCAAAACTACTCAACCATATTCTTTGAAACTCTGCATATTTTATCTATATACCCTACAGTCCACGCTCACCAAATTTTAACCATTTTGGTCAAATGGTTGCCGAGTTCTCTTGAGGCGGAGCTAGGTTAGGTTTCCGGCGAGGGCTTTTCTCCGCCGGCCAACCCGCGTGCATGGGTCCCCGGGCTTGTGCATGGAGCATGCTTAGATCATGTTTAAGCTACTGCTAGGGGTCTCGGAGGCTAACATTCAATGGATTGAAGCCCTCACCTTAGCCGTGCTCGGGGAAGAAGGAAGTAGCCGGAATCTTGCTTCCTTTGCGCGCGCGGCCACAGCGAGACTCCAGCAATGTTCTCTGGCACAGACGAACTCCTCAGAGTCTCCAGATCAACTTAGGAAGGAGTTTGGTTCCAACCTTTTCACTCTCTCTCTTTCCCGAGTTCACCACTATTGGAGTTGTGTCTCCCCGGCCACCAAACATTCGGGACTAGTTCTGGGGAGTACAGAGGATCAAGTGATGCTTAGTAATCTTCACTGACCCCTCGTGAAACACCCTGGGTAGACCAAGAGACATTTCACATTAAATGAAAGATTCCTTGAGCAAATCTCCTCCAACCGGTTTCACACCAAACCCCCAGCTCCGAGCTCTGCACAACCATCCTCCTGGGCTCCTTAGGGTGGCAGAGGCCCAATGCACAAAGCCTCTAAGGTGCTGGCCCAAGAACACTTAGGATCTTTAGAGAAAAACCTCATTTGTATGCTTTTCACGCATTTCGAGGCGATCCAAGCGTCGTTTTGCGAAACGGACTTCGCCACGACGTCCGGCTCGTCGAGACCTGTCAAGTAGCATATTTGTTTGGTTTGTTTGATGCTCGGATAAATTTTCTGGCCATTTAATTCGATGTTTTGCGGTGTACTGCACGCATCCCGATGCACTCGGATTGTCAAACTCGAAATCCGTCAGTGCCATTGCGCTCAGAACATCGAAATTAGCTAGGATCCATTACTAATACCCCTATATTGAGTTTCTAGACGGCGAAACGGCCGTTAGTGATCAAGAGGGAATTAAAATCAGGGGTTACTATTCACAACTTAAGTTGTGGGACCCGCTTCTTCTTTGCTGATTTCTGGAAGATCCGACCGTCAGATCGGAGACATATGTATATGAAACTTTCATGTTTCGACGAGACGGTCGCAACGGTGATCTCGGATTTTTGAGATCAGGCCCCGATCAAAAATTGATATTTTTGGGCCACTATGGACCCACTAATTGCCCATTTTTGCTATTTAAATAATTCTGAAAATTATTTTAAACTTAAATTTGGATTTTAAAAATTATGGTTACTACACCCGCATAGGTATCGTGCGATACCCTAGTATTGCGGCACCTGGGGGGTGCTGGATACCCCGTACCGTGCTCCCATATTGGGGGCACGGTACGTACCGCCCCGTGTCGTACGATACGGGGTGGTACTTTAAACCCATATGCTAATCAAGGGATTAAGTATCGTCCCGTGCCGTACGACACGGGGCGTATCGTACCATGCCCCCAATTACGGGGTAGGTACAGGAGGGTCTCGCTTGGCCCTCCTTTTTTTTTTTTTTTTTTTTTTCAATTTACGCTTTTTTTGTTTGTTTCTCACATAGACCTTTATCCCTCTTTCTTCTCTTCTCTTCACCTCTACCTTCTTTTCTACTCTTTTTTTTTTTCTTCTCACATCTCTTCCTCTATTTTTTTTCCTTTTTATTTTTTCATACCTTTTTTTGCTCATAATTTTTTTCTCTGATTTTTGCTTTCAATCCTCTTTTTTTTTTGATCACTTCGATCTTAAAAGAAAAGGCAAAGAAATAGCAAATTCGAAGATCTACTTATTAGGTAAATAAAAAAATTTACAACTTACTTTTCTTTTTCATACATTTAGAATAGATTTAACTTGTAAAGTTCCTTCTATGACATAATATGAAATTATGCAAATTTTTATTTAAATTTACAAAAATATGAAAATAGATCCACTTGATTTAGTCATTATATGGTCCGATTTTTAGTTTTCTTAGATGCATTTAGCATTTTGTACGAGATTTACTATATTTTTTACTTTGAAAATTCTATTATTGGATTTGAAAACATGAAAATTCTAATAAAATCAAAAACTAAATTGAAGCACTTGATATTTAAATTTGCTTTATGTATTTGTCATATAGTTTATTGTTAAATTTTTATAAATAGATCTCATAATTTTTCTTAAAAGTTTTAAGAAAGAGTAATTTTCTTGGATTAATTTTGCAAATTCGCATATGAATTTTAAGAAATCTTTTTTCTCTAATTTGTATTTTATAATTTTTAAAATTCCAAAAAAATAAAGATAAATCAAAAAAGTTTTAAAAGTTAATAAGTTTTTATCGTAAACTTGCTTAATTTATTCATCATATGGTTTATTGTTAAATTTTTATGGATAGATCTTACAATTTTTTTAAAAATTTCTAGAAAAAATAATTTTTTGCTAATTATTTTCATAAATATTTTAAAAAAATTTAAAACGAAAAGAAACTATCGGCGCACTTACGGTACTATTCTAGTTATTCTAGTTATCATACGGCTCCTCATCGAATCAATATAGATGGTTTTGTAAATTTTTATAAAAATTTATAGAAAAAATAATTTTCTGTATCAGCTACAGTATTTTACTTCACATATAAAAAAGACTGCCACTATATAAAGTTATTAACTAGTAAGTGTAATAAGCTATTATTACCAATAGATCGAGACAAGTCAAGACATGGCCAAAATTTATAATTATTGTTCTAAAACTTTCAAAATAACATTATGAGGCCTTATTGGATAAAAAAATTAAAACAAGATTGTGCCAAAGTGTGCCACTAGGAGATTATGTGTGCTTGTCGGCACCCAAGCGTCCCTGTGCCATACCGTGCCAGGCAAAGTCGTCACATTCCTGTGCCATGACACTTTAATCCTTGATGTTAATAACTTAATATAGATGTATTCATACCTAGTTATAAATACTTTAGGTTTCACAATAGATAGTTTCTCTATCATGCCAATAAAGGATTTATCAAGATAAAAAGGATGATTTTCCAAGATAAAAAGGGTCCATTGGATGTTCAATCATTTTGTCAAAATAGATTCGAATACTTGCTTCTACCAATCTAATTGACTATGCTGATATTGAGTCCTTATCTTCCAGGTGCATCTCTGGATAACTTTACAAGTATGAACTGTCAAATTTGGAGTGTGAAAATCTTCCTAGCCTTTTTGTCATTTGATTGGCTTTGGACTATCCACATTTGTCTTAGTTCGCAAAGTTTTTCCATTCATGATTTATCGGTTGGCAGGTCTAGCTAAGAAGTTTGTCATGTCTAGTTGAAGACTAATGTTTTGAAATGATTACATGTTGAGATGGATTACAATTTTGCAGGCACATTCGGTCCCTAATTATGGGACTAAATTTACTTTTGTCCCTTTAATTGATGCCGTAAGCTTCATTAAATGATCGAATCAAGTTCATGACTCATGAGACTTGATAGAAATTTGACTTGTTGTAACATTCACTTTGAAGTTTGAGCTAGACTTTGTGCCTACCTAGCTAGCATTTAGGCTATATAGGTGAAGAATGTACTCTTCCAAAGTATGCATGATGGATATTGAACCGAAAAGGTTTCTGTGACATCATGATCAAAAGTTGGGAAAGTGTTTTCTACCAATTATGATGCCCTAGGACTAGCTTTAAATGACTATGATACAAGAAAGCACCAACTAGAATGTCATAAATAGTTTCAAGTGACTAATGACATGTCATTTGTTGTGTGGAAGTTAATAACAGTACATGATTAAATCATTTAATGAACTTCGAGTGGTCAAGGGGAAATTTGACCAGTGAGGACTTCCTCCGTTATTCATTCATTGTGGCTGAATTTAATAATGCAATCCAAAGTGGTTTGTGATGGCATGGTGTCCATGAGCATTTTCTTTTGGCAGGTTTGAATTAGAAATGATAAGCCTGCTAGTTATATAACATTGTGATATGTCAATATTATAGAAATTTCTTATATTGTCAGCCTGATATTACAACTACATACATTTTTTTTGATTAATTTTTTGCAGGTGCTTATCATGGACAAGATTACTGTAAAAATAATGTCATACGCCTGCAAGATGGCAGATATTACCGAGGAAGGGGTTTCATGTAAGTAGAGAATAGATGTTTAGGTATCTCTCTTGTATTTTTTTAAGATGAAATGACAAGAAAGTAGTTCTTTGTTTCAGGTTCCCATTTAATTATACATTGATTTGTTTTCTAGCTTTACAAACCTTTCTTTCCTTTGTATTAAAAACTAAATAAAAGGTCATTGAAGAGCTTCATTTGCCTGCTAGCGATTAGGATAGGTGATACCTATTTTCTTCACTAAGGCTCCGTTTGGTAACGGTACATCAATGGGAATAAGGGGGATATCTCTCTTATCCTTCCAAACACATCAGGAACTAACCGGTATAGCTTGTTCCAGTATTACTAGAATAAGTGGGAACAACAGTTCCCACTCTTCAAACCCACACTTTGACTTTTTCCATTGGATACCCTTGGCTCGCCATGGCATGCTGCGTCATACATAATTTTATTTGTAGGAATCAGAGAAGTGATAGATATTTCAACGAATCACATGACCCACGTGCCACCGTCGTGGAAGAGGATAACGGAGATATTTCATTGCCCGGTGCATCAGACTCTCGGCGGGGCGACACAATACGAACTGAAGTTACAAATCAATTGTGAAATAATAGAAGTTAGACCCGCGATGGTTACTATTAAAAAAAATATGTTATAATCAGTTTCCACTTTACGACAGATGTATAAATATTTGAATCAGTTACATTCGGTAGTGGGTATTAAATTTAAATTGTATATATTAGTAGGGAAGTAATATGAAATTTATAGTATAGCAAACAAATAGTAGATATTTTTTTTTTATGATTAAAAATTTACGAAAAATTTGATGAATATTTTAAATTTTAGAAAAATAGAGCAAATAAAATTTTAAATTTAATATTATTTTCATAAAATATAATTTGATTTTGATTTTGATTTTATTTGATTTTTTAAAGGCTTCAATCAACTATTTAAAAGAAATAAATTACAATTTAAATCGTTTTAACACATAATAAAGCAAAATGGCAAAAAGGTCATTTACACCAACTAATACTCTTTATTCCTCTTATTCCTTATTATCATACCAAACACAAATTCTCTTATTCCTGGAACTATACCAAACGCTTTTTTATACTAGTTCCATATTTTATACTTATTCCTGGTATAAGCTAGTTCTTGCTTATCCATTAACAAACGCAGCCTAAGTTACCTCCATGAATACCTTTTTATCTTCAGTGCTTGTTTGCCTTAAGAGGATCCCTAATCAAGACTCTCGAACTAACTTCTATGTATCTGAATGTAACACCTAAATCATTCTTTTTTGTAATCTTGATTGTTCCAATTGCTGTTTTGTCCTTGTGAGTTTCATTTGAAATTGTGATCATACCCTTTCCTTTCTATTTTATTTTTGAACAAAGTCTAGTTATGATATTCATCGCAAACAAACTTTGTCTTGCAGTGGTTGAAGATTTATTCAAACGCAGGCAGCCATTGCCAACGCTGGATGCTATATACTTTATTCAGCCAACTAAAGAAAAGTAATTATCTTTCTTCCTTTCAATTTTGTTTGCTTTCGTCATTACTTTCTTTGGAACCAGTAAGTTTAGTCAGTTTCTCTCTCTCTCTCTCTCTCTAAGTTTCTTGTGTTTAGTTAGTTAAGCTATCTAGTGTGTTCAAACCTTTAACTCTATATTTCATGACTCTTACATTACAGTTGGTTGATGAATAATGTGGATTCATTATCTTGTTTAATTCTTGTGGATTTGACTTTCAACCGCAACAATGTTTTTAATATTGCTATCTATTTTGGAAATTTTATATTCTGTGCTAGAAATTATTGGATTTCTGGTTGATAATGCTTCAATTTGTTGACTTCTATAATTCTATTTTGACCTATGCCTTTATGTTTTTCTCTTTCTCACATAGACTTGTTATTCCTATCTGATGATTGAACACTATACTCCCCATGTATTCATCCTATTCCTTTTCTCTATTCTGCATCATTCTCTTGATATCTCCTTTAAACAATTATCTTAATGGTTTATAGCAGCCATCACTGGAAGGCTTTCCTGCACTTTTATTTATGGTTTTCTAGCCTTTGTTTTAGAGTCATTTGAGTTGATATTCAACCTACATTTTGTAACTTAATCGATCTTTGTAGTACTGTATATGCAGAAGTTACACTATCTGATTTAAAAACCTTAAATATGAGAGCTGCTCTTAAGCACCTTCGCTGGCTGTTGGATGGATTGTGTGACATTTTGTGGAAAATTTCTACTTAATTTGCATCTTTGGTGAACACTTTGAATAACAGTTATAAATCGGCAGTTGTAGGATGTATATGGTAGTGAAATGCCAAACTACTGGAAACATCAATTGCCTCCAAGAGTGCCATCATAATGTAATTATAACTAATACTTAGCATAATTAGAGTAGTGCAGCAACTTTAGAAAGGAAATATGCATTATTGCACTCTGCTTTTCACATTACCTTGATGACTAGCAATGCTTATAACATGGTCAACCAAGTCATGCTGAAAACCTTCATGGAGACACATATTTATGCTTATGAGAGGGCCATTTGGAGTTTAGGGCACTAAATTTCATACATTGAAGTTCTTAAGCAGTAATCTGCAAAAAGAACAATCATATGGAAGTGTAGTGCAAATTGATGTTTGTGCCAAGGACCTGCATGGAGATACATATTTATGCTTATGAAAGGGCTATTTGGAGTTTAAAACACTATATTTTCATACATTGAAGTGCTTCTTAAGAAGTAAACTGCAAAAAGAACAATCAGTGTAGTGTGAAATGATGTTCAAAAACGTGTGTTGTACTGTAGTGGGTATGTAGCGGCTAGTGTTTCATGGTGTATGGTAGGATGCCATAGCATGCAAAAGATATGTTTAAAGAACTTGGGATCATAGCAGTCAAAACATATAAAAGTTTAAGGGCATGTTTGGTTCATGATTGGAATAGGAATGGGAAATGGAATCGGATTGTATTGCAATGGGAAATGGAATGACAAATTATCAAAAAATGTTTGGTTCATTATTAGAATGGAAATCGGAATGGATGTCTAGAATTTTGAGAGGGGGTTTTGGTTAAGAGAGAGGAGAGTGATGAAGAGAGAGGAGGGGGAGGTGCTTGTGAGTGAAAGCTTTGAGTGGTTTACTTTGGAATGGGATAATCCGGAATTCAAAGTCGGATTGGGCCATTTCCATTCTAGAGTGGAATCGATTCCCATAAAACAAACAACAATTATCGGAATCAATGAATCTCATTTTGATTTCATAGTCTAAAGTAGGTGAACCAAACAAGCCCTAAGGTACCGTTTGGTTGAAGGGATAAAGAGAGAATAAGAGATTTATTCTCCTTATTCTTCCAAACGGTGTTAGAAATTGTTAGGAATTACTATTCTTCTCTTAATGGGTTATTCTAGAATAACTTGTTAAGAGGGGAGAATAGTAGTTCCACTTATTGAGTGGAACAAGTTATTCTCTATCTTATTCCTCTACTAATCGAGTTATAAATAATTATAAAATATAATTAATTAATGCAATTAATTTTTTTAATAATTAACTAACTATTCATTTGATTTATTAAATTAATAAATATTTAAATAATAATTAATTTATTATTTATATATAATTATCTAATTAAATAATTAATTATTTGATATGCTTATTTAATAATTAACTAATATTTACATTTTTGAAATATTTAATATTTTAATTTATATGATTAATGTATTAATTAAAAATATAAATGATTAAATAATTAATTAATATTAACATATTGTCTTATTTTTTATAGTTATTCATTAATTAATGACATTCTTCATTATCTCATATAGTACTTTTAATTAATTAATATATTGACTTGTTAAAATATTATTTTACTAATATTTAAATACTTATTATTTAGATAAATTATTTTCGTTCTCAATCATAATTACTTTTATTCCTACTATTCCAACCAATCATCCAAACACAATTTTTCTTATTCTTAGAATATCTCGATTTTCGTCCAAACAAAAATTGATCTAATTCCTTCCTATTCTAAAAGTTATACCTATTCCAGGAATAAACAAAAATAGCTTATTCTCGAACCAAACGGGGCCTAAGAGTATCAAGAAACAGATAATAGAAAGAACTGATAACTACAAAGATCAATAAAAAGAACTGATAACTACAAAGATCAATAAAAGGAAAAAAATAAAATCCTTCAATTGTTTCCTCTTTTCTCTCTTCCCTTTCTACAATCTTATTTTCTTAATTTTGTAAGTACTTGAAAAATTCAATTCTGCGATTGGAGCAATTAGTATCTGAACCCAAAATCTTGATTTAAAGTGGTTCAAAGTATCTATGATATCACCCTTTATGAATGTAAGCACCATGATACATCATCGAGATTCATAGTCTAGCAGTAAGATTGGATTTCCACCATGGCTGACGCCATTGTATGCATTACAGTTGTTTCTTAAAAGAATACCTACCACTTTCAAGGATGCGAAATAACGTTGTAATTTGAAAATAATAATATTGTAATTTAAAATACGGATTTTAAGGGAGTAAGGGTTGAAAAAGCTGGTTAACTAGCTGGTCATCCTATAACTTATGATGAATCTGAGAATCATTCGCTGTTTGAGAGGATTCTCGGCCATACTGGGATTGAGGACATTGAAACTCTTAAGGAGGAAACGATGCTAAATTTTTAACAACAGGCAATAGATTTCTAGCTGAGGGAACTAATATCAAACAATAAATATCAAACGCACCCTCCCTGAAGCATAAGCGTATTTTTTTAGCTTTCAAGCTTAATGGGTTGACTAGATAAAAATTGTTTCTTGTGTTTGAAATATGTCATTACTATTATATTACACCCTTTGCATGTAATGTTGAAGCATGGTTAACTTAATTTCTTATGAGTGCTTTTTTTGTTGATCAAATTATTTCTTGTCTTTTTATTCTACATCACATCCTACACCAAATAAAAATTACAAGGGAGAAGCATATTAAGAATCTAGTAACTTTTTTGAACCCAAGCTTTCAGTAGTGTTGCGGGGCCTGAACAACCAGTTTTATGATTATAAATATTAAGAGAATTTTCGGAAGCTCTTGGAATTGTCTAACTCTGACCTGTCTTGACATTCTCAGACCAGAAATTGAACATGGATAGATGGAGATTTAGTTTGCTTGTTATATGGTTTTCAAAATGTCCTCCTGAATCTGAAATTAATTTCATTATGCATTAATTTCATGTATGCATTAATTTCACGACATTGATGGTAGTCTCCCATAATTGTTTTGTTTGTTATTCCTGTTATCTATTCCGTGTTTAGTACATTCTTTAGGATATTCTTCTTCTTCACTCAAGGAGTATTCATGATCTTATGGCTAGTTTATCTGTATAATTTCCTTCTTGATGATATCTTTCTTTGTTGAGTATAATCTAAGAAGGTTAGACATCTACCTATTTGTTATTTTTCAATGTTATTACAGCATTGTAAAGCATTGCTACAAACTACTATATATCTTGATGGTCATGATCATGCTCCATATAATCTTCTAAACTGATATTTTTGGTTTCTTTTTAGCAATTTTGCAATGCCTGTCCAATGCTGACAACCAGATTTCATTGGTACACTGCAGTGTTGTCTTGTTCTTGTCCGACATGTCAGGAAGAAGTCCACTATACAAAAAGTATGTTGTATGCAGCTTATTTCTGATAGGCTTCTATATAGATATATTATAATAAATATTTCAACCCTAATCTACTTGTTTCAGGGCATATGTGTTTTTCAGTTCGTCTGTACAAAGAGAATTAGTGGCTCAAATCAAGAGGGACACGAGTGTCTTACCACGCATCGGTGCATTGAGTGAGGTTAAGATGACTTCTGTTATTTTTATTGTCTATTTTGCAATACCTTACTGTGCTCAGAGCATCTTGTTTTCTGCCAAGCTTTTACTTGGAAAGAACAGTTGGACCAAGATAGCTATATATGTTTTTTTGAAGCTTAGTCTGCCTTGGACTTATTTTCCTGATTCTTGGAGTTATTCTCCTAATTGTTTTACATTTGCAGATGAATTTGGAGTACTTTGCTATTGATAGTCAGGTATATATATATATATGCATATGTCTATATATATGATTTTCATTCTTTCTACTTGTTTTCTTTTTTCTACTTGTTTTCTTTTCTCTAAAAGAAAAGTTCTTTTAAATTCATTCTTGAAAATTTGTGTTGCAATTGGAACTTATATTGTCTCTCTTTAATTTATTGATTCCACCAACATTTGATTGACTTACGTAGGGTTTTATAACTGATCATGAGAGAGCTCTGGAGGAATTGTTTGGTGAAAATGCAGAAGGCTCTCACAAATACAATGAATGTTTGAATACAATGGCTACTCGCATTGCTACAGCTTTCGCTTCTTTGCGAGTATGACTGTTCTGTCCTTTTTTGACTCTTATTTACTTTTCTTACATTTTAACAAAGATCTCCTATAACATCTATAATCTTATCAATGTTGGAAAAATTACTCAGTGGGACAAGTTTTTTTTCCCTTTTTTCTTGAAGTTGTGTCACATCATACTATCATCATCATGAAAAACTTTTCCCAACCTGTATTAGTGGATATAGAGCAATTATGAGAGTAGTTAAAGTTCTCTATAAGTATAGCGAAGTAGCAAAACAACTGCCTATCAACTAAAAGTTCAACCTTTTTTAAGCTTGTATGTCTAGTCCAAGGATTTAAGTGCCGTGGCACGGGGTCGTGCCGAAAACTTGTCGGCACGGTACGGCACGGTGCGTGCCGAGCCGTGCCGATAAGTGCCGGTCATAAAAAATACATACGTGCCGACACATAATGGCATGAAATATTTAATTTCTTTAGCAACAAAATTTTTTAATTGCTTATTATGTATCTTTATCAAATATTTTAAACTTTATTAAGAAAATTACTTAGTAAATTTAAGAAAAAAGGGTTTTGAACTGTGTCATCGGCACGGGAACTGTATCGTGCCGGTATCTTGTTGGCACGGTACGGTACGGTAGATACGACCCGTGCCGATGGATACTTAAAACCTTGGTCTAGTCATTGGCAGAACAAACTATTTGTTTTTCAGGATCACATAATCTAGGACCATGTAAAATTCCTGTCGACAAGGAAAATTCTGTCAAAGGATAAATGTAAACATGTATAGAACTTATCTGAACTATGGACCATTTTGATTTTGTTACCCAACCTTTCAAAATTTTGATTTTATTATCTAACCTTTCATTTTGTTTGATTTGAGTCAGTCAACGGCATTTTGACTTTAAAATTTAAGCTAATTACTTAAATAAATTTATAGTTGCAAAAATTGCATGAAGTATATTAACTAAACTTGTAAAAATAAACGATGCATTCAAATTTTAAAGTCAAAATGTCTTTGACTGACCCAAATCAAACAAATTGAAATGTTAGGCACTAAAATCTAAAATTTGGAAGGTGGGGTAGCAAAATAAAAATTGTCCATAGTCCAGGTAAGTTCAATACGATTTTTACCAAGAATAAATATGATAAACTCGTATACTAATGCATTTCCCTTCTAAAATATCTAATGTGATGCATCAGAATTATAGTGAGAACTGGGAAGCCCTCTAATATATCTGTTGTTCATACTATTCATACTTTCTTATAAATGAAACATTTTTGTTGTTCTAGGAATTTCCTTATGTGCGCTACCGTGCTGCCAAGTCATTAGATGCTTCCACCATGACAACCCTCCGTGATTTAATCCCCACAAAGCTTGCAGCTGGTGTTTGGAACTGCCTTGGCAGGTACAAATCTACAATTCCTGATTTTCCTCAATCCGAGACCTGTGAGTTACTCATTGTGGACCGGTCAATAGATCAGGTACAGTAAAATTTTCTTATGAATGCATGAGCTGTTTGTGTTCTGTTTCTTTTTTTTTTTTTTTTCTTTTCCTTTCTTTTTGGCTTGGTGCTGTTGTGTTGTGATTATATTACTTTCAACATAGCTATTACTGAATATTGTAGATTGCCCCTATCATTCATGAATGGACTTACGATGCCATGTGCCATGACTTACTGAATATGGATGGTAACAAATACATACATGTGGTGAGCTATTTGTGATCCTATTGCTCAAAGTTTGTGTTGTTTCGTTTCACGAGGATGTTGTAGGTTTCTCATGAAAGGCAGTTTTATGAAGGTTCCAAGCAGAAATGAATCAAACATGGAAAAAAAGGAGGTTCTTTTGGAGGATCATGATCCTATTTGGCTTGAGCTTCGACATGCACATATAGCAGATGTGAGTTTGCCTTTTCAGTTATTACTTATTTCACATAGGAATAATGATCTTTAGTATGGCCAGTTGACAACAAGTTGACATTTCAGGCTAGTGAAAGGTTACATGACAAAATGACCAACTTCATAACAAAAAATAAAGCAGCTCAGTTGCATCATATCAGGTACATTGCCTTGTTAGTATTTTCCGTACCATAGGATGAAAGAATAAATATAATTTGTAAATACTCTTTCAAATTTGTTTTTTGCTTAAAATGTTGCATTTTATTAATTTTATGTATTTATAATATTATGAAATTGCTTTTGTGTTTCCTTTACAATCTATGAGGAGAATATGATGGGGGATATTCACCTTTCCAACAATTGATATGATAAACGAAATGGCAACCTAAGAGGGGGGGGGGGCGGAAAGAGAAATGCAAACTTAAGAAGTACACGATTGATTTGTTCCGAGATTCGACACTTTGCCTATGTCCCCGCCAACTTCTCAGCACAAGAGAACGTTGGATCTCCACTAGATGATGCTTTTGTCAGCAAGCACCAAGACTTTACACCAACACTTTCTTCTTTTCTTTCTTACACAAAATTATATCTCACTACAAATTTCACTCAAGCTTAAAGAGAGAGAGAGAGAGAGAGTAGAGCTAAGGGAAGTATCACACTGAAGTTTACAGGCGCTCAATTTAATTGATTGCCAAAGTCCTTCAGCACCTTCTATTTATAGCCACAAACTTCATATTAAGCAGGCTTCATTTAGACGCACAGTCCATAATTTCAGCGTCCATTAATTCATAGCATAGCGCTAATTAAATACGCACTAGTTTTGAGATTGCACTGTCGGAGACTTTCTAGGTCGTCTGGATTCATTGCTGCAGCCCAACCGCCCAAATCTTCAATTAGCCGCCCAAATATGCTTTTGGGAATGAAAAATTTCAAAATCCGGGCGCCCTAAACACTTTTCAGGCATCTGAATCCGCCGAAATACCCACTTCGATTTCACACAGTACAGTCCAAGTATTTCAAATTATTCGAGCGCTCAGAACAAATTTTGGGCGCCCAGAACAAGTTTCGGGCGCCCATAACTTCTTTTGTGCTTGCCTGGAACTTGATTTGGGTGCCCAAAACTTGCCCAGATTTTCTTTAGGGAGCCCAGAACCTATTTTGGAAGTCCATATCTTTAGGGAGCTTAGAACCTGTTTAGAGTGCCCAGAACCTCTTTAGGGAGCCCAGAACATGTTTAGGGCGCCCAGAACCTTTTTAGGGAGTCCGGAACCTGTTTAGGGCGCCCGGATTTACTTTTACAAAGAGGACCCGAAAGGAACCTTGTTCGGATCAAGTTTCGGGCACCCAAATCTGAGCCCGAAACATGTGTTTTGGCAGAAACTTTAAGAATTTTTTTTTTTTTTTTGAATAAGTTTAAATGCCTTTAATATATATAAATAAAGTTTTGGCATCATTCTATTAGCACAGATTTGATCATAAAAGCATTTGGTCCAAGTGTGCTATAAATTGATGAAAGTATTTAATTTCTAGCTCAAAATTTCACAACGGTAAAAAAGAGTGATTGTTAAACAATTTTGTATATAGAGATAAGAGAATTGATCTTTTGACCTTAGAAGCAAAGATAGCTTCAAGAGGTGAAGTTTAGTGCTCACAAAATACTTGTCTTGAGATCCTTTCCAAGGTTTGAATGTTCTGATCGTAAAACTCAAAAGAGAAGAATTACTCCAATTATTTATTATCATCAAAATCTAATTGTGGATTAATGCCACTAGGTCAACAGGATATTTCTTTTCTTCGTGATGCTATTTTATAATCAAAGAATTGTTTGAAGATTGTATTATGCTATGTTGAATATAAAAAGAAAAAACACTCTTCACTATTAGCTTAAGCTTTCGGAGAACAACGGTTGTTTCACATTCTTTAACATGGTATTAGAACAGGAGATTCTAAGTTCGAATTCCGACAGGCTTCTAGCGTTATTTAATTTTCTCCCATCTAATTAAGTACACGTCTTGAACCTATCAAAAAAATCTTAAGCTGAAAGGGAGTGTTGAGTATAAAAATACAAAACATTGTTTTCTATTAGCTTATGCTTTTGGTAGCTAATAGAGAACAGTTTTGTATTCTTTAACATGCTCAAACAGGAATTGAAAGAACGATGAGTTCCTTTTGGTTAACCCAATTCATGGCTTGTGCTAAATTAGTTGGTAGGAACTATGGACCTCGCAAGTATATGATCCTAAAGGTGGAAAACTATTTACTTTCTGAGGCAAGGATCAAAACATTGTCAGAAGATGATGAGGATCATTGCAGCAAAGTTGATTATGACTTCAGATTCATCAGATTGGAAAAATCAAGTTAATTACTATTTTATACTATTGGCATTATATTCTATCCCTTCCTGATGTTTTTATTTAGAGATGGTGGTGAGCTATCAACTAGGGATTTGCAGAAAATGGTTCAAGCACTTCCACAGTACAGTGATCAAATTGACAAACTTTCCTTGCATGTGGAGGTTAGTAGTTCTGTTCTCACAAAAGTTCTTGTGATCTTTATATTGCTGCACAAGTTGTTACCTATGAAAACATTAAAGAGTGACTTTTTCCTATGGCGTTCCCTTTTTTCTTTTTTTCTTGCATTTTTCCCTGGATAGATATCCTTGTCAATAACAGTGTTGTAAATATTATTAGAATTATGTTTTGCTCGAATACTGTTTTCATTTTTTGCTTGCATATGTTTCTCCTCTAGTTGGTTCTACATACTCCTTTGGGTTTAATATTCTTTTCTTCTAGCAGTCAAAGGACCTTAAACATTTTATTCATTTCCCCTACCAAGGAATAATATCTGCTACATGTGTTTTTAACTATTAAGGGCCTGCTTGGATACACAGTAAAAAATTTCCATAGAGTTAATAAACTGTGGTTTTGGTCTAAATAAAATAGGGAATTCTATAATTCTAAAAAATTCCAGAGTTTCAAAATTTAAAGTGTTTGATGCATATCGCATAATTTCACAAAATTTTTCTCAGTTTAAAATTTTTAAAAATAAAAAAAACATTAATTTTATATTTTAAAATTAAAATTTTCATAATTTCAAATTAAAAGTTAAAAATTAAAAATTGAAAATTTAATATTTAAAATTAAAATTGAAAAGTGAAAAATGAAAATTTAAAAATTAAAATTGAAAATTTGAAATTTAAAACTTGAAATTTCAAACCAAAAATTTGAAAAATTTAAAAAAAATCAAAATTTTAAATTAAAATTTATTATTTTAATATTAAAAGTTATTTTTTTTAAAATTAAAATTTAATTTTTTAAAATTAAAATTTATTATTTTAAAATTAAAGTTCATTATTTTAAAATTAAAATTTATAATTTTAAAATAATAAATTTTAATGTTTAAAATTTGAAAATTAATATTATAAAATTTGAAAATTAATATTATAAAATTTGAAATTTAAAATTTGAAAATTTGAATTTTAAATTTGTTTTTTTTTAATTTGAAATTTAAAATTTTTAAAATTAAAATTAAAATTCTAGTTTAAAATTTAAAATTTGAAATTTAAAATTTCTAAATTTATATTTTTAAATTTTAAATTTTATATAAAATTTTAAATTTTAAATTTTGAAATATAAAGTTTAAAATTTGTCAAGGTGAGGGGGATAAGGAATGGTGGAATTTTTTTTCTTTGGTTAGAGTGGATTGTTATTTTACTCTATTTTTTGGAGTATAGTTAAACTATACTTCAAAAAATATGCTATTTTTGTGTGTGTCAAACACTTTATAGGATAATATTTCTACGGGTATAGTATAGTGTAACTATACTACGTTTTTAAGAGTATCCAAACGGGGCAGTGTTTTTTTTTTTATTCTCTGAGGAGTCATTTTTGGTGTCTCCGCAATGCTGCATATTAATTAAATGCACTATATCTCTCTATTTTTTATCGACAGATTATCCTCTTAGGTTGCGTTTGGTTCGGGTATAAGCGAGAACTGTTTATTCTAGAAATAGGTATAAGTTCAGGAATAAGCAGGAACTAATATAATTTTGTATTTGGATAAATATTAGAGTTGTACTAGGTATAAGAAAAATTTTTGTTTGGTTTGATATAGTGGAATAAGAAGAATAAAGGGAAAGAAATTTTTTTAGTTGATGAAATTGTCTTTTAAAAAACCTATTTTTAAAAAATTTAATTATAATTTGTATTATTTAAATTTAGCTTTTGTATATAAAAAATTTAATTTATTAAAAAATTTTAAAATTTGTATAAAAAATTTTAAAATTTTAAAATTTGTATATAAAAAATTTGTATAAATTTAAAATTTTAAAATTAATAAATTTTAAAAATTTATAAATTTATTAAAAATTTTATAAATTTAAAAATTTTATAAATTTAAAAAATTTATAAATTTTTATTTTAATTTTATTTTGAAAATATGCAAAAATGTGTGGGAACAAGTAGTTCCCACCCCAACTCTTTTTGTTTGGGGAACAAGATGGGGATAACCCTTTTATCCTCCCTCTGTTTCCCAACCAAACATAGCCTTAATGTAGTTGTCTGTGAACTCTCATGTTTTTCGAGTCATGAACTGGTATTTTATATCCTACATATGTGACTTAAGTAGTGTATGTACCTTATTTAGGGCTAGTGTTTTATGCATGCAATTTACAATGATAGTGTACATTGATCAACAAAGGTGTAGGAATTTATCATATTTACCTTTGCCCTTCCTTTTCTCTCATCTATTATGTGTTAAACTTATCTTAATGGCAAGAATATGTTTTCAAATGCATATAGATGTTTGCATTGGTAAAATTAATCTAGCACTGTTGCGCCCCGGGAACCCGGGCTTGCCAACAGATCCGTCACCTACATGAAAACTTCCCGCACAGGAGAAGCGTCTAATTTGCGAAAATAACATCTACCAATACTAAACAAACATATCAAAGCTAAAAGAAACTACTAAAACTAAAACATAATCCACTATACATCTGATACATCATCCAAAATACATAATCATCTCCCAGAGTGCAAAAAATAAAGTACAATATACCAGTTAGACCGTATAGACTACTATCCAAAAATCAGCTATAGGGACGACTCTAGGTCCACCTGTACTTGGGTAGGGATCTAGGTCGTGACTCCCTTATCTCGATCAAGTGCAGCCTCTGGCGCCGGAACGAGTGCAGAAGTCTCTGCAAAAGGGTCTCCAACAGCGGGTGTGAGAACTACATAAAAAAAGTAGTTCTCAGTGGGTACCGTCACTAAGATCGACGATTTACTCACTAGGTCCACTAGAGGCATAAGTAAATCTCCTGTTAAACAATAGGAAAGTAAAAGCTGGAAAAGAAGCTACAACTACTATGCCTCTCTCTACTATGCTCAAAGAACAGTGGGGGGTATGAAAATGCATCTACTCTAACAGTATGCTCCAGGTTTACCCAATCTCACTAACTGCCATATCAAGACCAGTCAAACTTGCGCCCGCCTACAACCATCACATCTGCCTCCTGCTAGAGGGGACTAGAATAACGTAGGTTGCCCCACTCGAGCTGCATCAACATCACTCAAAGGCCAAACTTTGAAGTGGCACTTGGGAAGGTTTGACCCCACCCGAGGAAAGCTCATCTCTGTCGAGCTCAATATGACTAATGCGATCAACCAGATCGACAATTCAAATCAAACGATCAACCAAATCGACAATTCAGTCAAGGTGCCCATGGCACAAACTGAAGAATACTCGACGGTTCGGGACCACTGTCAACCTGAACGGCTCCCAACACTAAAACCCAACCTATCAACTGCTATAAAAATTCACTTGGCCATCTGGCATGAGTGTAAATGCACTCTATACTAGTCAGACAACTCACAACCCTACCTAGGATGAAAAATACAGATAAAATGGTTTAATCCAAAGAACAGTACAAACATTTAATTGGCAATATAGTGTAGGCTAAAATATGATGTTAATCAATTTTCTAGTGTCCAATATTCCCTACATCATACTAAAAATGTCTAGGGGTCCAAACATAAATTTTATCCAATTTGTAGGCAGTATCAGATTTTATCGAAAAATCATAGCATTTAATCTAGCATGCTGGACATAAAAAAAAATAGACACAATAGGAAACTCATTTATTTTGGTGAAATCCAACCCACCTAAAAAGCTAATCCAACTAGGAGTGAAGTCGGTGCGGCTTGATCCTCTGTCAGAAATCGAATTGGGGCCTTTGCTCACGAACACCAAACAAACGCCCAAGCTGCTCCATAGTCAACTCCAAGAACACAAGAGCCTCTGCCAGCCTCATGACCCAAATCCCCCAACAACTCCTACCTAAACTTTAGAGAAAGAACACCCCCCCCCCCCCAAAAAAAAAAGGGCGTGAAGTCTCATTACATTCCATGGTTGGAAGAGTTTAAAATCTCAAGGAGAACTAAACCAAAATCATCTAGAAATCCAAAAATCTAAAATAAATCCAAGCCTACCTCGATCCCTTAGAAGATCAATTCCAACGCTCAGCTAGGCCGCTCGCACACTCCGCGTGAGATCAACTCTCTCAGGGTCCAAAGTCTCTGTTGCACAAAGCGGGCTCCTAAGCTTCTCTGCTGGTGAAGTTCTCGTAGTTGCTTGGCTTCCTCTTCAGCACTAGAAAAAAGGATGGAGGGGTTGGAGGAGAGATCTAGGGCTTAGGAGGAAAAGGTGAAAGCATAAAAAAAAAGCCCTATGAGTCCTCTTTTATAGAAAAATAGGTTGGGGTAAAATGGGCCGGCGGATCAACGTCAAAACTAATGCGGATCCACGCAGGTGGAGATAATTTCGGCGCCCTAAACCCTATTCGGGTGCCTGAAACCCGTGTCCGTATTAGGGTCCGAAACAGCTCGAAAACAATGTTTTGCAGCTTAAGATTCGGACCATCCGAAAGTGCACATTCGGGCGTCTGAAACAAGGATTCAGGCACCCGAATTCCTGGAAACTCTAGTTTTCATTCATCTCGCAACTCTTAGTTCGTTTTCTTGTTAATTTCACGCTAAAACGACTTCTATTCGATCCGACCATCTCCAAATGTATCGCTTAGCTAACTGTATGCGTCCGCATGGCCATAAAGTACCAAAGTACCAGAACACTATATCCTCTTCCCTTACAAAGAGTTTTGTACTCGAAACTGAAAATCCGTATCTCAGGAGGAAGTTTCAAACAGGAATCGGTAGGAATTCATCATCACTGCCTCGGGCTCCCAAGTCACCTCGTACTCTTCATGGTTGCTCCACAGTACCTTCACGGTATCACCCGGTTGCGCAATTCTTTCGTCTCACGAGCAACAATCCGCATCGAGTGCTCCTCGTAGCTTAAGCCCTCGCCCAACTCTAGTTGGGTCAATCACGTGCGCGGGGTCGAAAATATTCTTCCTCAATGCCGAGAGGTGTAAGACATCATAGGTACCAGCCAATCGCGGCGGAAGTGCGACTCTGTATGCTACCGGCCCAACCCGCTCAAGCACCTTAAAGGGACCAATGAAATGTGGGCTAAGCTTTCCACGCACTCCAAATCTCCGGATCACTCTAGGCGGCGAGACTTTCAAAAACGCATGGTCTCCAACTTGAAACTCCAAGTCTCGACGCCTAGTTTCTACGTAGCTCCTTTGTCGACTCTGGGCAGTCTCGAGATGTCGTATAATCCTGACATTTTCCTTTGCCTTTTGTGGGATATCAGGTCCCAAAGTCCTCTCTCCCACATCGCTCTAGTGTAGGGGGTGATCGACACTTGCGTCCATACAACGCTTCAAACGGAGCGATCTGAATGCTCGCTTGATAGCTATTGTTGTACGCAAACACAGCTAATCTCAAGTGTCGATACCACCCTCTGAAATTCAGGACGCAAGCTCTCAGCATATCTTCTAATATCTGAATGGTCTGCTCCGACTCTCCATTAGTCTGTGGGTGAAAACTTGTACTGAAATAGAGCTGAGCCTTCAAGGCTATCTGTAAGCTTCTCCAGAAGTGTGAGATGAACCTCGGGCCCAGATTTGAAACTATCGAGGCGGGCACTCAATATAACCTCACCACCTTATCCAATTATAGTTGTGCAAGTCGCTCTAGTGGCCAAGTAATCTGAACCGATAGGAAGTGGGCAAACTTGGTTAGTCTGTCAACTATCATCCATACTGCATATGATCCGCTCTGGGCTCTCGGCAACCCACAATGAAGTCCATCGTGATGTGATCGCACTTCCACTCAGGAATTTAGAGATTTTGTAATTTGCTAGCAGGAATCCGATGTTGTGTCTTCACTTGCTAACAAGTTAAACACTGAGCTAGAATTCGATGTAATTTGCCACTTCCCTCTTCATTTCATTCCACTAGAAGTGTGTCTTTAGGTCCTTATACATTTTTGGCCCACAAGGGTGAATGGTGTAAGGTGTATAATGGGCATCTCTTAGAATCTCCTCTCTAATCTCAGAATCCACTGGCACACATGCGCGGTCCTTATATCGCAGTACTCTCGACACATGAATTGCAAAGTATCCCAGCCTTATCGCTTTGAATTTGATCTCGAATCTTCATCAAATGGGGGTCCTTATTTTGTTTCTCTCTAATCCTATCCAACAAAGTGGGCTTCTAGATCATAGACATCAACCTTGCAAAAGCTCTAGAGGACACAATCTTTAGTTCCAAACGCCTTATCTCCTCAAGTAATGGCGCATGTTGAGTGATCATAAAGTTCAACTCTGCATTGTTGTCCTGCTCAAGGCATCTGCAACTACCTTGGCCTTGCCGGAGTGATATGAATGCTCAAAATCATAATCCTTTAACAATTCCAA
>CM054954.1:8746971-8873080 GCA_029168755.2 Tillandsia fasciculata
ATTTATTACGTTAGTAACCACTCCATTTTACAATAACGACCAATTTGATCGTCGTAATGTAGATTACAAAAATTATAATTACCCCATTTATAATGTTAATAACGACCAAAAATTTCGTCGCTAGTATAGCTTACGATCAGATTTCCTATCGTTAAAAGTATTTCGTATGTAAAAGAAGATAATATAATAACGACCATTCTTTCCGCCGTTAATGATACAAATATTACATCCATTTATTACTTTTAGCAACATTAATACTTTGCATACACAATAATATATATATATATATATATATATATATATATATATATATATATATATATATATATATATATATATATATATATATATATATAGTAGACTGAAGACAAATCCACAATTTATGAACAAACTTATAATAATACTCCATTAGCAATAAAAGTAATTAGCATCCACAGTATTCATACTTTTTTCCAAACCATTCACCTAATACATTAAAGTTTTCATCACACTATTACATATATAGCTAATATTCACCAAAAAACAAAATACCTACTACCATCTGTACTACCCGAGAAATTCGAGTTTGAAATACAAAGAAAATCCTAACTTTTATATACACTAGCATGCAATAAACCCTTATATAGGTATATAGGTGAATAGAGGCATGACTTAACTGTGAATAGTAACCCGTTGAAACTCCGAATTTTCGAACGAAGTTTGCTAGCTGGACCTATCTGAGTCCAAATCTGACAATCCAGATAGTCGATATGAACGGTCTCATCGGTCTGAGCGTAGTGGCACAGTCAAAATTTGTGTTTGATAAGCCTGGGTCATCGTAAAGCGTGCCAAACAGTGGATTTAACTGTATAAGATAGATTTCAAAATTTTAGAGGATCAAACTTAACGAACTAAGATCACTAGTCGATAGGTTTCGTCGAGCCGGAGGTCGTGGTGTCATCCGTTTTTCGATTCGACAACCCTAATGCCTCGAAAAGCATTAAATACAGCAAATTTTGGTGTATTTTATGAAAAAACCCAATATGTTATGCTCTATTTTGCGTGCCACTTAATGGTGAGTGACTTAGATGTGAAACAAAGTTTCTGTAAAGGACCCAACCCAAAGTGTGGCGAGTTGAGGGGTCAAACAGCATTTTGTAGCAAAGAATACAAAATATCTCTAAGTTTCCAAGAGGAAGGCCTAGCCGCCTCCTTCCTGTAATTGCAACCTCATTCCCACGATCCCTCATCTCCACTGCCACCTTCCCAGAGCCAAAGCACCACAGGTTGCGGCCCCATTGGCGAAAAAACTAGGAGAAGAATCCTTGGTTCTTGATCTCGGGTGTGGGAGTGAGAGATTGCACCAAAGCCCTTGGGCTTTCTTTTAGAGTATCTTGCAGTCTTCTTCTACCTCCAGAAGTCAAGCAAGAGATGTCCCGTAGCCTGCCGTGGCCGTGCACCGCCGGAGAAGGTGACTGCCATCTTCTTCTTCCTCCTCAACTCCGGCTAGGCGAGCTCTTCTTCTTGTCGAGTTTTCTTGCTACTGGAACACCCTGTGCACTTCCCTCACCTCTGGTGAACCTCCCTGCCAAATCCCAACGCCAGGGGTGCATTCGGTTGCCAGCGGGGGAGTTGCCCCCGCCGGAATGCAAGGATGCTCCGCCTCGAGCAAATCCTTCACTTAATGGCTTTGGATCTGATCTAAATTGATCATATCCTCCTTCTGGCCCTGTTGATCATCTCCAAGTAGTTTGGTTGAGTTTGGAGCAGAGGTGAAGCCGCAGACTTGAGCCCTAGTTCTGGGTTGCCCTTCATGGCCGAGCTTGCTTCGCCGCCGCCGCCGCCACTGCTGCTTCCCGCCACTAGCAAACCACCAAGATTGTTCCCTCTCATCGAGGGCAAGCCTCTAGAGCCTTTGCATGGATCTGTAAGTCTCTGGTTGGATTTCCACCATTGTTGCACCTTAGTTTATCCTCAAGCTCCATCTCCGGCCATCCGCCACGACCACACGCCGGCGCTTGACCCCAAGGCACACCTAGCACTTCCCTTAGCGCCCTCCAGCTGCTACTTTCCTTTGTAGCCTGCCAGAATTTGAGTTTTGTCGTTTGGCCTAAGCCCGAGCTCTTGAAACCTTGTGTTTTGGCCGAGGTTGCTCCGGCGGTTATTCCGGCCATCCAGCAACATTCCAAAAGTGAGCCCTCAACTCCTGCTAGCCTCCTGAGCATGATGCTCACCTCTGATCCTATGCTGAGTGCTTGGTTAGAAGGGTTCTAGCAAACCAAGCCATATGAGACCTAGCTTGCTCCCCCTTTTGTTTCGACAGCCTTGTAGCACCCTGAAGGTGAACCTGTGAGTCTCCTCAACCTCCTAAGCATGGTGCTCACCTAACTTCGGCATTTGGTTGAGTGGACTGGTCAATGTGTTAATATAGGCCTTAATGCATGAATACATGATGACCCGAAATTATTCTCAGGCTTCGTGCTGCTCCCAAACAGTGAGCACGGTGTTCGGCATGTCAAAACTGTAGAGTTATTTAGGATCCACAAGGATCTAAATAGGTACTATCAAACACCTAGAGGGGGGTGAATAGGTGTAATATTATAAAAGCCAATCTCAGTGCAAAAATAAAAAATAATGCGAAAAATAAAAATCAACACACCGAGATTTACGTGGAAACTCCAATCCAGGAGAAAAACAACGGGACCAACACGCAATAACAATCCACTAAGAATTGAAGAATAACAAGGTGATTACCGACTCCACGGACTCGACCCCTCCTTCAAGTTCTTCGGACCTTGCGCTCCACCGATTGCACGTCCACTGCACACGTTCGAATCCACGAACGCCACTCGAATCCACGAGCACACGTTTCGAATCCACGAAACGCCTTCAACACACCGAATCCACGGTGCCACGTCGAATCCACGACGCAAACTCAGCCGATAAAGAAATATAGGCTTCGATGGTGATCCTTTGCTTAGATTGTCATTGAAGAACCGTAGAAAGAAATTCTAAGCAAAGTTTAGATCAATTCGACAAAAGATGGATCTTGGAAGAACCGTCGAATTGACCTAAAAGAGGCTAAAAAGTGGAACGGTAAAAACCTAGCCTCTAGGGTTGCTCACGAGTGTTTTCGGTATTGGTCCATTTCGTCGAGAAACCCTAAGTGTCTATTTATAACCCTTGGAAACGAATTAGAGTCGGTTTAGGAAACTTTTCCCGAGGCAACATTGTGTACCGGTACCAAATATTGTGTTCCGGTACTCAATGGTGCAAAACACAGATTTTTCTATTGTGTTCCGGTACGCGAGTCTGTGTTCCGGTACGCAATACAAATTTCAGAAAATTCTGTGTCGGGTTTGAGAAACTTCAAGTGTGGTTCCGGTACGCAATGTAAAAACTGATTTTTCCGAGATAAACTTTATCCAAAACAAACCAAGTACCGGAAACCAAACTTGATTTAAGATGTAAGTTAAAACCAAGTTCCTAAAACCAAGTCTAAACCGGTTTTCATTAATTTCCTGTTTCCAATGATTATAAACGAACTTAAATCACCATGATCTATATTTAATCATACCTGAGAGTTGACTTGGGCTCATGTTGAATCTTCAATGAGTCTTCTAAGGCTGATTTGACAATTTGATCCCTTTAAGACTCCGACTCAACTCACTGACTTGACTCACGAAATATGCCAACACCAAAATGCCGTAACAATCTCCCCCTTTGGCAATTTCGTGACAAAACCCAAAAATACATAAAACGCTCAAGTCACTCAACTTAAACCAAAAAATCGAAATTCAATGTCATCACCAAAACATTGATTTTCTTTGCGTGAAAGATCCAATAAATACAAAATTACATTTGAACCAAACATCCTAGAACATACTCTATGACTTAGGACTTGGAGTCTTAAAGTAATGTAATTCCTGCAAAACAAAACTCCAAACAAATCAAACGTTAGTCGTTAGAAATTAAAATCCTACATTTGATTTGTCCTTTTGGTTCTTTTGTTTTTCCGGCTCTTTCAAACTTTTCTTTATCTCCCCCTATCTTGAGCATCCATCTTTTGAGCATCCATGTTCTCCCCCTTTGTGATGCAATCATTATTTTCTGTCTCCCCTTTTTTGTATGATATGTCCATCATTTCCGTTCTCCCCCTTTTTGTCACAAATTGTCAAACAAAAAGTAAAAATACTAGGAGGATAAGTTCTTAGTTACAAGACGATTAGAGTACTTGTTCATCACAACATGAAAAGAAACTGAAAACAAGAAGGAAAAGAAATCACTCATCCTGATCAGAATCATCATCATCCTCATGTGATGTGGCTCCATGTGATGTACTCGGTGCTGTTGCTCCAGTGACCACATCATCATGTTTGCACCCAAGGATATCGAAGATCTTCTTTAAACCATCCTCAAGTTTCTTGAAGCCTTTTTCCATCCTTTGCTCCATCTTTTGCTTTAGTGAACGAACATCCCGATGCAAGGTTTGAAGAGTTACGACCTCATCTGGTTCAGGAGATTCTTGACGAGGTGGTGCACTCACTGTCGCTTCACTTGCATAGGCTTTTGTATGCCCAAAAGTCTTCAAAGTGCTAATTGACTTGGCTAAAGTGATTCCATCAATTTCCCCCAAGCCATAATCATATTTGGCACAAGAAATGTCCACTCCATGATCTTCCAGAATACGAGTAATCAAGATCGGATACGGTAGAAGGTCACGTTGTCTAGATCCTTCAATGACATGTACCATCTGCTGCCAAATGAGAAATGGAATGTTGGTGTTAATTCCATTTGCACTTTCCGGGTGACCAAGGAAAAAGAGAAGTAACAATCGATCCCATCGAATCCTTTTGGTCCCCAGGGTGGGCAAAAGGTTGTAGCATACGATTAAGGACAAAATATGATACTCTGGTTTTAGGTCCTTTGATTCAACATATGATCTGTTCGTGTGCGTCCCTGTCTTGCAAATAGAGTCCACAACCATATCCCAATGGGTATCATGTTGGAAATTACCATCAGTGTAATAAAGACCAGTAATGTCAACAGCTAATCCAAGGTTTGCACCAATTACTGCTGGAGTAATGTCAAACTTGACGCCTCTAACTGTTGTTTCAAAGACGAAGGCCCCGGTGTCATGGTCTTTTTGAAGTATGTTACCTTGCATGTAGAATTCCCTGATGATCTCCACACAAAAACCCATCTTAGGTTGAACTCTGCCAAGTGGCCGAATATGATTTCGTTCCAAAATCCTTGCAAAGTCTGGCACCTCACGACATAGCTCGTTAAAGTTCACGTGTCGCTCCCCAATGCATGTGCGGTTTGCAAATCTAGCACGGCGTTTTGCACTCACATGCGGTTCACTTTCATCAACATTTGATCTCCGTTGAGAGCGCTCGCGTATTACTGGTCCACCGGTACTTCTGCGCGGAGGAGAATCCGCACCCTTCTTTTTCCGTGGAGCCATAGGTGCTTTTCCCTTTCCTTGAACTGTTTCTTCTTCATATTCTGAGGAATTTTCAGAATCTGAGCTAGTTGAATCCTCGTTGCGTGATCGTTTGGTAGCCTTCTTCTTTCCAGAACCACGACCACGTCCACTTCCAGTGGCCATTAAGATCACTAGTGCAAGAAGCCATGAACATGCCATTTCCTACAAAGAACACAATGCACTATGATTTGATCTTATAGAAAGGCTTAAACATGTCTAAGAAACATTCTAAACATGTCACAAGTGATGATTCATCATTCAAAATTCATTTACATCAAAAAGCCCTAATTCTCAATTTTTTCTATGTTAAGAACACATGAAAATGTTAGATTCAAGCAAATAAGCATGGAAACATGAATCTAATCGCATAGAGAAC
Organism: Tillandsia fasciculata; assembly: GCA_029168755.2. NCBI lineage: Eukaryota > Viridiplantae > Streptophyta > Magnoliopsida > Poales > Bromeliaceae > Tillandsia > Tillandsia fasciculata. The sequence goes on from CM054954.1 coordinate 8,752,815, forward strand.
AACCATTTATGTTCTAAACATGAATTAAGAGTGATTTAAGCAAGAGATTTCATTTGGAGTAAGGATCAACTCAAAAATCCCAAAATAAACATCAAAACCTAAAAACTAGGGTTTTGAAGCAAAAGAAAGCAAGATTAATGAAGAAACTTACAAATCAAAGCAACAAATCTCTTGATCTTGAAGAAAAACCCCTTAGAGATGTTTTAGAGAGAGAGAGGGAGGGTTTTGAAGTGGGAGAAATGAATTAAAGACAATGTGGTTTCGGAATAAAAAGAATTCCAGTCCGCGTACCGGTACAAGAAGTCGCGTACCGGTACACAGTGCGAAAACCGAAAATCCTTCGTTCGGGTTCCGGATTGAAAGGCAGGGGGATCCGGATCCGCAATGTAGTTCCGGTACTAAAAATGTAGTACCGGTACGCAAGTGAAAAACAGGAATTTTCATGATTCGGGATCCGGATTGGGTTTTCTGATCCGGATTCTTGGTTCAGGTACTAAAAAGCAGGTACCGGAACAACAGAGCCAAAAAGCAAAAAATTCTTGAAACAAATTCAAATTTTGAAATCTTTTCAAATACCGATTTGTATACCATCAAGAAATCCATTTAAGTGCTTTGAAAAACAATGAATTCACATAGATGTCATTCAATCCAATTAATTATAAAAATTAAAAAGATTTACTCCAAAATCATGAAAAATAAAGGTAAAACATTATAGACCGTTTTTCATGTTATATTCATCAAACACAAGTCATCAAAAATAATCTTGAGATCCAAACTCTATCAAGATGTAACGGATTTACAAAGATGACTTACGGAGATTTTCCAACTGACATCAATCTTGAATTCTACCCTTTTAAATTTGAGATAAGCACTAAAGTACCTAAGGGTGGCTCTTTGAGCATCTTTTTAACTATCCCACCTTATACCAACCAGGAGATTGTTCAAAATAAGAACTTTGAATTTAAATCTCCGAATGCTTCAACTAAAAATTCTCATAAAATATTTTCCAGACATCCATAACATGTGGTAGCTCTTTCCAACATGTGGTGGTAGTTTTCACACTCCTTTCGGATGTAACTCTTTCCACATCTTTTATAATTCATTTATTTACCCTTGTAAGAAGGCAATCTCTTACGTGAAAGAATTAAATCCCAAATTTCAGTCTATCGGTTGTCTCACGTTTATCACAATGAATTCACACAACCGAGATAGATTAAGCATCTAAAGATCACACATGATTTCTAAAATTTGATGCTTATAATATCAAAAACTCCTATAATGAAGTATCTTCAAGAATTATGATTATGGAGTAAAATTGATAATTCATATAAAATTAAATTGGAGTGATTGAAAGTGAAATCCTTTTTATTCAATGCACTTGTTCGTTAAAACCCTTTTGTTAAAAAAAAACAAAATATAAAACCAAGAGCATTGAAAACCATGTAATGCAAAGATTAAGAAAAATATGAAGGGAAAACCAATCAAAGCATTACATACAGTCATAAGCTAATTAGAACTTAAGACAAGGAAAGATATCACCTTTCCGAATCCAAAATCGTCGGATCTTGGGTTGTCTTGATTCATTGTGCCCGGGGGTTGGTAGCTTTGACTGTTGATCCACCTTGGGTCTTTGCCTCGCAATAATCCACTTGAATGATTGATGTTGTGGCTCGGACCTTTGGTGGGTTGAGTGAACTCCTTTGACTTGATGTGTCTTTTGATTCCGTTGAGTCCGCTCCGTAGATGAAGTTGCCGAAAGATTTTTCTTTCTCTTTTTCGGGCAAACCTTCACCAAATGTCCTTCAAGTCCACAAAGGTGACATGTCCTTCCTTTCGATTTCATTGTGGAACTTGAAGCATGCGCAGTTTGGTCCTTTTTAAATCCCAAACCAACCTTGCTTGCTTGACCTAATCCGGACATACAATTAAGTTTCTTGGAACCGGTTGAAAGCCTTTGTATGTCGGATTTAAGTTCATGAACTTGCTTGGTCAAAGCTTGGTTGGTGACATGAATCTCCTCAAACTGCTTTTCTAGAAAACCAATCTTGTCCATATATGATTTTGCATTCATCTCCGATTGGTTTAGCTTTTCTTGGAGGATTTTATTGTTATCTAATACCCGTCCATGTTCCTCCTCGAGATCATGAAGTTTGATCTTTAAAGTTTGATTCTCGTCTTGAACTTCATGTCGTTGCTTCCTCAACTTCTTGTTAAGTTTGGCCATCTTCTTTGATTCCGCAAGAAGTTGTTGGTATGCCTCAACGAGTTCTTCTTCGTCCGACTCCCCCTCACTTGATGACTCTCCTCCGGATGTTGATGTTTCATGCAAAATCAAAGGAATAGAGTCAGTGACTAAAGATGATAAGCACAATTTAGAAGAGGGAATTTGAGAGGCATGAGAAGCAACAATTTTTTCTTTTTCCTCTTCACTTGAGGTCGATTCATCGAAACTAGAATCGTCCCAAGTTTTTGCTTGCAAAGCCTTCTTTTTGTATGATTTCTTAGAAGGACAATCCGTTGAAATATGGCCGTAGCCTCTGCATCGATAGCATCGGATTTCCCCTTCGAAATCATCGTTTTCTTTTTCTTTAGAAGGTTTTGCAACGCCTTTGAGTTTAGAGGATTTAGAACCCGATGATCCTTTAGATGGTTTCGTGGATGAAGATCCATCGGTTCGATTCTTCCAAAATTTCCGACGAAATTTCTTTGTGATCCGCGCCAGTTGTTCTTCAAAATCGGCAAAAGAGATTTCATCGTCGGAACTCGATTCGTCATCTTCTTCCTTTGTTGATTTGAATGCAATACCTGTAAGCTTAGAAGAAGACTTGGAAGAATTTTGATTAGTAGGAAAAGTCATCTCATAAGTTTGCAAAGCACCTACTAATTCCTCTACACTCATCTCATCCGGATGACTAACGGTTTCAATGGCGGTAACCTTTGCCCTAAACCGTTCCGGAAGAGTCCGAAGTATCTTTCTTACAATTTTCGACTCCGGGATCTTTTCTCCTAAATTAGCACATGTATTAATTACATCTTGAAGCCTAGTGTAATAATCTGTAAACAATTCATGCTCTTCCATATGAATAGAGTCAAATTGACTTGTAAGCATCTGGAGCTTTTGAATTTTTACAAGATTAGTACCTTCATGTGTAATTTTGAGAATATCCCAAATTTCCTTCGCGGTTTCACACGCGGAAATTCTTGTAAACTCAGTCGAGGAAAGAGAATTATATAAAGCGTTCATACCTTTCCCATTGTAAGAAGATCTTTCGATTTCCTCTTTAGACCATCTAGAGCGAGGTTTTGGGGTAGTAGAATTTCCTACTTCCTCAACCGGATGCACCCAACCGTATTCAACGGTTTGCCATACCCGCTCATCAATAGAGATGAGAAAAGCTCTCATCCGCATTTTCCAATATGCATAATTGGTCCCATCAAAAAGAGGAGGTCTAAAAATATTACCACTTTCACCCATCATGATAGATAAACCTAAAACCCTCTCTGATACCAATTGTAGAGTTATTTAGGATCCACAAGGATCTAAATAGGTACTATCAAACACCTAGAGGGGGGTGAATAGGTGTAATATTATAAAAGCCAATCTCAGTGCAAAAATAAAAAATAATGCGGAAAATAAAAATCAACACACCGAGATTTACGTGGAAACTCCAATCCAGGAGAAAAACCACGGGACCAACACGCAATAACAATCCACTAAGAATTGAAGAATAACAAGGTGATTACCGACTCCACGGACTCGACCCCTCCTTCAAGTTCTTCGGACCTTGCGCTCCACCGATTGCACGTCCACTGCACACGTTCGAATCCACGAACGCCACTCGAATCCACGAGCACACGTTTCGAATCCACGAAACGCCTTCAACACACCGAATCCACGGTGCCACGTCGAATCCACGACGCAAACTCAGCCGATAAAGAAATATAGGCTTCGATGGTGATCCTTTGCTTAGATTGTCATTGAAGAACCGTAGAAAGAAATTCTAAGCAAAGTTTAGATCAATTCGACAAAAGATGGATCTTGGAAGAACCGTCGAATTGACCTAAAAGAGGCTAAAAAGAAGAACGGTAAAAACCTAGCCTCTAGGGTTGCTCACGAGTGTTTTCGGTATTGGTCCATTTCGTCGAGAAACCCTAAGTGTCTATTTATAACCCTTGGAAACGAATTAGAGTCGGTTTAGGAAACTTTTCCCGAGGCAACATTGTGTACCGGTACCAAATATTGTGTTCCGGTACTCAATGGTGCAAAACACAGATTTTTCTATTGTGTTCCGGTACGCGAGTCTGTGTTCCGGTACGCAATACAAATTTCAGAAAATTCTGTGTCGGGTTTGAGGAACTTCAAGTGTGGTTCCGGTACGCAATGTAAAAACTGATTTTTCCGAGATAAACTTTATCCAAAACAAACCAAGTACCGGAAACCAAACTTGATTTAAGATGTAAGTTAAAACCAAGTTCCTAAAACCAAGTCTAAACCGGTTTTCATTAATTTCCTGTTTCCAATGATTATAAACGAACTTAAATCACTATGATCTATATTTAATCATACCTGAGAGTTGACTTGGGCTCATGTTGAATCTTCAATGAGTCTTCTAAGGCTGATTTGACAATTTGATCCCTTTAAGACTCCGACTCAACTCACTGACTTGACTCACGAAATATGCCAACACCAAAATGCCGTAACAAAAACCCATTTGTAGGAACCTTTGGATTTATTCGAAAGCCTTCGTAGAAGTGTATCGAGCCAAAACAGTGATTTTTGAGGGGTTTTATGCAAATTTAGGAAACCATAAGGGCCTAAATGCAATTGTCACCACACGGGCTGCTTTGGGCAGCGTGCACATGATATCTGAACTGTTGTTCGAGATCTAATGCCTTCCGTTGAGAGGAAGTTGGTTATCGAACTGTAAATTTATAAAATCGTCGGTTTATCGGTGATTCGGCGTTAATCACGTGATTCAAGAAATTATGGTGATTAATTATAGTTGCCAGATGTCGTTGTCTGTTCTCGACGATGTCCTGGCTGGTCCGGTGATTTCAGTTTTTTGTTGCGACTTTCGTAGCCGAAATTGGCTTTTCTAGAAGTATTTTCAGTATTTATGGCATCATTTGAGCATAGAGTCGCACCCAGTGGAATTTGAATGCCCAAACGTCTTCAGTGAAGCGTTTTAGGGCAACACGTCAAGTTGTTAAATCCGGAGACCTGTAAACTGTTGGGTTGTATTAATTGGATCTAAATAGGAGAAAAAATACCTAGAGGGGGGTGAATAGGTGTAAACAGTAAACACTCAAAAAACCATTGCGCAATAAAATCCAATGCGGAAATAAAAAAATAACACGCAAGATTTTTACGTGGAAAAACTCCAAACCGGAGTAAAAAACCACGGGACCGATAACACGGTGAAATCCACTAGAATTGAAACACGTACAAGGTGATATACCGTACACACTTACGACTCAACCTTTTCCATACACTCCTAGTAGATCTTCTCCGCTCGCTCCGCAATGCTTCTCGAATCCACGATTTGCGTCCAACGCCGAATCCACGGCGTCCAACGTCGAATCCACGACGTCCGACCGAATCCACGGTCTTCACCCAGTAGCACGTCTCGAATCCACGAACGTACCTCGCTCCGAATCCACGAGAGCGGTTGCACCTTGAATTCACAAGGCCACGCGAGTCCACGCGCCGATTTTGGAAAAATCGTTGTTTTTGGGTGGTGATGATCCGCTGAATACTTAGATTAGAAATAGATCGGAAATACCATCTAAGTATTCATTAATTTGATTCTACTCAAAATCTGAGTTTGAAAACCTAGAATCAAATTAATCAATATAGATGAAGAAACATAGAATTAAATCTATTGATTTCCTTTCTTCTCTATATGTGGATTTTTCTATTTCGGCCGTCTTTTTGATTATTCGCTGTCGCCCTAGAAAATGAATCATAGGGTCTATTTATAGGTTAGAAACCATTGGAAGAAGATAAGAATAAAAAACTAACCTTTTCTGGAATTTTTCAGGACGACGGTCCGGACTGGAATTATGGCGGTCCGGACTGTCGTGGGGAAACAGACTTTTTCCAGAAAAACATACCTTCGGGGTCCGGACTGAAATACCCACGGTCCGGACTGTTCATGCAATTCCTGCAAATTCCACGTTCAGGGTCCGGACTGAAGTAACCACGGTCCGGACTGGAATTACGCATGAACTATCCTATGTTCGGGGTCCGGACTGCAATGCCTGATCCGGATCCTGAACATGTAGTATGTCCAGTCCGGATCCTGAACATGTAGTATGTCCAGTTTTTGATTTTTATGCAATTAAACATTCATCCAAGTGTTTCTACACTATAAGAAGTATTCGGATCACCAAAAATATTTAGTTAAACGTACCTGATCCTTTTGAATTCTTCTTTCTTGAGATTGAGGTATATGATCCACACTTCTTCATCTTCAATCTTCAACACTTAACAATTTTCACGAAATACGCCAACACAAATTCCATAACAATCTCCCCCTTTGGCGGTTTCGTGACAAAACACAAATCCACTCAAGAAAATTCAAAAAGATATTTTTGTTGCTATCATCATACAACAAAAATTTACATTTGAGATCCAAATAAAGATAAATACATGAGATAAACTCCTAAAACAGACTCTAGACTTAGACATCTGTACTCTCTGCAAAAAGGAAGCATTCTTGACAAACGAGATCGTTAGATACCTCAAGAATTTTAGCATACAAAACCAAACACAGAGATAGAGTTTATACTCACCATAACATTTACAAATTCAGATATGTAATAAAATCACAATAAAAAAGCGACATATCTTCAAGGCATTATAATTCCAAATGTCACAGAATTGTTAGTCAACATCAACTTGTTAGTTATATTACATGCCCAAATAGTTAGTCGAATAGTTAGTTGAGGCATGCATCAAAACACAATATAAACCAAGTTGAGGTCATACTTACCTTTCATAGTTCAAAGTTCACAACCATTAGTCGATCATTGTTTGTTCTCTCTCTCTCTCTCTCCCCCTTTTTGTCACAAAATCAAGCCAAAATTACAAAATAAAAGGAGAGTTAAAAGTTTAAAACAGGAAAAACTTGAGAACTAAACAAAGAAAAACTGAAAGACCTGCAAAAGAAAAGTTAAACCCTAAGAATAGATCACAGGTGCAAATGATCATGCTAAGTCAGAACTGTCTGAACTGGTACAATCCAACTTGCTTAAGATTCCTTGAAGCATCCTTGACATTTTGGAACATTTCTTTCTCATCTTTTTATGTTCAGAGGTAATTTGTTGGAGATCTATTGACAATCGTTCTTGTTCAGCAGACAGTCTTCTCTGTTCTTGACGGATGGAGGACAATACGGTAGCTTCTGTAGTGCCTCTCCTGAAAGTCGATGGATGTAGTGTAGATGCAGATGGTGCATGCTGGCCTTCAATCCATGGGGATTCTTTGGGAAGTGAGGGTGCTCTAGAGAGGGGTTCATTGATTTGGATGCCACTTCCCCTAACATTTTTCTGTCTCGTGTATTGCTTGGTCGTTGAGGTAGACTTCATTATCTTTTTGTTCCTCAAATACATCCTATCTTCCTCATCAACAGTTTGTTGTGCTTGTCTACAGATTTCTTCCCAGTCTTCTTCATCAGATTCTGAACCGTTTTGACCAACATTTCTTGTCTTTTCTTGAATTGACTCATCTTGTTCACATTTGATAGTCGCACGTGTGTGCACCATGCCAACAAGAAGTACTATTAACCACGTGAATATCATTTCTGCTATCGTTTGTGAAGAAGAGAATCCTGTAAGCAACAACTCAAGAACACGAAAAAATTGTTAATTTTCAAAAATTTGAAAAATTGTACCCAAACAATCATTATCGTGTAGAGAGACTACGAACCAAATTAGTTTTGCAAAAAGAATTTTAAAAATAGATCAATTCCATGATTTTCAAAAATTCTCATTATATGCCCTAAAACCGAATTTTTAGAAATCGAAGCCTAAAAATTCGTTTATCAAGAGAAAACCTAGCATATAATCAAAACTAATCTACTCAGAGTTCTTATTTCAAAGGAAATTTGGTCAAAAACCAATCTCAAACGAAAAAGAAACAAAATTTTCATCACGTTTTGAGCAAAATGAGAAAAACTGTAAAAAAATGAGTTTTTGATCATAAGAACTCACTTTGAATCGAAGAAGTTGGGTTGGGAAGGCTCCAAAATCGTTGCTATCTAGAGAGAGAAGGTCTGGAGACTTAGGAACAAAAGATTGAAGTAAAAAGAAATCAAAACCCTTTTGTTCTATATAAAACCCTAGCCGCGGTCCGGACTGCCTCAAGAATCCAGTCCGGATCGGCTACCCGCAGGAATACCTGCGTTCGGGATCCGGATCGGATTGTCCAGTCCGGACCGGCTTCAAACTTTTTCTTCAGAAAAATTCAGAAAAATTCCAGAAAATCCAGAAAAAGATTGTAAGCACTTTTGTGTATCAACTTTAAATGAAAATCATCGTTTCATATAACAAGAAATAGATTATGCAAAATCTATCAAAAATATCCAAATAATGAAACGAAAATTTATAAAAATTAAATCCCTTAAAGTTGAACAACTTCAATTACATCTAACATGATCTTATGAGTAATGCCTTTATCAAATCATCAATTTGGTAAAGAAAATGAAATACCAAGATCAATAGATGTTTGAAATCCCAAATATGTTAGATAATGTATCTAGTCAATCTGTTGAAGAGAGTGGCTCTTTGAGCATCTTTCATTAAAATTCCCACCTTATACCAACCTTGAAATTTGACAGAGTCAAGTATTTCAAAATGCATTTTATTTAATCAACTTGAAAAACCATGCTTGGTAAACATGTGGTAGCTGCACAGTACTCGGACGACCGAGGTGGTAGCTCTTTCCTCCATGTGGTGGTAGTTTTCACACTCCTCATTGGGATGTAACTCTTTCCACATCTTTTGAGCATAACACTTTTCTTTGACTCCCCCTCAATTGGCTATCAATTATTTAAAATATAAAGTATTCAACCAAAAATTGATCTCGATTTCATACTCGACTAAATTGTCAAATAAGATAAAAACTATACCAAGAGATCATTGAGAGAGAAATTGACTTTGATCACTTAAAAGATGACTTAATTGACATAAATGATCATTGCATCAACTGAATTATTATGATATCAAAAGCATAATAAATTTCTAAATATATAAAAGGATGCAGTTAAAGTCAATATAACTAATGCTCAATTAATGTTCTATGTACAAGCATAGATAATGAACAAAAACACAAAACAAAACCTAACCTAAGCATTGGTTTCAAAAAGAGATTATTTCAAGGAAAGCATTCCAATTGCCTTACGCAAATGAATAAATCGTTTTTGATCCAAAGGTTTTGTTAAAATGTCAGCTAATTGATCCTCAGTTGAAATATAGGAAAGTTGAAGAATATTTGATTCAACTAGCTCTCTAAGAAAATGATATCTAAGTTCAATGTGTTTTGTTCTTGAGTGCAACACAGGGTTTTTGGAAATGTTTATAGCACTGGTGTTGTCACAAAGAATTGTTACCGAAGTTGCTGAAATTCGGAAGTCGCTCAACACACTTTTCATCCAAATGAGTTGGGTTGAACAACTACCCGCTGAAATATATTCCGCTTCGGCAGTCGAGAGTGCAATGCAGTTTTGCTTTTTACTATGCCATGCAACAAGGCAATGGCCAAGATAAAAACATGCACCACTCGTACTTTTCCGATCATCCACAGATCCTGCCCAATCGGCATCTGAATATCCTACAATGTCAAGACTTGTTCCCATAGGATACCAAATTCCGAAATTTACGGTTCCTTTGATGTACCGGATGATCCGTTTCACCGCTTTCAGGTGAACCTCCTTTGGTGCTGATTGATATCTCGCGCAGATCCCAACACTAAAGGATATGTCCGGGCGACTAGCCGTGAGGTAAAGTAGACTTCCAATCATGCTGCGATAAAGTTTCTCGTCTACATTTTCACTAAGAGATTCACTTCCTAATCCCTTATTGCTAGTTCCCATTGGAGTCGGAAAATCTTTAGAATTTTCTAAATCAAACTTTTTGACCAACTCCATTGCATACTTGGATTGACACAGATGAATGCCTTCGTCACTTTGTTTCACTTGCAATCCAAGAAAATATGTCAGTTCGCCCATCATGGACATCTCAAATTCGCTTTCCATGGTTTCAGCGAATTTAGAAGCATCATTATCTCTTGTTGCACCAAATACAATGTCATCGACATAGATTTGTGCTACAATGAAGTTATCCTGATAATGCTTCACAAAGAGAGTCCGATCTGCTCCCCCTCGAGTATAGCCCTTCTCCAAAAGGTGCTTTGTCAACCTTTCGTACCATGCTCGCGGTGCTTGTTTTAGACCGTAAAGAGCCTTTTTCAAACGAAAAACATGGTTAGGTTGTTTATGGTCTACAAAACCTTTCGGTTGAGCCACATAAACTTCCTCGTTTAAAAACCCATTTAAAAACGCGCTCTTAACGTCCATTTGAAATAGTTTTATTTTAAAATGACAAGCAATTGCGAATAAGATACGAATGGACTCGAGTCTAGCTACAGGGGCGAACGTTTCATCAAAGTCTATACCTTCTATTTGAGAATAGCCTTGAGCAACTAGACGTGCTTTGTTCCTGATGATGGTACCATCCTCATTTTTCTTATTCTTGAAAATCCATTTAGTACCAATCACATTGTGTTGCTTCGGAGGCTTCGTTAATTCCCAGACTTTGTTTCGTTCGAACTGATGGAGCTCTTCCTGCATTGCTTCAATCCAGTAGTCATCCTGAAGAGCTTCATCGACGTTCTTTGGTTCTATCAAGGATACGTAACATGCGAATCCACAAACCAACTGTCTCCGAGTCCTGACTCCTTCTTGTGGGTCTCCAATAATATTCGATTCCGGATGATCCTTGGAGATGCGTAACGTTTGAGGTAACGGAGTACTCGGAGGTACATGAGATGATTCCTGCACATCAGATAAACTTGAAGAACCATTAGATGCATCATCATTATCGGAAGAATTGTTATGAGAAGATGCATTTGCAGGTGTATCATCATCAAGAGAGATATCAGGGGTAGATTTTTCAGATGCAAAGTGAAAAGCTTCATCTACTTTAACATTTATAGATTCTACCATCGTTTTAGATTCCAAGTTAAATACCCGATATGCTCTACTGTTTGTAGAATAACCCATGAAAATCCCTTCGTCACTTCGAGAGTCAAATTTTCCAAGATTTTCGCGGTCACGTAAAATGTAACAGCGACTCCCAAAGATACGAAAATATTTGATATTTGGTTTTCTACAAAACCATAGTTCATATGGTGTATTTAAAGTTCCCGGGCGCAAATACACTCGATTAATTACATAGACTGCAGTGTTCACAGCTTCAGCCCAAAAATATAACGGTAAATTCCGGCTATGAAGCATAACACGTGCCATCTCTTGTACAACCCTGTTTTTGCGCTCGACTACACCATTCTGTTGAGGTGTATAGGGTGCTGAGAATTCATGTTTAATGCCGTTGGAAGTGCAAAAATCAATGAATTTAGAATTTATGAATTCTCCACCTCTATCACTTCTAACACGAGTAATCTTTTCATTCTTTTCAATCATAATACGATGGCAAATCTCATGAAAAGAATCAAAAGTATCTGCTTTCTCTTTTAAAAATGCTACCCATGAGTATCTAGAGAAATCATCAACCAATAGAAAAATATACCATTTACCTCCCAAAGATGGTTGACGAGTTGGCCCCATTAAATCCATGTGCAATAATTCTAAAGGCCGTTTGGTACCAACGTGGTTCAAGTTCTTGTGTGCAGTCCTTGATTGTTTTCCCTTTTGACAACCGCCACACACAATGTTTTCTTTAAGTGAAAGTTTAGGAACCCCCTTGACCACGTCTTTATTTGAAATTCTTGCAAGTTCCTTAAAATTTATGTGACCTAGCCTTTCATGCCAAAGTGTTTCATTATTCAAAGAAGCTAGGTTACAATTTTCAGAAATTTTATTTGGAACAACATAACAATTATTTTCAGATCTAACCCCTTTTAAAAAGAAAACATGGTCCTTATCAGTTACAATACATTCAACAGATGAAAAATTAACTGAAAAACCATTGTCACAAAGTTGACTAATACTAATGAGGTTAGTCTTAAGGCCTTCAACAAATAACACATTGTTCAGAACCGGGCCATCTGGAATAGCAATTGTTCCTTTTCCAACAATTTTGGAAGAACGACCGTCTCCGAAAACTACAAGTCCTCCGGAGATTTTCTCAAAAGTTTGAAAATAATTTTTGTCACCGGTCATGTGACGGGAACACCCGCTATCCAGATACCAAGACGAATTATCATAAGCATGCAAGGAAATATGAATGACAAGACAAGGGAAGATTTCACCTTTGCGCACCCAAACCTTTTTGGACTGCGTTGGCAATGAATGTGAAGTTATTTTCCTTGGTGAAAGCGTCTTGTTTGATTGATTGCTGCTCCTTGGTGACGTCGTCTTGTGAGGTGAACTACCAAGGCTCTTTCCCTTTGAAAAATTTTCTTTTGATTTTCATGGAAACACCTTTTTGGTAGTCGTTGCAAGAGGTGCTTGAGTTGATCGTTTCGCTCCCATCTTGCAATTTCTCCTTATGTGCCCTGCAAAACCACAACGAAAACATACCTTAGTGCTTGACGATCCCGAAGAGGGTGAAGTAGGCTTGTTGTCGTTGTTTGTCGTGAATTCCGGTGTCGGAGGAGGAGATACCGACTGAGGCACAAAAACTGTCTTACTCGAACTAGGACTGTCTCCAGTTCGAGTGTATCCGAGGCCGAACCGGTTTGTTTGACCAAGACCAAGAAGCTTATCCAACTTACTCCTTCCAGAAGAAAATCGCTTTAAATCATCCTTGAGTTGGAAAATGGTCTTTGTCATTTCCATTTTTTCCTGTCGAGCCTCGCTGTAGAGCTTCAAGAAGTAATTCGCCTTATCCACCAGTTTTACATGTTCCTTCTCGAAATGCTCATTTTTCTCTTGAAGGGAAACATTTGCTTTAATCAGGTTATCCCTTTCCACTTCAAGAGCGTTTGAGAGAGAAGTTGCCCTTTTTACTTCTTCTTCGAGATCCTGCAATCTCCCTCTCAAACTCCTGTTTTGCTTTGCCAATTTCTTTGAATCCCTCAAAAGTTTATGGTAGGCAAGAGCAAAATCTTCACCTTCAGAGTTACTCGATTCGTCGTCCATGGCATTCTTTTCAACATGGGAGGAGTTGGACAATGAATCGGATGTACTTGCCATTAAGCACATGAAGGGTGAAGATGTGGACGCGTGGAATGCCGTTGCGTTGTTTTCTTCATCACTGGAAGATGACTCATTGGACGTTGAGGTGTCATCCCAAGTGACGGCTTGCATCGCCTTCTTCTTTGCCGGATTCTTATTGGGACACTCCGTTGCAATGTGGCCGTAGCCTCGACACTTGAAGCATTGTACTTGTCCCTCTGAGTTTTTCTTATCCTTTGAAAAACTCTCTTGCTTTCTTGACTTGTAGCTTGAAGAACCCTTGCCTTTCTTCGACTTTCCGAAGGATGGAATTTTGCTTGAATTACCCCTTCGAAAGTTTCGGCGAAACTTCCTTGTCAAGAGAGCAAGTTGCTTCTCAAAATCCTCCATAGATAGGTTCTCGTCATCGTCTGAGGAGGATGAATCCGCGTCTTCTTCTTTGGTTGATTTCAATGCAAAACCTGAAGACTTAGAAGAGGATGCTTTTCCAGAAGAATAGTTAGTAGGAAATGTCATTTCATAAGTTTGAAGTGCACCAACTAATTCTTCTACACGGATTTCGTCCGGGTGTTTAACTGTTTCAATGGCCGTAACCTTGGAACGAAATCTTTCAGGAAGAGTCCTTAAAATCTTTCTTACAACTTTAGATTCTGGAATTTTCTCTCCCAAGTTAGCACATGTATTCACGATGTCTTGCAATCGTGTATAATAGTCTGTAAACGATTCATTTTCTGCCATAAAAATGGAGTCAAACTTGCTCGTAAGCATTTGCAGTTTTTGAATCTTCACAAGGTTTGTTCCCTCATGTGTAACTTGTAGAACATCCCAGATTTCTTTCGCAGTCTCACATGCCGAGACGCGAGAGAACTCAGTTTGTGACAAAGCATTAAATAAAGCGTTAACACCTTTGCCATTGTAAGAAGATGAATCAATCTCTTCCTTGGTCCATTTCGACCTAGGTTTGATGGTGCGAACATCAGCAATAATTTCAGTTGGATTAGACCATCCTAACTCAATTGATTGCCACACCCGTTCGTCGATGGAAATTAAAAAGGCTTTCATCCGTACTTTCCAGTAGGCATAATTTGTTCCATCGAAGAATGGGGGTCTGTTGATGTTTCCACCTTCAACCATTGTTTACAACCCTATTCCCGCTCTGATACCACTTGTTGGGTTGTATTAATTGGATCTAAATAGGGAAAAAAACACCTAGAGGGGGGTGAATAGGTGTAAACAGTAAACACTCAAAAAATCATTGCGCAATAAAACCCAATGCGGAAATAAAAAAATAACACGCAAGATTTTTACGTGGAAAAACTCCAAACCGGAGTAAAAAACCACGGGACCGATAACACGGCGAAATCCACTAGAATTGAAACACGTACAAGGTGATATACCGTACACACTTACGACTCAACCTTTTCCATACGCTCCTAGTAGATCTTCTCCGCTCGCTCCGCAACGCTCCTCGAATCCACGATTTGCGTCCAACGCCGAATCCACGGCGTCCAACGTCGAATCCACGACGTCCGACCGAATCCACGGTCTTCACCCAGTAGCACGTCTCGAATCCACGAACGTACCTCGCTCCGAATCCACGAGAGTGGTTGCACCTTGAATCCACAAGGCCACGCGAGTCCACACGCCGATTTTGGGAAAATCGTTGTTTTTGGGTGGTGATAATCCGCTGAATACTTAGATTAGAAATAGATCGGAAATACCATCTAAGTATTCATTAATTTGATTCTACTCAAAATTTGAGTTTGAAAATCTAGAATCAAATTAATCAATATAGATGAAGAAACATAGAATTAAATCTATTGATTTCCTTTCTTCTCTATATGTGGATTTTTCTATTTTGGCCGTCTTTTTGATTATTCACCGTCGCCCTAGAAAATGAATCATAGGGTCTATTTATAGGTTAGAAACCATTGGAAGAAGATAAGAATAAAAAACTAACCTTTTCTGGAATTTTTCAGGACGACGGTCCGGACTGGAATTATGGTAGTCCGGACTGTCGTGGCGAAACAGACTTTTTCCAGAAAAACATACCTTCGGGGTCCGGACGGAAATACCCACGGTCTGGACTGTTCATGCAATTCCTGCAAATTCCACGTTCGGGGTCCGGACTGAAGTAACCACGGTCCGGACTGGAATTGCGCATGAACTATCCTATGTTCGGGGTCCGGACTGTAATGCCTGATCCGGATCCTGAACATGTAGTATGTCCAGTTTTTGATTTTTATGCAATTAAACATTCATCCAAGTGTTTCTACACTATAAGAAGTATTCGAATCACCAAAAATATTTAGTTAAACGTACCTAATCCTTTTGAATTCTTCTTTCTTGAGATTGAGGTATATGATCCACACTTCTTCATCTTCAATTTTCAAGACTTAACCATTTTCACGAAATATGCCAACACAAATTCCATAACATAAACACAGATTAGACAAAAGTTAGTCGATCGGCGGATTACCGGAAATTCCGGCGAATTCTGGGACTCCAGTGAAGTTTCCCGCTTAGCTTACCTGTATACAATGAGTTAATGGTTGGGGTATTTGAGAGTCTTTTACTGACCTATGGCTATGATTCAGATTCCAACAGTCAGCCACCAGCTCGTGAGCCATCCAGTGGATATCGTGTTCGTTTACCCTGAGGTGGGTTTATCTTTTGTCCAGGCTTTATCATTTCGGCCCTATGGGTACCGTGGTAGGTCGGAATCCTGTGTTTGGTATAACTTTGATCCTATGGTTGAGCCTTTCTATTTACTTTCATTCCAGCATTTAGTCTTTATAGCTATATAGCTTTGATATTACAGTTGAGTTTTTTTTATATGCTTGCATTCTTAGTACTTAGCATATATAGTGATATACACCTGGACATATGCCATGTTTGCTTGGTCACTAGTTTAGTTGTATTAGCATTTCCTATTCTTATATTGCATGTTAGAATAGGAGTACAACTTTAGTTGTTTAGTTTCAATATACAGTCTTAGTATACAGTTTCAGTTTTTCAGTTTCAGTATACACTCTCAGTTATACAGTTCAGCTGTTCAGTTTCAGTATATAGTTTTAGTTATACAGAATCAGTTGAGATTACAGTTTTCAGTATCCCGATAGGTATTTTCTGGCTTTATGCCGATTGTTCGGTCTTTAGACCATGAGCTTGAGCATCAGCATTATAATCGCTACAAAGCCTGTTGTACTTTTCATGTATACTAGCGGGCTAATCCCCCACAGTGGTGTACTTTACCGGTAAAGTGGTCACAGCGACCCGTGAGCCCAGAGGGTTATGTCAGCAGATTGGTGTACAGGTAGTATTTAGCCTGAGGTCCCCGTGACCAATAGTGGCAGGTGATTAGGTACTCTACTTCTGGTATTGATGCATGATTTATTTACATTGTTGCTTCAGTATTTGTTAGCATGACTGGCACATAAGTATCAACAATCTCTGTTTACAGCATCGATATGTATTGATTATCATACTAGCTCTACTCTAAAGCATGATCAGTCCCTGTTTGTCAGATTTGCCAGTTACAGCATGATTAGTTTTATATATGAGTACCCCTGCTTTCACTTCAGCATGCCTAGTTTCAGTATCCGTACCTTGTCTTTCAGCTTTCAGATTATAGCCTGTTTTACTATCCGCTGCTTACAGTATCCAGTAAGTAGGACTTGCCATTTCTCGGCCCGTCGTGCCCACTGGGATACATTTATGATATATCTCACACCCTTTGGGTGACCACTATTTCAGGTTAGTCAGGTGCTGAGACGTCAGGACGATCTAGTGAGCTGTCACGACCAACTTCAGTTCAATTTAAAAGTATTCTAAGAATTAATACGAGCAAAAAAGGCTCTAAAATGCACGAAAAAGTATAATTTTGTGGAACCTTATGTCACGCCCCGGGTGTAAACCAGAACCCGGGCCGTCTACAGATCCGCCGTGCATGCGGTATTTCCCACATACACGAAGCGTCGGTAACCTGCTCAGATATAAGAAGTAGTAATAAAAGAGCATAATAATCAGAGCTAAACTAAAACTACTGTATCTCAGACAGAAGCGGAAAGTAAGTAAAGTACAACTGTAAAAATAAGTACAGATAACTCTCCCAGCTCACAACAAAATACAACCAGCTGGCAGAAGCCAGACCCCAAAGGAAGTAAAATAAAACTGTCTGAGAAGACCGGGTGACCAAAATATCCAGCTACATCTCTCGGTGGCATCGCTAACTAGTCCGCGATCCTCTTACCTCGCTCCGCTGCTGACGGTCCAGCGACTCCCACAGAGGACTCTGCAAAACAAGGGGGAAAAGAGACAAGAAAAGACAATGGGGGTAAGTACTACTATAAATAGTAGCCTCCCCTAGTGGGTAAAGCCTCAGCTCAAATATGCCCACCAGGAAAATCAGAGGCAAAAGGGGAGGGAAAGAAAAAAAGGGGGTGCAATATGAGTGACCACTGATGAAGTGCTACCCCTAATATGCCTCTACATGCTAAACCAACCAGGATGGCAAAGTATGCATCAGTATCAGAAGCCTGTCAAAATGACCCAATCTGACCGCCAGTGAACACTGGCACTGCCTGCTCTGCCGCCTCGGGTATGCCAGCCTACGCATAACACCGAAGCAAAGGAGTCCCCAGGACTCAAAGTCTGCCTGCCGCGCACTCCGGAGTCGCACTCGTGGGGAGCGACCCACACGAGGAAAGTAAGTAACCACAAGTAACTATATATAGCAGGACTGGATCGAGACTCAATGAAGTGGGAAAAACCCTCCACTAAAGCAAGCCCGATCCCCCAAATACCCAATCTGATGCAATAATATAACCCGGTCAACCACCCAAGATCCGTGGTCGCCGCAACACCCTGTCAAAAGCCCAAACTGTCCCAAATCCCCAATACCTGACTACACTGTCCGACACCCGCTCGAATCCGAGCAACTATGCCTCAAGTCTATCAAGGATAGGAGAAGAAAGGAATAAATGCATGGTTTCTCCTAAGTCAAGTCCCAAAAATAGTGTAGCAGTAAAAGATGACAGTATTATGTGACCCGTTTAATCATGCATTGTTCCAACATTTTGTCCAATTTCCAAGAATAAGCAATTTAGAGTGACATAAGCTAGAGTGACAGTCTCATATGAAAAATTAACAGTTTTGCAGTCCTCAATTACTATTTGTCTCCAAGCATACAGTCCAGATTAATTAAGCGATTGAAATCAGGTGATCATTCTACAATAATTTATCAGGGATCCAATAACCAATAATTAATTTCCTAGAGCATGCAGGTCTACCAATCAACACATTTAGCATCGTCAAATCATGGGTAATCTGATATTCCTAGTGGGCACACCAAAGAGAGGAGTACAACAACCACACACCTGAAGGGCTAACTGTCCGGGTCCGTACAGCTGAAAATACCAAAAACTCCAATCCTGCGCTCCAACAGGTACAGTATGCCCAAAACACTCCTGGCACAACACAAAGCCCACTAAATACACTTAGGTTCCCAATTAGTGCCTTATTAACCCATACAACAACAGTCCCGAAACTGTTAAATTATCACCTGCAGAAAGTGCTCAGGAAATTCCAAGAAAAATATCACGGCGATCCTCGCGTCGATAGCTTCGCAACGGTACCTTGCACGCCCAAAACTGAGATCGGTAAGTCAAGATAAAAATTCGGCAAGAGGGGTATGTCACACAAAAATCTGTGCTAAAAACTGTGCACTGTTCACTGAGAAAACAGTGATTATCACCTCGAAATAATCCTCTGGAAATTCCAAGAAAAATACGAGCGCGTTCCTTGCGATCCGTAGATGAAAAAGTTGTATAAGCTCGTTCCCGTCAGACGCTCGTGCGCGAAGATATGGCCAAAATACCTCAGGGCTGTCAAGGAATTCCATACAGAAAAAGGGGGTCACTGTTTGCCTCGGGATCCGTGCCAAAACCTCGAAACGGGAAAGTGCGACCAAAATAAAAGTTGAAGCCCTACCTGTAAGGAGTCTGTCGGCGCAAGAATCTCTGAAATAGGACCTCGGGGTAGTCCAGGGGAGCTAAAACATCACCGCTGCGCCGAAGGAGAAAACAGGAATGCAACGTCGCGCCGCGCCGTAAAATGGGGAACCTCGGGATTCGAGCCTCCTAAAATCCTAGAACTTGGCAGGAAGATCAAGCATCAAGAGGTGAACAAATCTCCTTAAGGTGGCTCGGGCAGAGGAGGTGCGGTTTGGGAGAAAAAAGCCAAAGAAGAGGGCTCGGGTTGGCTATTTATAGAGCTTCGGGGAACAATTGGGAAATTCCCATTTTGTCCAAGATTCGGGCGCCCGGAAATTTTCGGGCGCGCACAGTGCGGCCCGGCCCACCAGTTTTCGGGCGCGCACAGTGCGGCCCGGCGCGCTACACGCCGTCGGATGGGATCCATGATCCGTCCGACCCGCCCCGACGCCCGCCACGTGTCCCCCGAACACGGCACAGCCGTGCAAGCTTCCCCGGGGGCGCCACGTGGCCCTGCCCGCGGCAGTGCGGTGGGTGGCGCCCGCGAATCAGCGGGCGCCACGTGGCGCCTGCCACGCCGCCCGCCTGCCCTGCCGCCCGCCGCCTGCCGCCCTGCCGCCCTGCCGCCGGCCGCCGGCAGCCTGCCCGCGGTACGGCGCCTGCCCCCGCCAGCTGCCTCGCGCGGCGCGTGGACCGCGCGCTCGTGAGCCCGCCAATGCGGAGCTGCCACATGGCGCGCCCCCGGTCCACGCCTCCCCGCGCTCCCCCGCACACCGGGCGCACCTGAGCCGACCAACCCGGGGTTGCCACGTGGCGCGCCCCGGTCCACGCGCTCCGCGGTGCACCCCGGCAAACCGGGCGCACCTGAGCCGCCCAATCCGGGGCTGCCACGTGGCGCGCCCCGGTCCACGCGCTCCACGGTGCACCCCGGTCTCTCCCCCGCTGTTCCGTGGACCCGGCCGCGTGCGCCGGCCAATCAGAGCATGCCACGTGGCATGCCCGCCGGTCCACGGCTCCCCCATGCACCAGAATTGCTGTAAAACTTCCGGGAGTCCGTTTTTGGGCATCCGGACTCAGAATTTAGCAAATAAAAAGCCATTTTCAAGCGTTTTTCCGCGCTGAATCCAAATCCACCCTCCGTTTGGCCAAATTCCTTTTCTAAAATTCGGCAAAAGCCGCCGAAGGCCAACACAGCTAACCAAAGCTCACAGGGTCCATCTGTGGCATCCCTTTGATGCACCATGGGCCAGATACACCATCAACAGGTGTATGCACAGTGGATTCACGGGAAAAGCTGCATGGGGTTCAGGGGTCCTACATCCTCCCCCACTAAAAAAAAGTTTCGTCCCCGAAACAAGAAAACAAGTCAGACATACCTCATCTAGAAGCCTCGAACAAGAAGGGGTAGGCGTCTCTCATCTCTGTCTCCAGTTCCCAAGTAGCCTCTCGCTCCTCGTGATTGCTCCATAAGACCTTCACATAGGGAATGGCCCGATTGCGCAATTCCCTCACCTCACGAGCAAGAATCCGCAATGGGCGCTCGTCGTAGACCAAGTCCTCGCCGATCTCCAATGCAGTGAAGTCAATCACGTGCGACGGGTCGAACACATACTTCCTCAGAGCTGAGACGTGGAAGACATCATGAACTCCGGCCAGGCGTGGGGGTAGAGCAACTCTGTAAGCCACAGGACCAACTCTGCCAAGAATCTCGAAGGGTCCAATATAGCGGGGACTGAGCTTCCCCCGCACTCCAAATCTACGGACCCCCTTCGAGGGCGAGACCTTTAAGAAGACATGATCACCAACCTGAAACTCTAGGTCTCACCGTCGGGCGTCGGCATAGCTCTTCTGACGACTCTGGGCTGTCTCGAGATGTCGGCGGATAATTCTGACTTTTTCCTCGGCCTCCACAAGCAAATCCGGTCCCAAAGTCCTCCTCTCACCCACATCACTCCAGTATAAGGGGGACCGACACCTGCGTCCATACTGTTACGGAATTTGAGTTGGCGTATTTCGTGAATGTATTAAGTCTTGAAGATTGAAGATGAAGAAACTTTGGATCGTATACCTCAAT
Source organism: Tillandsia fasciculata (assembly GCA_029168755.2). Lineage (NCBI taxonomy): Eukaryota > Viridiplantae > Streptophyta > Magnoliopsida > Poales > Bromeliaceae > Tillandsia > Tillandsia fasciculata. Next base: position 8,774,240 of record CM054954.1, read on the forward strand.
CTCAAGAAAGAAGAATTCAAAAGGATCAGGTACGTTTAACTAAAGAATTTTGATGATCCGAATACTTCTTATAGTGTAGAAACACCTGGAAGAGGTTTTATTTGCTTAATCATCAAAAACTGAACATGGGACATGTTCAGGATCCGGATCGTGGCTTGCAATCCGGATCCCGAAGGGTGTTCATTCATACACTGGTTCAATCCGGATCGCAGCATTCCATGATCCGGATCCCGAACATAAGTTTTACCTATTTGCTTGAACGATCCGGATCAGGAATTGCAATCCGGATCCCGAACATTGTGTTTTGGTAAAACTGTATGAACGATCCGGATCGTGGACTACGATCCGGATCCCGAACAAGCAATTTTCTGGAAACCGTCATTTGTGCTTCTGCAATCCGGATCGTCAAATCCAATCCGGATCGCCGTCGGTAAAACTTTCCAGAAAAGGTTGTTTTTGATCCGAATATTCTTCCTAGGGTTTCTAACCTATAAATAGCCCTCTTATTCATTTCTAGGGCATCCGCAATCGGCTAGATCATATACATCGAAAAAGAAAAATAGCCGAAAAGAAAAATCCACATATATAGAGAAGAACGGAAATCATTAGATTCATTCTATGGTTCTTCATCTATATTGATTGATTTGATTCTAGGTTTTCCATACTCACATTTTGAGTAGAATCAAATCAATGAATACTTAGATGGTATTTCCGATCTATCTTTAATCTAAGTATTCGGCGGATCATCACCACCCAAACAAACAACGATTTACCCCAAAATCGGCGCGTGGACTCGCGTGGCCTTGTGGATTCAAGGTGCAACCGCTCTCGTGGATTCGGAGCGAGGTACGTTCGTGGATTCGAAGCGTGCCATTGGGTGAAGACCGTGGATTCGGTTGGACGTCGTGGACTCGACGTTGGACGCTGTGGATTCAGCGTTGGGCGCGGATCGTGGATTCGAGAAGCGTCGTGGAGCGAGCGGAGAAGATCTACTAGGAGCGTATGGTAAAGGTTGAGTCGTCTGTGAGTACGTTATATCACCTTGTACGTGTGTTAATTCTAGTGGATTTCGCCGTGTTATCGGTCCCGTGGTTTTTTACTCCGGTTTGGAGTTTTTCCACGTAAAAATCTTGCGTGTTCTTTTATTTTTCCGCATTGGGTTTATTTGCGCAATGATTTTTTGAGTGTTTATTGTTTACACCTATTCACCCCCCTCTAGGTGTTTTTTCCCCTATTTAGATCCTTATTAACCTAAACCCAACAAGTGGTATCAGAGCGGGAATAGGGTTGTAAACAATGGTTGAAGGTGGAAACATCAATCGACCCCCTTTCTTTGATGGAACAAATTATGCGTACTGGAAAGTGCGGATGAAAGCCTTTTTAATTTCCATCGACGAAAGGGTGTGGCAATCAATTGAATTAGGATGGTCTAATCCAACTGAAATTTTAGATGATGTTCGCACCTTAAAACCTAGGTCGAAATGGACCAAGGAAGAGATAGACTTATCTTCTTACAATGGCAAAGGGATTAATGCTCTATTTAATGCTTTGTCACAAACTGAGTTCTCTCGCGTCTCGGCATGTGAGACTGCGAAAGAAATCTGGGATGTTCTTCAAGTTACGCATGAGGGAACTAACCTAGTGAAGATTCAGAAACTGCAAATGCTCACGAGCAAGTTTGACTCTATCTCTATGGCAGAGAATGAATCCTTCACTGACTATTACACACGATTGCAAGATATCGTGAACTCATGTGCTAACTTGGGAGAGAAGATTCCAGAATTTAAAGTTGTAAGAAAAATTCTAAGAACTCTTCCTGAACGATTTCGCCCGAAGGTCGCAGCCATTGAAACAATTAAACACCCGGACGAAATGCGTGTAGAAGAATTAGTAGGTGCTTTACAAACTTATGAAATGACATTTCCTACTAACTATTCTTCTGGAAAGGCATCCTCTTCTAAGTCTTCAGGTTACGCATTGAAATCAACTAAAGAAGAAGACGCGGATTCATCCTCCTCGGACGACGACGAGAACCTTTCTATGGAGGACTTTGAGAAGCAGCTCGCTCTCTTGACAAGGAAGTTTCGCCGCAACTTTCGAAGGGGAAATTCAAGCAAAACTCAATCCTTCGGAAAGTCGAAGAAAGGCAAGGGTCCTTCAATCACAAGTCAAGAAAGCAAGAGAACTTCTCAAAGGATAAGAAAAGTTCTGAGGGACAAGTTCAGTGCTTCAAATGTCGAGGCTACGGCCACATTGCAACGGAATGTCCCAACAAGAATCCGGCTAAGAAGAAAGCGATGCAAGTTGTTACTTGGGATGACAACTCCACGTCAAATGAGTCATCCTCAAGTGATGAAGAAGACAACGCGACAGCTTTCCACGCGTCCACTACATCTTCACCCTTCATGTGCTTAATGGCAAGTACATCCGACTCACTGTCCAACTCCACTGTTGAAAAGATTGCAACGGACGATGAATCAGATGATTCGGAAGGTGAAGATTTTGTTTTAGCCTACCATAAGCTTTTGAGGGATTCAAAGAAACTGGCTAAGCAAAACAAGGGGTTGAAAGAGAGATTACAGGATCTTGAAGATGAAGTAAAAAGGGTAATCTCTATCTCAACCGATCTTGAAGTGGAAAGGGACAATTTGATTAAAACTAATGTTTCCCTTCAAGAGTCCAATGAGCAACTCGAGAAGAGTTATATGGATATGGTGAACAAAGCGAATTACTTCTTGAAGCTCAACGGCGAGGCTCGACAAGAAAAATTGGAAATGACGGAGACCATACGCCAACTGAAGGATGACTTAAAGAGATTTTCTTCTGGAAGGAGTAAGTTGGACAGACTTCTTGGTCTTGGTCAAAGAAATAAGTTCGGCCTCGGATACACTCAAACTGGAGACATTCCAAGCTCCTCCGACACCGGTGTTCACGACAAGCAACGACAACAAACCTACTACATCTTCCTCGGAATCGACAAGAACCAAGGTATGTTTTCGTTGTGGCATTTCAGGGCACATAAGAAGAAATTGCAAGACGGAAGCCAAACGCACACCTCAAGCACCTCTTGCAATGACTACCAAAAGGCTATTCCTCGAAAATCAACTGCAATTCATTCAAAGGAAAAGAGCCTTGGTAGTACACAGCTCAAGACGACATCATCAAGGAGCAGCAATTCTTCAAGCAAGACGCTCTCACCCAGGAAATCAACTTCACGATCATTACCGACGCATTCCAAAAAGGTTTGGGTGCGCAAAGGTGAAATTTTCCCTGTCTTGCTACCAATGTTTCTTTGCATGCATATGATAGTTCGTCTTGGTACCTGGATAGCGGGTGTTCCCGTCATATGACCGGCGATAAAAACTGTTTTCAAACTTTTGAGAAAAACTCCGGAGGACTTGTTGTTTTCGGAGATGGTCGGTCTTCCAAAATTGTTGGAAAGGGAACGGTAGCTATTCCAGATGGCCCGGTTCTAGATAATGTGTTATTTGTTCATGGCCTTAAGACTAACCTCATAAGCATAAGTCAACTGTGTGATAGTGGTTATTCAGTTAATTTTTCATCTGATAAATGCACTGTAACTGACATGAACCATGCTTTCTTTTTAAAGGGGGTTAGATCAGAAAACAATTGTTATGTAGTTCCTACTAAGATTTCTGAAAAATGTAACCTAGCATCTTTGAAAAATGAAACACTTTGGCATGAAAGGCTAGGTCACATAAACTTTAAGGAACTTGCTAGAATTTCGAATAAAGATGTGGTCAAGGGGGTTCCGAAACTTTCTTTTGAACAAAACCTTGTGTGTGGCGGTTGCCAAAAGGGAAAACAGTCTAGGACTGCACACAAGAATTTGAACCACATAGGTACAAAACGGCCTTTGGAACTTTTGCATATGGACTTAATGGGGCCAACTCGTCAACCATCTCTGGGAGGTAAATGGTATATTTTCTTGTTGGTTGATGATTTTCTAGATATACTTGGGTAGCTTTCTTAAAAGAAAAAGCTGATACCTTTGATTCTTTTCTCGAAATCTGCAATCGTATTATGATAGAAAAGAATGATAGGATTACTCGAGTTAGGAGTGATAGAGGTGGGGAATTCATAAATTCCAAATTCATTGATTTTTGCACTTCTAATGGCATTAAACATGAATTCTCCGCACCTTACACACCTCAACAAAATGGTGTAGTCGAGCGCAAAAACAGGGTCGTACAGGAAATGGCACGTGTTATGCTTCACAGCCGGAACTTACCTTTTTATTTTTGGGCTGAAGCGGTGAACACTGCTGTTTATGTTATCAATCGCGTGTATTTGCGCCCGGGGACATTGAATACACCATATGAACTTTGGTTTTGTAGAAAACCTAACATCAAATATTTTCGTATCTTTGGGAGTCGGTGTTTTATTTTACGTGATCGCGAAAATCTTGGAAAATTTGACTCTCGAAGTGACGAAGGGATTTTCTTAGGTTATTCTACAAACAGCAGAGCATATCGAGTTTTTAACTTAGAATCTAAGACGATCGTAGAATCGATAAATGTTAAGGTAGATGAAGCTTTTCATTTTGAATCTGAAAAATCTACCCTCGATATCTCTCTTGATGATGATACACCTGCTAATGCATCTTCTTCTAACAATTCTTTCGATAATAATGTTGATGCATCTAACGGTTCTTCAAGCTTATCTGATGTGCAGGAATCATCTCGTGTACCTCCGCCTACTCCTCTACCTCAAACGTTACGCATCTCCAAGGATCACCCTGAATCGAACATAATTGGAGATCCACAAGAAGGAGTTAGAACACGGAGACAATTGGTTTGCGGATTTGCATGCTATGTATCTCAAATCGAACCAAGGAATGTTGATGAAGCTCTCCAAGATGACTACTGGATTAAAGCAATGCAGGAAGAGCTCCATCAATTCGAGCGAAACAAAGTCTGGGAATTAACGAAGCCTCCGAAGCAACACAATGTGATAGGTACCAAATGGATCTTCAAGAACAAGAAAAACGAAGAAGGTACTATCATCAGGAACAAAGCAAGGTTAGTTGCTCAAGGCTATTCTCAAGTAGAAGGTATAGACTTTGATGAAACTTTCGCCCCTGTAGCTAGACTCGAGTCCATTCGTATATTGTTTGCGATCGCTTGTCATTTTAAAATCAGATTATTTCAAATGGACGTTAAGAGCGCCTTTTTAAATGGATTTTTAAATGAGGAAGTTTATGTAGCTCAACCGAAAGGTTTTGTGGATCATAAACTACCTAACCATGTTTTTCGTCTGAAAAAGGCTCTTTACGGTCTGAAACAAGCACCGCGAGCATGGTACGAAAGGTTGACAAAGCACCTTTTGGAAAAGGGCTACACTCGAGGGGGAGCTGACAGGACTCTCTTTGTGAAGCATTATCAAAACAATTTCATAGTTGCTCAAATCTATGTCGATGACATTGTTTTTGGAGCAACGAGAGATAATGATGCTTCTAAATTCGCGGAGACCATGGAAAGCGAATTTGAGATGTCCATGATGGGCGAATTGAATTATTTTCTTGGATTACAAGTTAAACAAAACGATGAAGGAATTCACTTGTGTCAATCCAAGTATGCACTGGAGTTGGTCAAAAAGTTTGATCTTGAAAATTCTAAGGATTTTCCGACTCCAATGGGAACTAGCCATAAGGGACTTGGAAGTGAATCACAAAGTGAGAATGTAGACGAGAAACTGTACCGCAGTATGATTGGGAGTCTACTATATCTCACGGCTAGTCGCCCGGATATATCCTTCAGTGTTGGGATTTGTGCGAGATATCAATCAGCACCGAAGGAGGTTCACCTGAAAGCGGTGAAACGGATCATCCGATATATCAAAGGTACAATCAATTTCGGAATTTGGTATCCTATGGGAACGACTTTGGATATTGTTGGATACTCAGATGCCGATTGGGCTGGATCGGTGGATGACCGGAAAAGCACGAGTGGTGCATGCTTCTATCTTGGCCACTGCCTTGTTGCATGGCACAGTAAAAAGCAGAACTGCATAGCACTCTCGACTGCCGAAGCGGAGTACATTTCTGCAGGAAGTTGTTCAACCCAATTGATTTGGATGAAAAGCGTGTTGAGCGATTTCCGGATTTCAACATCTTCGGTAACCATTTTATGTGACAACACTAGTGCTATTAACATTTCTAAAAACCCTGTGTTGCACTCTAGAACAAAACATATTGAACTTAGATATCATTTTCTTAGAGAGCTAGTTGAATCAAACATTCTTCAACTGTCATATATTTCAACTGAGGATCAATTAGCCGACATCTTAACAAAACCTTTGGATCAAAAACGTTTTATTCACTTGCGTAAAGCAATTGGCATGCTTTCCTTGAAATAAACTCTTTTGAAACCTTTGCTTAGATTAGGTTTTGTTTTTGTTCTTGTTTTGTTTTGTTCTTTATCTATGTTCTGTACATAGCACACTAATTGAGCATAAATCATAATTGACTTTAATTGCATCCTTTTATGCATTTAGAAATTTATTATGCTTTTGATGTCATAATATTTCAATGTTGCAATGATCATTTACGTTAATTAAACCATCTTTTAAGTGATCAAAGTCAATTTCTCTCTCAATGATCTCTTGGTATAGTCATTATCATATTTGATTGCTTAGTCGAGTATGAATTCGAGATCAATGGTTTGGTTGAATACCTTATATATTATATAATTGATAGCCAATTGAGGGGGAGTCAATGAAATGTAAAATGCTCAAAAGATGTGGAAAGAGTTACATCCCAATGAGGAGTGTGAAAACTACCACCACATGGAGGAAATGAAAGAAAAAAATCTACTCCATGAATGAAAAGCAAATTTTTGTTTGAAAATTGTTGATGAAACTCATATTGAAATACTTGACTTAGTCGTATTTCATGATTGGTATAAGGTGGGATTTTTGATTTAAGATGCTCAAAGAGCCACTCCTTCAACAGATTGTCTAGATATATTATCTAACTTATCTGGGATTTCAAACATCTATTGATCTTGGTACTTCATTTTCTTTACTAAAATTGATGATTTGATAAAGGCATTACACATAGGATCAGGATAGATGTAATTGAAGTTGTTCAACTTTAAGTGTTTTAACTTTCGTAAATTTTCGTTTCATTTTTGGATATTTTTGATAGATTTTTCATAATCTATTTCTTGTTGTATGAAACGATGTCGTTTGTTGAAAGTTGACATGGTAATGTGCTTACATACTTTTTCTGGATTTTATTGAGTTTTTCTAAATTTTTCTGAAGAAAAAGGTGTAGCCGATCCGGATCGGGGCAAGTGATCCGGATCCCGAACGCAGGATTTCTCCTGCGGGTGGCCGATCCGGATCACATTCTCGAGCCGATCCGGATCACGGCTAGGGTTCTTATAAAAACAAAGAGATTTTCAATTTCTTTTACCCTAATCTCTGGTTTTCAAGCCTCTAGAGTTTCTCTCTCTAGATCTCTTGCTTCTTGGAGCTTGAAAACACAAAGTTCCTCGGATTCAAGTAAGTTTTATTGATCAAAATTCGGTTTTTACAGTTTTTCATCAAACGTGAGTTGAAAAATTGGAACTTTTTCGTTTGTGAATGGTTTTTGATCAAATTTCTTTTGAAATAAGAACTCTGGGTCAATTAGTTTTGCTTTTATGCTGGGTTTTCTCAAGATAAACGAGTTTTTAGGCTTCGATTTCTAAAAATTCTGGTTTAGGGCATAAAAGAGGAATTTTTGAAAATCATGGAATTGATCTATTTTTAAAATTCTTTTTGGAAAACTAATTTGATTCTTGGCTTCTCTACATGATTATGATTGTCTAGGTACAATGTTTTCAAATTTTTCAAAATTGACGATTTTTCATATGTTCTTGAGTTGGTTTTCACAGGACACTTTCTCAAACTCAAAGCACTGTCAGAAATGGTGATCACCTGGATCATTTTCCTACTTGCTGCCATGGTCCATGTAAAGGATACTGCAAAGCCAAAGAAGACCAAGAGGGCGAAACGAGCTCAAGCTGACTCCGACACTGAATCTGAAACAGAGTCGATCGATTGGGACAACATTGAAATTGAAGCACCTGTCCCTACTGTCTCAAAAGGGAAGGCTCTTGCTGAAGCCCCTAAGACCAAGCCTCCTCCTACAGCAGCTGAGAAAGGGAAAGCACCAATGGAACCTACTGGAAAAAGGATGAAAACCTGTGCAAGGAAAAGAAGCAGTGCTCAGGGCATTTCGATCAACGAACCTATAGCCAGTCAGCCTCCTCCTCAGGAATTTGTTAGCTCTACTAGAATCAAGGATTTTGAGAAAAGAGAATGCATTGGTGAGAGGCATGTCAATGTCAAACCAATGATGGAACGCTCTGCAGCGTTTGGAAGGTTATTCAATCAAGCGGGTCTCGGTCCAATCTGCAACTTTCCTGAAAAAACTGGATATTGTCCACATTCAGTTCGCATGTTTTATCAGAACGCTACAAGTCTCACTGACAATGCTGACGGACATCGAGAATTTCACACTTTGGTTAAAGGCATCAAAATCAAAGTCACCCCTCAACTGATTGGGGAGGTACTTAATATGAAAGCAAGATCTGATGGTCTTCATTACCTCAAGACTCAAAGCTTCAACGAAAACTCGTGGAGAGTTGTGGTTGATGGAATCTGCATTCCAGATACTCTGTCTGCCGGAAATTCAGTTTTCTCCAAGGAACTCAAGAAGGAGTACAAGTACTTAAACTTCATTGTTTGCTACAACATTCTTCCCAACATGAACACAAAAGTCCTCCGATGGGATAGAATGCTTTTTCTCTATCTTCTTGACAACCCGACTGCACTGATGGGAGCGAACTTGAACATTCCCTATCTCATTTGGAATAGGATGTCACGGTATGTCGAACACTCTCACCCCACAGAGCGACTACCATACCCGATGATCATCATGCGCATCCTTAAGAAGTTTAAAGTGGATACAAGTGCTAGTTCTTACTTGTATAGTTTGGGGACAATCAATGAGACAACCATCGTCAAGTCTCTGTCAACAAAGCAGGATGATCCCCCTTCTCCTCCACTTCGACAACGAGCTCGACCACAAGCAACTTCTTCCACAGCCCCAGTTCCTCCTCCACAGAAGGCACCTCCATCCACCTCTGACGATGATGCCTCGGTCACCTCTATATTTAAAGAACAACAGCGGCTTTCGAATGAACAGGAACGTATGTCCGCTGAATTCACTGAAATGAGAGGCGATCTTCACGTCATGAACAATGAGATGGAAATCCTCACAGCTTCTCAGGTTACTTTGACTAAGTCAGTCTCATCCGTGAAGAAGCTGGTGAAGAAGCTGTTCGCAAAAATGGGATGCACAACATCTGATGACTCCGACTCTCAGGAGTAGAGCTTTAACCCATGTTTGTTCTACCTTTGCAGGATTTTCTCTTTGACGTTTGTTTTCTGCAGGTTTTTTCAATATTTTTTTTAACTCCCTCTGTTCTGTAATTATTTGGCGTATTTTGTAACAAAAAGGGGGAGAGAGTTGGAGAGAAGACCTTGAACTGTTTGCAAAGAACTTTGAACAATGATTGTGAATATCAATGACTAAGTAAGGTAAGTATGACCTCAACTCAACTTTTTTTTTTCTTTTGTGATTAGTGACATGCTTCTATACTAACTATTCGACTAACTATTTGGGCATGTAATATGACTAACAAGTTGATGTTGGACTAACATACTTTGACATTTGGTTTTTGACTGCTTAGAAGATATGTTGGTTTTAACTATGATTCTCTTGCATATCTGAATTTTTCAAATGTCATGATGAGAGAAACTCTATCTCTGTAGTTGTTTTTGAATGTTTCAATTCTTGAGGTATCTAACGATTTTGTTTGTCAAGAATGCTTTCTGTGTGCAGAGATTACAGATGTCTAAGTCTAGAGTCTGTTTTAGGAGTTTATCTCATGTATTTAATTTCTGGAACTCTTTTGTAAATTTTTGTTGTATGGTGATAGCAACAAAAATATCTTTTTGAATTTTCTTTTGTGGATTTGTGTTTTGTCACGAAACCGCCAAAGGGGGAGATTGTTACGGAATTTGAGTTGGCGTATTTCGTGAATGTATTAAGTCTTGAAGATTGAAGATGAAGAAACTTTGGATCGTATACCTCAATCTCAAGAAAGAAGAATTCAAAAGGATCAGGTACGTTTAACTAAAGAATTTTGATGATCCGAATACTTCTTATAGTGTAGAAACACCTGGAAGAGGTTTTATTTGCTTAATCATCAAAAACTGAACATGGGACATGTTCAGGATCCGGATCGTGGCTTGCAATCCGGATCCCGAAGGGTGTTCGTTCATACACTGGTTCAATCCGGATCGCAGCATTCCATGATCCGGATCCCGAACATAGTTTTACCTATTTGCTTGAACGATCCGGATCAGGAATTGCAATCCGGATCCCGAACATTGTGTTTTGGTAAAACTGTATGAACGATCCGGATCGTGGACTACGATCCGGATCCCGAACAGGCAATTTTCTGGAAACCGTCATTTGTGCTTCTGCAATCCGGATCGTCAAATCCAATCCGGATCGCCGTCGGTAAAACTTTCCAGAAAAGGTTGTTTTTGATCCGAATATTCTTCCTAGGGTTTCTAACCTATAAATAGCCCTCTTATTCATTTCTAGGGCATCCGCAATCGGCGATCATATACATCGAAAAAGAAAAATAGCCGAAAAGAAAAATCCACATATATAGAGAAGAAAGGAAATCAATAGATTTATTCTATGGTTCTTCATCTATATTGATTGATTTGATTCTAGGTTTTCCATACTCACATTTTGAGTAGAATCAAATCAATGAATACTTAGATGGTATTTCCGATCTATCTTTAATCTAAGTATTCGGCGGATCATCACCACCCAAACAAACAACGATTTACCCCAAAATCGGCGCGTGGACTCGCGTGGCCTTGTGGATTCAAGGTGCAACCGCTCTCGTGGATTCGGAGCGAGGTACGTTCGTGGATTCGAAGCGTGCCATTGGGTGAAGACCGTGGATTCGGTTGGACGTCGTGGACTCGACGTTGGACGCTGTGGATTCAGCGTTGGGCGCGGATCGTGGATTCGAGAAGCGTCGTGGAGCGAGCGGAGAAGATCTACTAGGAGCGTATGGTAAGAGGTTGAGTCGTCAGTGAGTACGCTATATCACCTTGTACGTGTGTTAATTCTAGTGGATTTCGCCGTGTTATCGGTCCCGTGGTTTTTTACTCCGGTTTGGAGTTTTTCCACGTAAAAATCTTGCGTGTTCTTTTATTTTTCCGCATTGGGTTTATTTGCGCAATGATTTTTTGAGTGTTTATTGTTTACACCTATTCACCCCCCTCTAGGTGTTTTTTCCCCTATTTAGATCCTTATTAACCTAAACCCAACACATACAACGCCTCAAACGGAGCCATCTGGATGCTCGCTTGATAGCTGTTGTTGTACGCGAACTCGACCAAAGATAAGTGTCGGTACCACCCTCCTCCAAAATCCATAACGCACGCTCTCAACATATCCTCTAGGGTCTGTATAGTGCGCTCTGACTGCCCATCGGTCTGTGGGTGGAAAGCGGTGCTAAACCTGAGCTGAGTCCCCAATGCCGACTGTAAACTCCCCCAAAAACGCGACACAAATCTCGGGTCCCTGTCTGAAACAATCGAAGCAGGTACACCATGGAGCCTCACTATCTCATCCAAATATAACTGCGCTAGACGCTCCAGTGGCCAGGTCATCTGAACCGGTAGGAAGTGCGCCGACTTGGTGAGCCTGTCCACGATAACCCAAATAGCATCTGCCCCGCTCTGTGCCCTCGGCAATCCAGTGACGAAATCCATAGTAACGTGGTCCCATTTCCACTCGGGAATTGGAAGACTCTGCAACTTACCAGCAGGAACGCGATGCTCTGCCTTCACTTGCTGGCAAGTTAGACAGTGAGCTACGAATCTCCCAATGTCCCGCTTCATTCCGGGCCACCAAAACTGTGCCTTGAGGTCCTTATACATCTTAGTACCTCCAGGGTGGATGGTATAAGGTGTACAATGGGCCTCCCTCAAGATCTGATCTCTAATCTCCTGATCCATAGGCACACACACTCGGTCCCTGTACCGTAGTACTCCCGAGCTATCCATAGAAAAATCCCCTGTCTGATCCGCCTGAAGCTGCGTCCTGATTCTCGTCAAGTGGGGATCCTCACTCTGAGTGTCCCTGATCCTCTCCAACAGAGTGGGCTGCAAGACCATAGACATGAGTCTAGCAGAGACCCCAGGGGATACTACCTCCAGCTGTAATCGCCTCATCTGCTCGATCAACGGCGCCTGCTGCGAGATCAAAAGCTCAGACTCGTCCTCCTACTCAAAGCATCTGCCACGACATTGGCCTTGCCGGGATGATAAAGGATACTCAGATCATAATCCTTTAACAGCTCCAACCACCGGCGTTGCCTCAAATTCAGCTCTTTTGGGTGAACAGATACTTCAAGCTTTTATGATCAGTATATATCTCGCAATGCTCTCCATACAAATAATGCCGCCACAGCTTCAGAGCAAACACCACCGCTGCCAACTCCAGATCATGAGTAGGGTAATTTTTCTCATAGTCCTTCAATTGCCGTGAAGCATAGGCAATCACCCTACCATGCTGCATCAACACACACCCCAGACCACTGCGAGAGGCGTCACTGTAAATCACAAATCCTTCCCCCATAACTGGGAGGGCAAGGATTGGAGCGGTCATCAACCTCTGCTTCAGCTCCTCAAAACAACTCTGGCAAGTCTCGCTCCAAACAAACTTAACCCCTTTCCTGGTCAGACGAGTGAGGGGAGAGGAAAGCTTCGCAAAGCCTTCCACAAAACGCCGATAGTAGCCCGCCAAACCAAGAAAGCTCCGCACCTCGGTGATAGTCGTCGGCCTCGGCCACTCACGAATAGCATCCACCTTGGCCGGATCCACCGCCACTCCAGCAGCTGAAACGACATGACCCAGAAAGGCGACCTCCCGGAGCCAAAACTCGCACTTTTTGAGCTTGGCATACAGCTTCTTCTCCCGCAGAAGCTGTAGCACAGTCCTCAAGTGCTCCTCGTGCTCCTGATCACTCCGGGAGTAAATCAGGATATCATCTATGAATACCACCACGAACCGGTCCAGAAACGGCTGGAATATCCTGTTCATCAAATCCATGAACGCGGCAGGGGCATTTGTCAACCCGAAAGGCATCACCGTAAACTCATAATGCCCGTACCGCGATCTGAAAGCCGTTTTAGAGATGTCCTCGGCCCTCACCCTCAGCTGGTGGTAACCGGACTGCAAATCAATCTTCGAGAACACCGATGCTCCCTGCAGCTGATCAAACAAATCATCAATCCGGGGGAGGGGATACTTGTTCCGGATGGTCACTTTATTTAACTCCCTATAATCCACACACAACCGAAGTGACCCATCTTTCTTTTTAACAAACAACACAGGCGCTCCCCACGGAGATACACTGGGTCTGATGAAGCCCTTATCCAAAAGATACTGGAGCTGGGCCTTCAACTCCTTCAACTAAGCTGGCGCCATCCTATAGGGTGCCTTTTAGATTGGTGCAGTCCCAGGGACTACATCAATCACAAACTCAATCTCCCTCTCCGGCGGCATCAATGTCAACTCAGGGGGAAACACATCTGGGAACTCTCGGACGATAGGGATATCCTCGAGTCCCAGTGCCGCCGTAGGCACCTCCACCACAGTGGCCAAGAAGGCAGTGCAACCACTGCTTAACAACCTCCTAGCTTTCGCCGAGGAAATGGTCGCTGCGAACAGCGTGCTCTGGCAGCCTCTGAAGACGAACTCCTCCTGTCCAGGCTCGCGAAGAGTCACCGTTCTCTCTCTGCAGTCGATAGTGGCGGAATATCGTGATAGCCAATCCATCCCAAGCACCAAGTCAAAATCCTGGAGCTGCTGCAAAACAAGCAAGTCTGCAGGCAAAATCCAAGGCCCCATCTGTACTGGGCAGGCCAAACAACGCGCCTCGACATGCAAAACGTGCTCAGGAACCCGCACCTCTAAAGCAAGTGGCAAGGACTCTACCTCTAGACCATGAAGTGATGCAAATGCTCGACTAATGAAAGAATGAGATGCTCCAGTGTCGAATAAAGTGCGAGTCCGAATACCAAAAAGTAGAGTAATACCTGCCACCACCCGGTCTGCTGTAGGGAAATCTGCTAACTGGGCGGCATACACCCGCCCGCTCGGTGCTGGAGATCGAGAGTCTGTAGGATGAGAGGTGGACGGCCTGCTCGCTGGAGCAGAAGGCCGTTGCTGCTGAGGGGAATATGGAGCCGACGCCGAGGAAGGTGCCGAGGAAGTAATAAGGGGGCAGGTAGATCGCACATGTCCCGGCTGTCCGCACGGGTAACATCGTCCCCAACGCAAGTCGCAAGTGTCCGCCGGATGCTGACCCCTGCAAAAGATACATCGGTCAGAAGATCGGGGCTGTCTCGGCTGCTGCTGCTGTCTCGAGGACTGCTGCTGAGATCTCTGCTGCCTCTGCTGCGATCTCTACTGCTGGTGCTGCTGCGGTCTCTGGGGTCCACCAGGCCCTCTCCTATCAGATCGCCCACGGCCGTAAGACTGGGACTGCGGCGGCCGTGGCGGTCTCCATGAGCTGGCCTGTCCCCCGTCCTCTGGGGCTGGGCGCTTCCTGTCGGAACTCTGCGCGACCGCGGCCCTCCGCCTGGCCACCTCCTGATCGCCCCTCTCCACCCACTGTGCATGCTCGGCGGCTGCCTCCAGGGTCTGAAATCTCTGAGCATGCACAAGTGTGTAAATCTCTGGACGAAGGCCTGCCTCAAACATGTCACGCCCCGGGGGATTTATTTTAGCGGAAACGGTACCCAAAGTAGGCGTGAGGTGCGTACAAAATTTTTTTTTTTGAAACCTCCTTCCCCGGCGCGTGCCCAGACCCGCCGCATATACAGATTCACTCGAAAATCGGGCAGAGTCTCCTCTGTATATGCACGGCGTCGCGGCTATTACAACCGTCAAACACAAGCAATCATTTTCTATTTAATCACAACAGTTCGAAGTAGTACGGTGCATGAAGACTAAACAATACCCGTGGCCAGTCAAGTTGAAAGTATAAACCCATCGTTTTGAAAGCAGGCCCACACGGCCTTATGTTTTGAAAGAGAATGATTGGAAAGCGGCATAAATCCACAAGGTTTAGAAAACAGGCTCACCCGACCCTAGACTTTTGAAAACAGTTTATGAAGTCCTTTTTCTTTTGTTTCCTAGTTGATTTGTTAAGAAAACGGCCAACCGGGGATAATAAAGGGAACAGTAGTGCATAGTCAGAATGGAAGTACTCAACATCCACACGACCCCACAAGGGTATCGAGAACCACACAATAACTTACAATTCCGAATGAAATGCAGAGAAAGTAAATAAAACAGCATACTAGGGCCCGCTCAGCCCGACTGCTACCACTTCGGCCTCACCGTCGCCTACTTCTACCCCCGGGAGGTACCTGTCACAGAGTGGGTAGTCAGCGACACTATCATAATAGTAGAACTAAAGCAGTAAAGTAGTACCAAGCCTCAAGGTAAGACTAGCGGGAGCAACCACTCCTCTCAAACGGGTAACACCTGTAACACCTGTAATACCTGTAACACTTTTATCACCTTTACCCCTGTAACACCTTTAACACCTGACCTCATCGGGATCGAATCCCGACGGTCGCACCGCTCACACCTTTGTGCCTCAAACCCCACATCTACGGGGGCCCCACTACGTCACCTCGTGGGTAAACACGGGTCAGAGACCGCCTTTCCGGAAAAGAGCACCCTTTGCGGTGGCCAAACTGCGGATGCGCGTGTCGCACTCGAGCATAGTAACAAAACACGGGGTAATATAGTAAACCATAGAAGCCATCAGTGTTAGTACAGGTTAGCATATAATTAAAATCCTTTCCGCTATACTAATATTACTAAGCCTTGAAAGGATAACCCACCTTTATCGTTGTCGCTTTCCTGTCTGACACTAGGTTCCTCTGCGTCTTGATGGGTCCGCCCTGACCTACACGCACCTGTGATACAGGAGTTGGTAACTCAGGACTCCGTCAGGCTAAAAGGACTGGAACACCCGCACATGTGCGGCGCTGCCCGTATGGGGTGCGGCGCCGCCCGCATGGAGGTGTGGCGCCGCCGCCCGCGCGTGGAAATGCCCGCACGCGGCGGGTGCGGGCGCCGCTGCCCGCATGCGGCATTGCCCGCATGGAGGCGCGGCGCCGCCCGCGCGAGGAGTTGCCCGCGCGCGGTGCGGGCGCCGCGCGCGGATTGCCCGTGCTGCGGGCGTGCGGGTGCGCGCCGCCCGCATGCGGCGCTGCGGGTGCCGCATGCGGCGCGCGCATGCGGCGCCGCCCGCATGCGGCGCCGCCCGCATGCGGCGCCGCCCGCATGCGGCGCCGCCCGCATGCGGCGCCGCCCGCATGCGATGCGCCCGCCCGCATGCGCGGCGCTTCCCGCAGCGCGGCGCTCCCGCAAGCGCGCTCCGCGTGCGCCGGCTCCGGTGGTGTTGCCGACCCCTCTTCTTCCCTCTTCCAAGAAGGGACCAAGAATTGCTAAATACAACCTTAAATTAAGCTCACCTTGGTTTCGTCGGCTAGGTTGAACGAGGGAAAAAAAACTCGTCCCGTCCTGTGTGCCCGGTCCCAAGGCAGGAGATGTACGGTGTTCCTGCTCCTCCTTGATTGTTCCACCGGGTACTCTACGCCGATTGCTCGCGGTAAGGAAGAATTGGGGAATGGAAAGTTTGGGAAATGGGTTTTCGTTCCTTTGGGGTTTCGTACGCAGGGGGTTAAGGGGGTTGTGGGGAGTGGCCGATAGTTGGGGAAAGTGGTGGGGAGTTGGGCGGTTAGTGGAAGGTTGGGGGGAAGTGGTGGGAAGTTGGGGCGGTTCGTGGGGAGTTGTGCGACAGGAAAAACGCGGGAGTGATTACGGTGGCGGGAGCGGTTAAATTGGTGAATGGGAATGAACCCAGTTTAAGTTAAAACGGGCTCAAGTCGGGTGCGAACCAGGGTCTGGTCCGTCTGAAAAACCGCGTTAACCACCTGAACCGTTAGCTACCTTCCGGAATTTATTCCGGAAGATTCCGGCGTCGGAATTCAAAACCGATTTCGCCGCCGTTCTCCGTTTCGCGAGCCCTATTAACTAAAAATACCCGCGGGCCCCGACGGTCTGTCCGGAAACAAGAAATTATTCGATCACCCTCCAGCCCCCCGAAACGGAATACGGACTTAACGAAACCAAAAGTAGACCCTTAAAAATATTTTAAATCAGCGGCTACTACATCACTCACCCCTTAAAACGAGTTTCGTCCTCGAAACTCAATCCTGGTTCGCGGTGAAGAGCTGGGGGTAACCCTCCCTCATCTTCGATTCTAGCTCCCACGTCGCCTCCCGCTCCTCGTGATTGTTCCAGAGCACTTTCACGTAGGGGATGACTCGGTTTCGAAGTGTCTTGCTTTCTCTTGCTAGGATCCGAACCGGGGTTTCTTCGAAGCTTAGGTCCTCCTTTAGTTCGAGCGTCGAGACGTCCAGGACATGCGACGGGTCGGGAAGGTATTTCTTAAGCATCGAAACGTGGAACACATCGTGAATCCGATCGAGGTTCGGTGATAGGGCAAGGCGATAGGCTACTGGGCCAATCCGTTCCAGTATCTCGAATGGCCCCACAAACCGCGGGCTCAGTTTGCCTTTTAACCCGAATCGCCTGATTCCCTTCGACGGCGAGACCCGCAAAAACACGTGTTCCCCCCACCTGGAATTCTAAGTCGCGGCGTCTCCGATCCGCATAGCTCTTTTGTCGACTCTGGGCGGTGAGTAAGCGCTGTCTGATAAGGCGCACCTTCCCTTCTGTTTCCTCCACCAAATCGGGTCCCAAAAATTTTCGTTCTCCCAAGTCGTCCCAACAGATCGGGGATCGGCAGCGTCTCCCGTATAAGGCTTCGTAGGGTGCCATCTGAATGCTGGCCTGGTAACTATTGTTGTAAGCAAATTCTACAAGTGGCAGCTAACGCTCCCAACCGATTCCCCAAATCAAGTACACAGGCCCGAAGCAGGTCCTCTAACGTCTGTATCACTCGCTCTGACTGCCCGTCTGTCTGAGGGTGGAAGGCTGTGCAGAATTGCAACTTAGTCCCTAAGGCTCGTTGCAGACTCTGCCAAAACTTTGATACAAAACGCGTGTCTCTGTCTGATGTGATCGATACCGGTACTCCATGTAATCTCACAATCTCACTGAGGTAGACTTGGGCCAACCGCTCTCTGGTCCAAGTTGTGTGAATCGGCAGGAAGTGCGTTGACTTGGTTAGCCGGTCCACCACGACCCATATTGTGTCATGTCCTTGTTGTGAGCGCGGAAATCCGGTGACAAAATCCATGGTGATATGATCCCATTTCCACTCCGGTATCGGTAAGGGTTGTAACTTTCCAGCCGGCCGTTGATGTTCCGCCTTTATCTGCTGGCATACCAAGCAAGGAGCTACATATCGTGTCACATCTCCCTTCATCCTGGGCCACCAGAGGGTCTGTTTGAGGTCCTTGTACATCTTTGTGCCTCCTGGATGCGCTGCGTAAGGGGCGCTATGTGCCTCATATAGAATTTCCTTCTTCAATTCCGGGGTATCCGGCACGCAGATCCGTCCGCGAAATCGTTGGGTGCCGTCGTCTTCCGCTGAAAAATCTCCTTCCCGATCCAGTGCGATCTTGTCTCTTACGAGCTGTAAATACGAGTCCGCCTGCTGCCCTCCTCGTATCTTCTCGAGTAGGGTTGGCTTGACCACCACAGTTAGAAGTTGCGCAACCGTACCTGCTGGCACTACTTCCAACCCTAGTCGTGCGAATTCTGCGATCAAACTGTTCTGCTCAGTTATCGCACCTGCTGATTCCCCTTTCCGGTCGCCCCTTCCTGCTCAAAGCGTTCGCTACCACGTTTGCTTTCCCAGGGTGGTATTGAATTGTTAGATCGTAATCCTTCAGTAACTCAAACCACCGCCTCTGCCGCAGGTTTAGTTCCTTTTGGGTGAATAGGTATTTAAGACTCTGGTGATCTGAGAAGATGTTACAATGAACACCAAAGAGATAGTGTCCACAACCTACCAATCACCCTCACTTGAATCATCCACCTACACCTGCCCAAGAATCCTCAAATGATGTTCTCCCACAAAACGTCTCACAAAATCGCACTATGACGGTACCTCCCCCCCCCCTTAAGCAAGGTTAAATGCTAAAACAACGTCCATGAAGCATGTAAAAGTTTCAACATGTCAGGTTTCCATTATAATGTTTTCCACATGATAGGCTCATAATGATCCAGTTAAGCATGCACATCCATTAGGTGACCATTCGACATGTCCAACAAAGGGCTCACTCTAATATTCCTAGTGGTTATAACAGAAAAGAGGAGTAAACTACCCATAAAGACCATCCTAACCCAGATCCGACATTCGATCAGCCGCCTGCTATCCCCTGTTCTGGGATTCCGCATCACTGCTTCCCGGGGCGGCTGGGGAGATCCGTTCACAACCTCTGGGCCAGCCTCGTTCGGCGAGGCGGGATGGGGACTCGGTATCAGAAGAGTCCGTCAGGCGTAGGGCGTCAGGTCTCGGTGCCGGGGGTCTGGTGACGGCCGGCTTCCGGGGGCAATCGTAACGCGTGTGGCCCGGCTTGCCACACCGGAAGCAATGTTCGTCCCGCCAAGGGCAATTCACCATTGGATGCGCACCATCGCAAATGACACATGGCTTTGGTGGCTCAGGTCCCCCCCCTCGTCGCCTGCCCGAGCTTTGGCCCTTTCCTCTGTCGTTTAGTTGCTCTGCCGCTCGGGTATGGGCCCACTGTCGGGCCAGGGTAGGGGTGTGCCTGTCGTGTACGCTCTAGTTCCGCGCGCACGGCCAAGTTGACCGCTCCCTGAAAGGTAGCAACGCCAGTTGGTGGTATCCCACGAGAGCTAAATCCACCGGTGCCGTGCAGGGCGCGGTCGACACTCTCAAGCTCCTGGGTCAGTATACCCACGCGCTCCGCAAGGTTTAGCAGCTGCCCAGCCACGTCGCGCAGCTGGTTGCGTAGCAAGCGGTTCGCCTCTGCCGCAAGGTCCATGTCCGGCAGCAGTTACCTACCCACAACCGAGCTTCTATCTGTCCACACCAAGGAAACACATCAGTCCCAATATACCTAGGAAAACCGAGCGGAAATAAATCACACTAGTTTCCCTTCCCCCGTTCACTCACGTCCTAACCCTTAAACCCTGCATATTTCATTTATTCGTAGTTAGGTGTGATATCTCGGTGGATGTTGGGCCGTCACTGTTGTGATTAAAGCAAAGTCTCTGATACCATCTTAATCTGTCACGCCCCGGGGGATTTATTTTAGCGGAAACGGTACCCAAAGTAGGCGTGAGGTGCGTACAAATTTTTTTTTTTTGAAACCTCCTTCCCCGGCGCGTGCCCAGACCCGCCGCATATACAGATTCACTCGAAAATCGGGCAGAGTCTCCTCTGTATATGCACGGCGTCGCGGCTATTACAACCGTCAAACACAAGCAATCATTTTCTATTTAATCACAACAGTTCGAAGTAGTACGGTGCATGAAGACTAAACAATACCCGTGGCCAGTCAAGTTGAAAGTATAAACCCATCGTTTTGAAAGCAGGCCCACACGGCCTTATGTTTTGAAAGAGAACGATTGGAAAGCGGCATAAATCCACAAGGTTTAGAAAACGGGCTCACCCGACCCTAGACTTTTGAAAACAGTTTATGAAGTCCTTTTTCTTTTGTTTCCTAGTTGATTTGTTTAGAAAACGGCCAACCGGGGATAATAAAGGGAACAGTAGTGCATAGTCAGAATGGAAGTACTCAACATCCACACGACCCACAAGGGTATCGAGAACCACACAATAACTTACAATTCCGAATGAAATGCAGAGAAAGTAAATAAAACAGCATACTAGGGCCCGCTCAGCCCGACTGCTACCACTTCGGCCTCACCGTCGCCTACTTCTACCCCCGGGAGGTACCTGTCACAGAGTGGGTAGTCAGCGACACTATCATAATAGTAGAACTAAAGCAGTAAAGTAGTACCAAGCCTCAAGGTAAGACTAGCGGGAGCAACCACTCCTCTCAAACGGGTAACACCTGTAACACCTGTAATACCTGTAACACTTTTATCACCTTTACCCCTGTAACACCTTTAACACCTGACCTCATCGGGATCCAATCCCGACGGTCGCACCGCTCACACCTTTGTGCCTCAAACCCCCCATCTACGGGGGCCCCACTACGTCACCTCGTGGGTAAACACGGGTCAGAGACCGCCTTTCCGGAAAAGAGCACCCTTTGCGGTGGCCAAACCGCGGATGCGCGTGTCGCACTCGATCATAGTAACAAAACACGGGGTAATATAGTAAACCATAGAAGCCATCAGTGTTAGTACAGGTTAGCATATAATTAAAATCCTTTCCGCTATACTAATATTACTAAGCCTTGAAAGGATAACCCACCTTTATCGTTGTCGCTTTCCTGTCTGACACTAGGTTCCTCTGCGTCTTGATGGGTCCGCCCTGACCTACACGCACCTGTGATACAGGAGTTGGTAACTCAGGACTCCGTCAGGCTAAAAGGACTGGAACACCCGCACATGTGCGGCGCTGCCCGTATGGGGTGCGGCGCCGCCCGCATGGAGGTGCGGCGCCGCCGCCCGCGCGTGGAAATGCCCGCACGCGGCGGGTGCGGGCGCCGCTGCCCGCATGCGGCATTGCCCGCATGGAGGCGCGGCGCCGCCCGCACGCGGAGTTGCCCGCGCGCGGGCGGGTGCGGGCGCCGCCCGCACGCGGCACTGTCCGCGTGCGGGTGCGGGCGCCGCCGCCCGCGCGCGGAGTTGCCCGCGCGCGGGCGGGTGCGGGCGCCGCCCGCACGCGGCGCTGGCCGCGTGCGGGTGCGGGCGCCGCCGCCCGCGCGCGGAGTTGCCCGCCCGCGGGCGGGTGCGGGCGCCGCCCGCACGCGGCGCTGGCCGCGTGCGGGTGCGGCGCCGCCGCCCGCGCGCGGAGTTGCCCGCGCGCGGGCGGGTGCGGGCGCCGCCCGCACGCGGCGCTGGCCGCGTGCGGGTGCGGCGCCGCCGCCCGCGCGGAGTTGCCCGCGCGCGGGCGGGTGCGGGCGCCGCCCGCACGCGGCGCTGGCCGCGTGCGGGTGCGGGCGCCGCCGCCCGCGCGCGGAGTTGCCCGCGCGCGGGCGGGTGCGGGCGCCGCCCGCACGCGGCGCTGGCCGCGTGCGGGTGCGGGCGCCGCCGCCCGCGCGCGGAGTTGCCCCGCGCGCGGGCGGGTGCGGGCGCCGCCCGCACGCGGCGCTGTCCGCGTGCGGGTGCGGGTGCCGCCGCCCGCATGCGGTGCTGTCCGCATGCGGCGCCGCCCGCATGCGGCGCCGCCCGCATGCGGCGTTGCCCGCATGCGAGTGCCGCCCGCACGCGGCGCTTCCCGCAAGCGCGGCTCCGCGTGCGCCGGCTCCGGTGGTGTTGCCGACCCCTCTTCTTCCCTCTTCCAAGAAGGGACCAAGAATTGCTAAATACAACCTTAAATTAAGCTCACCTTGGTTTCGTCGGCTAGGTTGAACGAGGGAAAAAAAACTCGTCCCGTCCTGTGTGCCCGGTCCCAAGGCAAGAGATGTACGGTGTTCCTGCTCCTCCTTGATTGTTCCACCGGGTACTCTACGCCGATTGCTCGCGGTAAGGAAGAATTGGGGAATGGAAAGTTTGGGAAATGGGTTTTCGTTCCTTTGGGGTTTCGTACGCAGGGGGTTAAGGGGGTTGTGGGGAGTGGCCGATAGTTGGGGAAAGTGGTGGGGAGTTGGGCGGTTAGTGGAAGGTTGGGGGGAAGTGGTGGGAAGTTGGGGCGGTTCGTGGGGAGTTGTGCGACAGGAAAAACGCGGGAGTGATTACGATGGCGGGAGCGGTTAAATTGGTGAATGGGAATGAACCCAGTTTAAGTTAAAACGGGCTCAAGTCGGGTGCGAACCAGGGTCTGGTCCGTCTGAAAAACCGCGTTAACCACCTGAACCGTTAGCTACCTTCCGGAATTTATTCCGGAAGATTCCGGCGTCGGAATTCAAAACCGATTTCGCCGCCGTTCTCCGTTTCGCGAGCCCTATTAACTAAAAATACCCGCGGGCCCCGACGGTCTGTCCGGAAACAAGAAATTATTCGATCACCCTCCAGCCCCCCGAAACGGAATACGGACTTAACGAAACCAAAAGTAGACCCTTAAAAATATTTTAAATCAGCGGCTACTACAAAACAACTCCACCTGGTGCGGACTGTCACTGGCGACGAAAGGCACACAGTTCAGCAAGTCCATGAACTCCTGGAAATAAGCATGGGCCAATCGATCGCCCTGCTGCAGATTCTTCAAGTCGTCCTCCAACTTCTTCTTCACACTGGTAGAAAAATAGGTGTCCAACACCATCCGTCGGAACTCCTCCCAAGGCAGCTGCCGAGTAATCCGAAACTCCGGTGGCTCTACCCGCTGCCACCAAAAATCGGCATCTCCGTCCAAACAGTGCACCGCCATGTGCACTCGATACCTCGGGTCGATGAAGAAGTCCCGAAAAAGCTTCTCCATCGCAGAAAGCCACCTCCCAACAGCCCGGGGCTGAGCATCCGCCCCGAGAATCTAGGTGGTCCCCGCTGAACAAACTTGGAGAGTTTGTCAGCAAAATCCTGCTCCTCCTCCGCAGTCAAAGGCTGAATAGCTCCAGGGGCCCCGCTACTCGAAGATGGCGCAGATGGCACAAAAGGTGCAACAGGAGGCACAAGGGCCTCAGGAACAACCGGGGGTGGTGCCTCTCTCTGAGTAAGTAGCTGGTCAATCCTTTGCTCCTGGCGGCGCT
The DNA here is from genome assembly GCA_029168755.2 of Tillandsia fasciculata. Taxonomy (NCBI): domain Eukaryota; kingdom Viridiplantae; phylum Streptophyta; class Magnoliopsida; order Poales; family Bromeliaceae; genus Tillandsia; species Tillandsia fasciculata. The sequence goes on from CM054954.1 coordinate 8,798,192, forward strand.
GTCCCTCCGCCAACTGGGCCACCAAGGCCCTCAACTCAGTAAGCTCAGAGGGCCTAGCCTGCTCTGGCTCGACAGGGGGTGAAGGAGTACCGCGAGTAGGCATCCGACGTCGAGGAGGCATCCTGTCACAAGAAACCAGACATCAGCAACAAAGCCCCACATGACCCAATCTGGCGAAAGTCAAAAGACATCCTCCTATTTCTGTAGCCTTATGTTGTCTGCAGCCAACATAATGGTCCAACAGAAATAGGCTATGTCGATCCCTCTTCACTCACTGGAAGAGTTAACTATAAAATCACCGACTTTCGTAAAATGTCACGCCACTCACGCCCTATCATCCTAGGGTCTGTCCAAAAGCCTAGGGTTTCCTAAGTCCCAACTGACCTATCCCTAAGCTCTGATACCAACTTAATCTGTCACGCCCCGGGTGTAAACCAGAACCCGGGCCCGTCTACAGATCCGCCGTGCATGCGGTATTTCCCACATACACGAAGCGTCGGTAACCTGCTCAGATATAAGAAGTAGTAATAAAAGAGCATAATAATCAGAGGTAAACTAAAACTACTGTATCTCAGACAGAAGCGGAAAGTAAGTAAAGTACAACTATAAAAAAATAAGTACAGATAACTCTCCCAGCTCACAACAAAATACAACCAGCTGGCAGAAGCCAGACCCAAAAGGAAGTAAAATAAAACTGTCTGAGAAGACCGGGTGACCAAAATATCCAGCTACATCTCTCGGTGGCATCGCTAACTAGTCCGCGATCCTCTTACCTCGCTCCGCTGCTGACGGTCCAGCGACTCCCACAGAGGACTCTGCAAAACAAGGGGGAAAAGAGACAAGAAAAGACAATGGGGGTAAGTACTACTGTAAATAGTAGCCTCCCCTAGTGGGTAAAGCCTCAGCTCAAATATGCTCACCAGGAAAATCAGAGGCAAAAGGGGAAGGAAAGAAAAAAAGGGGGGTGCAATATGAGTGACCACTGATGAAGTGCTACCCCTAATATGCCTCTACATGCTAAACCAACCAGGATGGCAAAGTATGCATCAGTATCAGAAGCCTGTCAAAATGACCCAATCTGACCGCCAGTGAACACTGGCACTGCCTGCTCTGCCGCCTCGGGTATGCCAGCCTACGCATAACACCGAAGCAAAGGAGTCCCCTGTTGGGTTTAGGTTAATAAGGATCTAATAGGGGAAAAAACACCTAGAGGGGGGTGAATAGGTGTAAACAATAAACACTCAAAAAATCATTGTGCGATAAAACCCAATGCGGAAAAATAAAAGAACACACAAGATTTTTACGTGGAAAAACTCCAAACCGGAGTAAAAAACCACGGGACCGATAACACGGCGAAATCCACTAGAATTGACACACGTACAAGGTGATATAGTGTACTCACTGACGACTCAACCTCTTACCATACGCTCCTAGTAGATCTTCTCCGCTCGCTCCACGACGCTTCTCGAATCCACGATCCGCGCCCAACGCTGAATCCACAGCGTCCAACGTCGAGTCCACGACGTCCGACCGAATCCACGGTCTTCACCCAATGGCACGCTTCGAATCCACGAACGCACCTCGCTCCGAATCCACGAGAGCGATAACACCTTGAATCCACAAGGCCACGCGAGTCCACGCGCCGATTTTGGGATAAATCGTTGTTTGTTTGGGTGGTGATGATCCGCCGAATACTTAGATTAAAGATAGATCGGAAATACCATCTAAGTATTCATTGATTTGATTCTACTCAAAATGTGAGTATGGAAAACCTAGAATCAAATCAATCAATATAGATGAAGAACCATTGAATAGATCTAATGATTTCCGTTCTTCTCTATATATGTGGATTTTTCTTTTCGGCTATCTTTTCTTAATCAGCCGATCTATTGCGGATGCCCTAGAAATGAAATGGAAGGGCTATTTATAGGTTAGAAACCCTAGGAAGAATATTCGGATCAAAAACAGCCTTTTCTGGAAAGAAATCCCGACGGCGATCCGGATCAGATTTGGCGATCCGGATTGCAGAAGCACAAACCACGATTTCCAGAAAATTGCCTGTTCGGGATCCGGATCGTAGTCCCCGATCCGGATCGTTCATACAGTTTTACCAGAATATCATGTTCGGGATCCGGATTGCAATTCCTGATCCGGATCGAAGAAGCAAACAGGTAAAACTAGTGTTCGGGATCCGGATCAGAGAGTGCTGCGATCCGGATTGAACCAGTGTATGAACAAACACCTTTCGGGATCCGGATTGAAAGCCACGATCCGGATCCTGAACATGTCCCATGTCCAGTTTTTGATGAATAAGCAATTAAAACCTCTTCCAGGTGTTTCTACACTATAAGAAGTATTCGGATCATCAAAATTCTTTAGTTAAACGTACCTGATCCTTTTGAATTCTTCTTTCTTGAGATTGAGGTATACGATCCAAAGTTTCTTCATCTTCAATCTTCAAGACTTAATACATTCACGAAATACGCCAACTCAAATTCCGTAACAATCTCCCCCTTTGGCGGTTTCGTGACAAAACACAAATCCACAAAGAAAATTCAAAAAGATATTTTTGTTGCTATCACCATACAACAAAAATTTACAAAAGAGTTCCAGAAATTAAAAACATGAGATAAACTCCTAAAACAGACTCTAGACTTAGACATCTGTAATCTCTGCACACAGAAAACATTCTTGACAAACAAATTCGTTAGATACCTCAAGAATTGAAACATACAAAACCAAATACAGAGATAGAGTTTTTCTCATCATGACATTTGAAAAATTCAGATATGTAAAAGAAACATAATTAAAAACCAACATATCTTCTAAGCGGTTGAAAACCAAATGTCAAAGTATGTTAGTCCAACAACAACTTGTTAGTCATATTACATGCCCAAATAGTTAGTCGAATAGTTAGTATAGAAGCATGTCACAAATCACAAAAGAAAAACCAAAGTTGAGTTGAGGTCATACTTACCTTGATTAGTCATTGATATTCACAATCATTGTTCAAAGTTCATTGTTAACTCTAACTCTCTCTCTCAAACTCTCTCCCCCTTTTTGTCACAAAACAAAGCCAAAACGTAGCATGAGCTACAAAATGTAAGGAGAGAAAAAAAAACGTAAAGTTCTAATAATATGCACAAACTGAGAACTAAAAGTAAAAGAATCAATAAGACTAAAACCTAAAAATCCTGCACAAAAAGAAAAGGTCAGTTTTCAGAATCTGAATCTTCAGAACTTGTGCAACCAATCTTGGACATTATCTTTCGCATCCGCTTGTCCATTGAATTTATCTTCTTCGTGATGGTGATGTGAGCTGCTGTTGATATTTCTAGCTCATTGGTAATCCGCTGTTGTTCTTTCAAAATTTGTTCCTGCTGGATAGACAGCCGTTGCTGTAACTTGAAAATCGAATTCAATGATGCGTCATCATCTGTGCCAGGTGCTTGATGAGATGGTGATGCAGCCGTGCTTGGGTCAGGCTTCTTCCCAGATGCAGAAGCTTGAGTGACATGTGGCAACTTGTGAAGGGATTTGACAATTGTGGACTCATCTATCATGTTCAGACATTGATGATAGGTTGTAGAAGTGATGTCAACTTGAAATTTCTTTAAAATCCTCATTATAATCAGTGGAAAAGGAATTCTTTCGCTGGGGTGAGGATGCTCAACATATCGTGCCATTCTATTCCAGATGATGTACGGGATGTTGATATTCAATGCCGTTGCCTCTGATGGATGTCCGATGAGATATAAGAACAACAATCGTTCCCATCTCACAACCTTCGTCTGCATGTTTGGAAGTATATTGTAACACGTGATGAAATTTAAGAAGCGATATTCAAGACGAAGTTCTTTAGATCGAACTGATTTTTCGGTTGACTGTGTTCCCTCGAGACAAATTCCTTCGATAACTTTTCGCCATAAAGTATTTGTCAAATTTATCCCTTTCAGGTAGTGAACTCCTTTCTTGCTGGCTTCCATTCCCAAAACCTCGCCAATCAACTGTGGAGTGATTTTGAATCTCGTGCCTTGGATATTCGTGTAGAACTCCATAGGACCGTTTTCAAATTCGCGAAGATGCCGTGCGTTGGTATAGAAGGTCCTCACCTGGTGCAGGCAGTAACCGAGAGTTTCTGGGAAGCGACATACTTGAATGAGATTTGCTTGTTCAATCAAAGTACCAAATTCAGGGGAGTGACCTTGTAGAGCCTCAATGTTCACGTGCCTTTCGCCAATGCATTCGCGATGTGCAAACGCTCTAAGACGGTCACTGTTAACAAATACTTCTTCAACACGTGGCGGAGAGTCAGGAGCTATTGGTGGGTCAACCTTGGTCTCCTGTCTCAGTCCAAAACGTCGAGCAAGTCGCTTACGTTTTATAGAGATAGTTGCGGCAGGCATAGGAGCATTCCCAGTGTCCAAGGGAGCTTTTCCTTTTCGTGATGAGTTAGTCGGCAATACTTCATCATCTTCATCATCTGTTATCATGTCCCAATGAATCTCATTCTCATTCTCTTCAAGTTCAGTGTCACTTATGACATCGACTTCTCCTTTTCTTTGGAGTTTCTTGGCTCTTTTCAACTTATTAGTTGCTCTGGTGAGCACCATTGTAACCAGTAGCAGAATTAACCAGGAGAAGGCCATTGCATCTAGTGCTTTGAGTTTAAGAAAGTGTCCTGTGTGACCAACTCAAGAACATATGAAAAATTGTCAATTTTGAAAAATTTGAAAACATTGTACCTAGACAATCATAATCATATAGAGAAGCCAAGAATCAAATTAGTTTTCCAAAAAGAATTTTAAAAATACATCAAATCCATGATTTACAAAAATTCCTCTTTTATGCCCTAAAACCGAATTTTTAGAAATCGAAGCCTAAAAACTCGTTAATCAAGAAAAATCCCAGCATAAAAGCAAAACTAATTGACCCAGAGTTCTTATTTCAAAAGAAATTTGATCAAAAACCATTCACAAACGAAAAAGTTCCAATTTTTCAACTCACGTTTGGTGAAAAACCATAAAAACTGAGAAAAACCGAGTTTTGATCATGAAAACTTACTTGAATCCGAAGAACTTTGAGTTTTGAAGCACCAAGAAGCAAGAAATCTAGAGAGAGAAACTCTAGAGGCTTGAAAACCAGAGATTAGGGTAAAGAAATCAAGAATCTGTATGTTTCTATATAAAACCCTAGCCGTGATCCGGATCGGCCGAGAATGTGATCCGGATCGGCTACCCGCAGGAAAAATCCTGCGTTCGGGATCCGGATCACTTGACCCGATCCGGATCGCCTACACCTTTTTCTTCAGAAAAATTTAGAAAAATTCAATAAAAACCAGAAAAAGTATGTAAGCACTTTACCATGTCAACTTCAAACAAATGACATCGTTTCATACAACAAGAAATAGATTATGCAAAATCTATCAAAAATATCCAAAAATGAAACGAAAATTTACGAAAGTTAAAACACTTAAAGTTGAACAACTTCAATTACATCTATCCTGATCCTATGTGTAATGTCTTTATCAAATCATCAATTTCAGTAAAGAAAATGAAGTACCAAGATCAATAGATGTTTGAAATCCCAGATAAGTTAGATAATATATCTAGACAATCTGTTGAAGGAGTGGCTCTTTGAGCATCTTTTATTAAAAATCCCACCTTATACCAACCATGAAATACGACTGAGTCAAGTATTTCAATATGAATTTCATCAACAATTTTCAAACAAAAATTTGCTTTTCATTCATGGAGTATCTTTTTCTTTCATTTTCTCCATGTGGTGGTAGTTTTCACACTCCTCATTGGGATGTAACTCTTTCCACATCTTTTGAGCATTTCACATTTCATTGACTCCCCCTCAATTGGCTATCAATTATTTAATATATAAGGTATTCAACCAAACCATTGATCTCGAATTCATACTCGACTAAGCAATCAAATATGATAATGACTATACCAAGAGATCATTGAGAGAGAAATTGACTTTGATCACTTAAAAGATGGTTTAATTAACGTAAATGATCATTGCAACATTGAAACATTATGACATCAAAAACATAATAAATTTCTAAATGCATAAAAGGATGCAATTAAAGTCAATTATGATTTATGCTCAATTAGTGTGCTATGTACAGAACATAGATAAAGAACAAAACAAAAAAAGAACAAAAACAAAACCTAATCTAAGCAAAGGTTTCAAAAGAGTTTATTTCAAGGAAAGCATGCCAATTGCTTTACGCAAGTGAATAAAACGTTTTTGATCCAAAGGTTTTGTTAAGATGTCGGCTAATTGATCCTCAGTTGAAATATATGACAGTTGAAGAATGTTTGATTCAACTAGCTCTCTAAGAAAATGATATCTAAGTTCAATATGTTTTGTTCTAGAGTGCAACACAGGGTTTTTAGAAATGTTAATAGCACTAGTGTTGTCACATAAAATGGTTACCGAAGATGTTGAAATTCGGAAATCGCTCAACACGCTCTTCATCCAAATCAATTGGGTTGAACAACTTCCTGCAGAAATGTACTCCGCTTCGGCAGTCGAGAGTGCTATGCAGTTCTGCTTTTTACTGTGCCATGCAACAAGGCAGTGGCCGAGATAGAAGCATGCACCACTCGTGCTTTTCCGGTCATCCACCGATCCAGCCCAATCGGCATCTGAGTATCCAACAATATCCAAAGTCGTTCCCATAGGATACCAAATTCCGAAATTGATTGTACCTTTGATATACCGGATGATCCGTTTCACCGCTTTCAGGTGAACCTCCTTCGGTGCTGATTGATATCTCGCACAAATCCCAACACTGAAGGATATATCCGGGCGACTAGCCGTGAGATATAGTAGACTTCCAATCATACTGCGGTACAGTTTCTCGTCTACATTCTCACTTTGTGATTCACTTCCAAGTCCCTTATGGCTAGTTCCCATTGGAGTCGGAAAATCTTTAGAATTTTCAAGATCAAACTTTTTGACCAACTCCAGTGCATACTTGGATTGACACAAGTGAATTCCTTCATCGTTTTGTTTAACTTGTAATCCAAGAAAATAATTCAACTCGCCCATCATGGACATCTCAAATTCGCTTTCCATGGTCTCCGCGAATTTAGAAGCATCATTATCTCTTGTTGCTCCAAAAACAATGTCATCGACATAGATTTGAGCAACTATGAAATTGTTTTGATAATGCTTCACAAAGAGAGTCCTGTCAGCTCCCCCTCGAGTGTAGCCCTTTTCCAAAAGGTGCTTTGTCAACCTTTCGTACCATGCTCGCGGTGCTTGTTTCAGACCGTAAAGAGCCTTTTTCAGACGAAAAACATGGTTAGGTAGTTTATGATCCACAAAACCTTTCGGTTGAGCTACATAAACTTCCTCATTTAAAAATCCATTTAAAAAGGCGCTCTTAACGTCCATTTGAAATAATCTGATTTTAAAATGACAAGCGATCGCAAACAATATACGAATGGACTCGAGTCTAGCTACAGGGGCGAAGGTTTCATCAAAGTCTATACCTTCTACTTGAGAATAGCCTTGAGCAACTAACCTTGCTTTGTTCCTGATGATAGTACCTTCTTCGTTTTTCTTGTTCTTGAAGATCCATTTGGTACCTATCACATTGTGTTGCTTCGGAGGCTTCGTCAGTTCCCAGACTTTGTTTCGCTCGAATTGATGGAGCTCTTCCTGCATTGCTTTAATCCAATAATCATCTTGGAGAGCTTCATCAACATTCTTTGGTTCGATTTGAGATACATAGCATGCAAATCCGCAAACCAATTGTCTCCGTGTTCTAACTCCTTCTTGTGGATCTCCAATTATGTTCGATTCAGGGTGATCCTTGGAGATGCGTAACGTTTGAGGTAGAGGAGTAGGCGGAGGTACACGAGATGATTCCTGCACATCAGATAAGCTTGAAGAACCGTTAGATGCATCAACATTATTATCGAAAGAATTGTTAGAAGAAGATGCATTAGCAGGTGTATCATCATCAAGAGAGATATCGAGGGTAGATTTTTCAGATTCAAAATGAAAAGCTTCATCTACCTTAACATTTATCGATTCTACGATCGTCTTAGATTCTAAGTTAAAAACTCGATATGCTCTGCTGTTTGTAGAATAACCTAAGAAAATCCCTTCGTCACTTCGAGAGTCAAATTTTCCAAGATTCTCACGATCACGTAAAATAAAACACCGACTCCCAAAGATGCGAAAATATTTGATGTTAGGTTTTCTACAAAACCAAAGTTCATATGGTGTATTTAATGTCCCCGGGCGCAAATACACGCGATTGATAACATAAACAGCAGTGTTCACCGCTTCAGCCCAAAAATAAAAAGGTAAGTTCCGGCTGTGAAGCATAACACGTGCCATTTCCTGTACGACCCTGTTTTTGCGCTCGACTACACCATTTTGTTGAGGTGTGTAAGGTGCGGAGAATTCATGTTTAATGCCATTAGAAGTGCAAAAATCAATGAATTTGGAATTTATGAATTCCCCACCTCTATCACTCCTAACTCGAGTAATCCTATCATTCTTTTCTATCATAATACGATTGCAGATTTCGAGAAAAGAATCAAAAGTATCAGCTTTTTCTTTTAAGAAGGCTACCCAAGTATATCTAGAAAAGTCATCAACCAACAAGAAAATATACCATTTACCTCCCAGAGATGGTTGACGAGTTGGCCCCATTAAGTCCATATGCAAAAGTTCCAAAGGCCGTTTTGTACCTATGTGGTTCAAATTCTTGTGTGCAGTCCTAGACTGTTTTCCCTTTTGGCAACCGCCACACACAAGGTTTTGTTCAAAAGAAAGTTTTGGAACCCCCTTGACCACATCTTTATTTGAAATTCTAGAAAGTTCCTTAAAGTTTATGTGACCTAGCCTTTCATGCCAAAGTGTTTCATTTTTCAAAGATGCTAGGTTACATTTTTCAGAAATCTTAGAAGGAACTACATAACAGTTGTTTTCTGATCTAACCCCCTTTAAAAAGAAAGCATGGTTCATGTCAGTTACAGTGCATTTATCAGATGAAAAATTAACTGAATAACCACTATCACACAGTTGACTTATGCTTATGAGGTTAGTCTTAAGGCCATGAACAAATAATACATTATCTAGAACCGGGCCATCTGGAATAGCTACCGTTCCCTTTCCAACAATTTTGGAAGACCGACCATCTCCGAAAACAACAAGTCCTCCGGAGTTTTTCTCAAATGTTTGAAAACAGTTTTTATCGCCGGTCATATGACGGGAACACCCGCTATCCAGGTACCAAGACGAACTATCATATGCATGCAAAGAAACATTGGTAGCAAGACAGGGAAAGATCTCACCTTTGCGCACCCAAACCTTTTTGAAGTGCGTCGGTAATGGTCGTGAAGTTGATTTCCTAGGTGAGAGCGTCTTGCTTGAAGAATTGCTGCTCCTTGATGATGTCGTCTTGAGCGGTGTACTACCAAGGCTCTTTTCCTTTGAATGAATTGCAGTTGTTTTCCGAGGAATAGCCCTTTTGGTAGTCATTGCAAGATGTGCTTGAGGTGTGCGTTTGGCTTCCGTCTTGCAATTTCTTCTTATGTGCCCTGAAATGCCACAACGAAAACATACCTTGGTTCTTGTCGATTCCGAGGAAGATGTAGTAGGTTCGTTGTCGTTGCTTGTCGTGAACACCGGTGTCGGAGGAGGAGATACCGACTGAGGCACAAATACTGTACCACTCGAACTTGGAATGTCTCCAGTTTGAGTGTATCCGAGGCCGAACTTATTTCTTTGACCGAGACCAAGAAGTCTGTCCAACTTACTCCTTCCAGAAGAAAATCTCTTTAAGTCATCCTTTAGTTGGCGTATGGTCTCTGTCATTTCCAATTTTTCCTGTCGAGCCTCGCCGTTGAGCTTCAAGAAGTAATTCGCTTTGTTCACCATATCCATATAATTCTTCTCGAATTGCTCATTGGACTCTTGAAGGGAAACATTTGTCTTAATCAGATTGTCCCTTTCCACTTCAAGATCGGTTGAGATAGAGGTTACTCTTTTTACTTCATCTTCAAGATCCTGTAATCTCTCTTTCAACCCCTTGTTTTGTTTAGCCAGTTTCTTTGAATCCCTCAAAAGCTTATGGTAGGCTAAAACAAAATCTTCACCTTCCGAATCATCTGATTCATCGTCCGTTGCAATCTTTTCAACAGTGGAGTTGGACAGTGAGTCGGATGTACTTGCCATTAAGCACATGAAGGGAGAAGATGTAGTGGACGCGTGGAAAGCTGTCGCGTTGTCTTCTTCATCACTTGACGATGACTCATTTGACGTGGAGTTGTCATCCCAAGTAACTACTTGCATCGCTTTCTTCTTAGCCGGATTCTTGTTGGGACATTCCGTTGCTATGTGGCCGTAGCCTCGACATTTGAAACACTGAACTTGTCCCTCAGAACTTTTCTTATCCTTTGAGAAGTTCTCTTGCTTTCTTGACTTGTGATTGAAGGACCCTTGCCTTTCTTCGACTTTCCGAAGGATTGAGTTTTGCTTGAATTTCCCCTTCGAAAGTTGCGGCGAAACTTCCTTGTCAAGAGAGCGAGCTGCTTCTCAAAGTCCTCCATAGAAATGTTCTCGTCGTCGTCCGAGGAGGATGAATCCGCGTCTTCTTCTTTAGTTGATTTCAATGCGTAACCTGAAGACTTAGAAGAGGATGCCTTTCCAGAAGAATAGTTAGTAGGAAAAGTCATTTCATAAGTTTGTAAAGCACCTACTAATTCTTCTACACGCATTTCGTCCGGGTGTTTAATTGTTTCAATGGCTGCGACCTTCGGGCGAAATCGTTCAGGAAGAGTTCTTAGAATTTTTCTTACAACTTTAAATTCTGGAATCTTCTCTCCCAAGTTAGCACATGAGTTCACGATATCTTGCAATCGTGTGTAATAGTCAGTGAAGGATTCATTCTCTGCCATAGAGATAGAGTCAAACTTGCTCGTGAGCATTTGCAGTTTCTGAATCTTCACTAAGTTAGTTCCCTCATGCGTAACTTGAAGAACATCCCAGATTTCTTTCGCAGTCTCACATGCCGAGACGCGAGAGAACTCAGTTTGTGACAAAGCATTAAATAGAGCATTAATCCCTTTGCCATTGTAAGAAGATAAGTCTATCTCTTCCTTGGTCCATTTCGACCTAGGTTTTAAGGTGCGAACATCATCTAAAATTTCAGTTGGATTAGACCATCCTAATTCAATTGATTGCCACACCCTTTCGTCGATGGAAATTAAGAAAGCTTTCATCCGTACTTTCCAGTACGCATAATTTGTTCCATCAAAGAAAGGGGGTCGATTGATGTTTCCACCTTCAACCATTGTTTACAACCCTATTCCCGCTCTGATACCACTTGTTGGGTTTAGGTTAATAAGGATCTAAATAGGGGAAAAAACACCTAGAGGGGGGTGAATAGGTGTAAACAATAAACACTCAAAAAATCATTGTGCGATAAAACCCAATGCGGAAAAATAAAAGAACACACAAGATTTTTACGTGGAAAAACTCCAAACCGGAGTAAAAAACCACGGGACCGATAACACGGCGAAATCCACTAGAATTAACACACGTACAAGGTGATATAACGTACTCACAGACGACTCAACCTTTTACCATACGCTCCTAGTAGATCTTCTCCGCTCGCTCCACGACGCTTCTCGAATCCACGATCCGCGCCCAACGCTGAATCCACAGCGTCCAACGTCGAGTCCACGACGTCCGACCGAATCCACGGTCTTCACCCAATGGCACGCTTCGAATCCACGAACGCACCTCGCTCCGAATCCACGAGAGCGATAACACCTTGAATCCACAAGGCCACGCGAGTCCACGCGCCGATTTTGGGATAAATCGTTGTTTGTTTGGGTGGTGATGATCCGCCGAATACTTAGATTAAAGATAGATCGGAAATACCATCTAAGTATTCATTGATTTGATTCTACTCAAAATGTGAGTATGGAAAACCTAGAATCAAATCAATCAATATAGATGAAGAACCATAGAATAGATCTAATGATTTCCGTTCTTCTCTATATATGTGGATTTTTCTTTTCGGCTATCTTTTCTTAATCAGCCGATCTATTGCGGATACCCTAGAAATGAAATGGAAGGGCTATTTATAGGTTAGAAACCCTAGGAAGAATATTCGGATCAAAAACAGCCTTTTCTGGAAAGTTTTACCGACGGCGATCCGGATCAGATTTGGCGATCCGGATTGCAGAAGTACAAACCACGATTTCCAGAAAATTGCCTGTTCGGGATCCGGATCGTAGACCCCGATACGGATCGTTCATACAGTTTTACCAGAATATCATGTTCGGGATCCGGATTGCAATTCATGATCCGGATCGAAGAAGCAAACAGGTAAAACTAGTGTTCGGGATCCGGATCAGAGAGTGCTGCGATCCGGATTGAACCAGTGTATGAACAAACACCTTTCGGGATCCGGATTGAAAACCACGATCCGGATCCTGAACATGTCCCATGTCCAGTTTTTGATGAATAAGCAATTAAAACCTCTTCCAGGTGTTTCTACACTATAAGAAGTATTCGGATCATCAAAATTCTTTAGTTAAACGTACCTGATCCTTTTGAATTCTTCTTTCTTGAGATTGAGGTATACGATCCGAAGTTTCTTCATCTTCAATCTTCAAGACATATTACATTCACGAAATACGCCAACTCAAATTCCGTAACATCCCCAGGACTCAAAGTCTGCCTGCCGCGCACTCCGGAGTCGCACTCGTGGGGAGCGACCCACACGAGGAAAGTAAGTAACCACAAGTAACTATATATAGCAGGACTGGATCGAGACTCAATGAAGTGGGAAAAACCCTCCACTAAAGCAAGCCCGATCCCCCAAATACCCAATCTGATGCAATAATATAACCCGGTCAACCACCCAAGATCCGTGGTCGCCGCAACACCCTGTCAAAAGCCCAAACTGTCCCAAATCTCCAATACCTGACTACACTGTCCGACACCCGCTCGAATCCGAGCAACTATGCCTCAAGTCTATCAAGGATAGGAGAAGAAAGGAATAAATGCATGGTTTCTCCTAAGTCAAGTCCCAAAAATAGTGTAGCAGTAAAAGATGACAGTATTATGTGACCCGTTTAATCATGCATTGTTCCAACATTTTGTCCAATTTCCAAGAATAAGCAATTTAGAGTGACATAAGCTAGAGTGACAGTCTCATATGAAAAATTAACAGTTTTGCAGTCCTCAATTACTATTTGTCTCCAAGCATACAGTCCAGATTAATTAAGCGATTGAAATCAGGTGATCATTCTACAATAATTTATTAGGGATCAAATAACCAATAATTAATTTCCTAGAGCATGCAGGTCTACCAATCAACACATTTAGCATCGTCAAATCATGGGTAATCTGATATTCCTAGTGGGCACACCAAAGAGAGGAGTACAACAACCACCCACCTGAAGCGCTAACTGTCCGGGTCCGTACAGCTGAAAATACCAAAAACTCCAATCCTGCGCTCCAACAGGTACAGTATGCCCAAAACACTCCTGGCACAACACAAAGCCCACTAAATACACTTAGCTTCCCAATTAGTGCCTTATTAAACCATACCACAACAGTCCCGAAACTGTTAAATTATCACCTGCAGAAAGTGCTCAGAAAATTCCAAGAAAAATATCACGGCGATCCTAGCGTCGATAGCTTCGCAACGGTACCTTGCACGCCCAAAACTGAGATCGGTAAGTCAAGATAAAAATTCGGCAAGAGGGGTATGTCACACAAAAATCTGTGCTAAAAACTGTGCACTGTTCACTGAGAAAACAGTGATTATCACCTCGAAATAATCCTCTGGAAATTCCAAGAAAAATACGAGCGCGTTCCTTGCGATCCGTAGATGAAAAAGTTGTATAAGCTCGTTTCCGTCAGACGCTCGTATGCGAAGATATGGCCAAAATACCTCAGGGCTGTCAAGGAATTCCATACAGAAAAAGGGGGTCACTGTTTGCCTCGGGATCCGTGCCAAAACCTCGAAACGGGAAAGTGCGACCAAAATAAAAGTTGAAGCCCTACCTGTAAGGAGTCTGTCGGCGCAAGAATCTCTGAAATAGGACCTCGGGGTAGTCCAGGGGAGCTAAAACATCACCGCTGCGCCGAAGGAGAAAACAGGAATGCAACGTCGCGCCGCGCCGTAAAATGGGGAACCTCGGGATTCGAGCCTCCTAAAATCCTAGAACTTGGCAGGAAGATCAAGCATCAAGAGGTGAACAAATCTCCTTAAGGTGGCTCGGGCAGAGGAGGTGCGGTTTGGGAGAAAAAAAGCCAAAGAAGAGGGCTCGGGTTGGCTATTTATAGAGCTTGGGGGAACAATTGGGAAATTCCCATTTTGTCCAAGATTCGGGCGCCCGGAAATTTCCGGGCGCGCACAGTGCGGCCCGGCCCACCAGTTTTCGGGCGCGCACAGTGCGGCCCGGCCCGCTACACGCCGTCGGACGGGATCCATGATCCGTCCGACCCGTCCCGGCGCCCGCCACGTGTCCCCCGAACACGGCACAGCCGTGCAAGCTTCCCCGGGGGCGCCACGTGGCCATGCCCGCGGCAGTGCGATGGGTGGCGCCCGCGAATCAGCGAGCGCCACGTGGCGCCTGCCACACCGCCCGCCTGCCCTGCCGCCCGCCGCCTGCCACCCTGCCGCCCTGCTGCCCTGCCGCCGGCCGCCGGCAGCCTGCCCGCGGTACGACGCCTGCCCCCGCCAGCTGCCTCGCGCGGCGCGTGGACCGCGCGCTCGTGAGCCCGCCAATGCGGAGCTGCCACGTGGCGCGCCCCCGGTCCACGCCTCCCGGCGCTCCCCCGCACACCGGACGCACCTGAGCCGACCAACCCGGGGCTGCCACGTGGCGCGCCCCGGTCCACGCGCTCCGCGGTGCACCCCGGCAAACCGGGCGCACCTGAGCCGCCCAATCCGGGGCTGCCACGTGGCGCGCCCCGGTCCACGCGCTCCACGGTGCACCCCGGTCTCTCCCCCGCTGTTCCGTGGACCCGGCCGCGTGCGCCGGCCAATCAGAGCATGCCACGTGGCATGCCCGCCGGTCCACGGCTCCCCCATGCACCAGAATTGCTGTAAAACTTTCGGGAGTCCGTTTTTGGGCATCCGGACTCAGAATTTAGCAAATAAAAAGCCATTTTCAAGCGTTTTTCCGCGCTGAATCCAAATCCACCCTCCGTTTGGCCAAATTCCTTTTCTAAAATTCGGAAAAAGCCGCCGAAGGCCAACACAGCTAACCAAAGCTCACAGGGTCCATCTGTGGCATCCCTTTGATGCACCATGGGCCAGATACACCATCAACAGGTGTATGCACAGTGGATTCACGGGAAAAGCTGCATGGGGTTCAGGGGTCCTACACCTTAGGGGTCTAAATGCAATTGTTACCTCACGTGCTATCTTGGGCTATGTGCCCATGATCTCTATGCTTTTCGTTGGAGATCCGATGGCTTTCGTTGAGTGGAAATCGATTATCAGTCCGTAAATCAGCAAAATCATCGGTTTATTGGCAACCCAGCGTTAATCATGCAATTCGAGGAATTGCGGCGATTAATGTATTGCTGTCTGAAGTTCCCAGCATAGTCCTGGAGGATCCAGCAGGCGTAGGTTATTTGCTGGCAACTCTCGAAAACCAAAAAGAGGTTTTCCGGGGATATTTTAGTAATTATGGCATCGGTCTAGCTCAGGGATGCACCCAGCAGAGTGTTATTACACGAACGCCTTTAGCAAAGCATTCCGGGGCCGCATGTCCAGTTTCACTGAATTCGGAAATCTGTAGGCACTGTTTGGGTCAAAATTGACCGATCGACGAATTTTCGGTAATTTACTAAAATCTGGAAAAGATCCAGGGTTAAACTTACTGTGCTTAGTGGGTCTGTGGATTGGGTGTGTGAGTCATTCCTGATTAGTGTTCATGATTCAGGTCTTTGCAGTCTAACTCCGGCCCATGAGCCTTCTGGTGGAGTCGTTGGTCCGCCTATGCTGACTCTGGCCCACGAGTCTTCTGGTGGAGTCGTTGGTCCGCCTATACACAGGTGAGTTTATTTTCGGTCCGGACTTTATCATTTCGGCCCTATGATGTACCGTGGTAGGTCGGACCCCTGTGTTTGGAGTAGCCTTCATCCTATGATTAAGCCTTTCTATTTGCTTTCATTCCAGCATTCAGTCTTTATAGCTATATAGCCTTGTTCTTACAGTTGAGCTTTTCATTATGCTTCTATTTTTAGTATTTCTACAGTTGAGCTTTTCATTATTCTTCTATTTCCGCATTAGTACATATAGCTGTATATCTTTGGACATATGCCATGCTTGTTTGGTCACTATCTCAGTTATAGATTTTATATACTGTTCTTCACTGCATGTTTAGTATAGGAGATTCAGTTTCAGCACTTTGCATGATTTTATCTCGGTATCAGTGTCCCAGTAGGGATTTTTCGGCTTTTTGCAGATTACTTGGTTTTTGATAGTGAGTTTCAGCATCAGCATTATGATCACCACTGAGCCAGCTTTCAGTCACGTACACCGCGGACTAGCTATCTGCAACGGTGTTCTTTACCGGTAGAGCGGTCACATCGACCCGTGAGCCCATGGTCGCACAGGTGTGCATGGGTTATGATAGCGCATTTAGCCTAAGGTTCTATGAGACCAATAGTGGCATTGCCTGAGGTTCTGTGAGACCAATAGTGGCATTTGGCTGAGGTTTTGTGAGACCGATAGTGGTATTTGGCCTGAGGTTCTGTGAGACCGATAGTGGTATCTGATTGGGTACTTTATTTCTGAAGTTGATGCATGTTTCTATTATTCCGCCTTTCAGTTGTTGATCTTAGTTCGGTATAATATTTACTTGTATCCCTGTACCCTCTTGTTTACAGTATTGATTTACTATATCTGTTATTCGCTTGATTATGCTGGCCTATTTCATTATCCGCTTATTATGGTATCCGGTAGGTACGACTTGCTATTTCTCGGCCCATCGTGCCCACTGGGATATATTTATGCTGTATCTCACACCCCCTAGGTGATCATTTTTCAGGTCGGTCGGGTGCTGGGATGTCGGGACGTGTTGGTGAGGCTGTCGTGATAACACTGACCCTTTTGTCACCGTTTAATTTATCTTCCGCAAATCATGTATTTATGTAAATGTTAAATGTAATAATGTTTTAAAATGGCTGGTTAATTGTGTAGTTGGATGCGTAGTTTAGACTACTCTGATATTGGCTGTAAGTGCTTAGCCGTGCATGTATAGAAAAGGCTCAGACCAAGGGGATTGGAAATTTTCTATACATGTAGTGATCTGCTCATGCCCTGGATTGCTTTTAAACTCTGATATAAAAAAATAAAAAATAAAAAAAATAAAAAATAAAAAAAAAATTAGCCTGCTTTTCGAAACTCGGGGCATGACACCAGGATTCCTTTTGTGGATATAGTTCTCCATATTGAGTATAGTCATGATCAAGTCTTACTTATTGAGATACTTTCGACATGGTTACTTTACTCGTGTGGGTCGCTCCCCTCGAGTGTCACTCCGGAGTAGGCATTATGGCCGAGCCGTGTGCCGGTCAGTTGGTTACTTTGAGATTGAGTTGTGTGCCAATCAGTTACTGGGTTTTTGAGATCGACTGCAGAGCAGGCAGTACCGAATTTTATACTGGTCCATTTGATTGGGTTTATTTTGGCAGTTCTTATTTACTGATGCATACATACAATCGTTTTATTCAATACTGCATTAGAGACATAATAGTGGTAGTTTTTTTCTTATCAGCAGTTCTATTTACAGTTTTACCACTTACCCCTTTTTCTTACCTCTGGTAGACTTAGTAGGTACGTCGGACTTTGAGGAATTTGTTGGTTTTTATAAGGATCCACCAGAATCTAAATAGGTACTATCAAACACCTAGAGGGGGGTGAATAGGTATAATATTTAAGAATCAAATCTCAATGCAAAATAAAAACCAATGCGGAAAATAAAAATCAACACACCGAGATTTACGTGGAAACTCCAATCCAGGAGAAAAACCACGAGACCAACACGCAATAACAATCCACTAAGAAAAGAAGAATAACAAGGTGATTACCGACTCCACGGACTCAAACCCCTCCTTCAACTTCTTCGGATCTTGCGCTCCACCGATTGCACGTCCACTGCACACGTTCGAATCCACGAACGCCACTCGAATCCACGAGCACACGTTTTGAATCCACGAAATGTAAGGAAACGGATGCGCGTGCATGCGCATTTAATGCAGCGGAAATAAATTTTAAGATCATAAATATGATCTAATCAAATATACCTTAACATCATAACATTTATGATATTACTGTATATATATAAATATGTTACAAGATCATCTCGTGAGACACACAAAATTATTATTCTAATCTAATTAGAAGAAGGGTTAGAATTTCAACCTTTGCTGATTACTGAAATTTTCTGTCGGTTGATATTAGATCTGAACTTCCGGTCCTTTGAGCCGCACAACTGTCCGACCTCTATGTGTATCCACACAAGGCTGCTACGGGATCTGTGCTTCACACAATATAATTTCGAAACTCCTTTCGTGATTTCTTGTATCAATGTGGAGAATAATTAATTCACAAATTGTGCTAGCAATTTCAAGAGAATTAACTATAATATATAGAGACCAATGATTGTGGAAGACTTCTCTCCAATGATTAAAGAGAACTCTAAATGATTAAGAGAACTCTATATGATTACTTCATATGATTTCTCATATGATTCTCATATGATTCTCTTTATGATTACTATATGATTACTTTCTTTTTTTATTATGCATTTGTTTGAGGGAGATTACTCCTCTCTTTTATAGGCTTATGAGCCATAAATGAGGAGAGAAAACTCCTCTCATTCATTGGGTTGAGGAAACAAAGAAAGAGAGAAAAGAAACTGGTCGTTAATAAATGGCTTGTGAGAAAACGAAAAACTTTTTTCATAACTTTAATATCAATTAATAAGTGAAGAGTTTCCCTTCATGAATGCATAGCATTAGTGTTCAAATGTTTGCAACTTTTAGTTTTCGTTCATTAAGTTGCTAGGTTTCCCCGCATACATACACATATATATATGTATGTATATATATATATATATATATATATATATATATATATATATATATATATATATATATATATATATATATATATTGCTAACTAACTTAGCATATTTAAGTAAAATGGTCTCTATAAATTCTCTAAGCACAAATCACACGCAACCTTTATTGTGTGTAACCACATAGGTTCAATTCTACCTGGTTGTGAGATGTATACATATATATATATATATATATATATATATATATATATATATATATATATATATATATATATATATTGCTAACTAACTTAGCATATTTAAGTAAAATGGTCTCTATAAATTCTCTAAGCACAAATCACACGCAACCTTTATTGTGTGTGACCACATAGGTTCAATTCTACCTGGTTGTGAGATGTGACGCTAAACTCTTTTAGTGTCACCATCGGAACTCCTTTCGATGGACCAAAATATTTTTTGACTCTTCCAATTGATTGTGATTAACTATCTTTAATCACTTATGTGGGTCTCACAATCCACGAGTGACACCTAGCAGTATGTCGCGGCAATCCAAGTAGAATGAATAATAGACTAAACCTCTAGGTGTAGTTACCGTGTGATTAAATCCTTCTATCACTTGTCCTAATTGAGCCGAGGTTATGGATAACTCGTCAAACCCCATTACTCAATTATATATCTTATCTGATCATTACCCGATATATGAAAACTCCTTTTCATAAAATCACACTTGCCTTGGCCAAGGGCTTTTATATCTTAAAGAACAGATAGTATAGGATAGTTACCTCTCTACCGATGGTGATAGATTCCATCTTGACACACACATATCTTTACGCATGACCCACTGTAGCCAACATGTGTTGACTTTAACTCATGATTAGGGTATAAAGTATTTACACAGTCAAACTACTGTAACCCATACGTAAGATAACCGTGGTGCCTCAGGTCAAAGGATCACTCACACCACTACAGCATGGAACAATTTACTGACGAGTGAGTAGACATCCATGTGATTGTTCATAATTGGTCACGCTCAGTGAAAATGTTCTCCAACATTCACCTGTATACTTGCTCTAGTGTCACCACACTAATGACTTAAGACTCGTCATCCCATAAGGAAAGCACAATATACACTGATCTAACCGGATTTATCACCGCCCTCGTGATAATCCTATGATCAGGAGCATTTAATAATTAATTACAAAAGAATACATGTCTTAAATTCCTAACATCTTAGGAATATGATTATTTTACCATTAATTCTAAGGACGATTCATATATATATATACTTGACAATAATATGAATGAATAAATGCCAATTTATTAATTTAATGAAAGATATAAAGATACAAACCCTATAGTTGTGTCACCGATTGGCTTATAGGGCATATAACTAACAATCTCCCACTTACACTAAAGCCAATCACCCATATAGCGTAGACCCATTTTCTCAAGATGGCCTTCCAGCTTTTGTTGAGTGAGTGCTTTGGTTAGTGGGTCTGCTACATTGTCAGCAGAAGCAACCTTTTGTATGAGTATTTCATTCATTTCAATATAATCTCTGATTATATGATATCGCTGTTCAATATGCTTGGATTTCTGATGAGATCTTGGCTCCTTAGCTAATGCTATGGCGCTATTATTGTCACAGAAAAGTGGCGTTGGTTCCTTAATAGCTGGAATCACACCGAGTTCTGCAACGAACTTTCTGATCCAAACACATTCCTTTGAGGCTTCTGATGCAGCAATATATTCTGCCTCCATGGTGGAATCGGCAGTCGTTGCTTGTTTGGAACTTTTCCAAATAATGGATCCTCCATTACATATGAATAAATACCCTGATGTAGATTTTCTATCATCAACATCTGACATAAAATCAGAATCTGTGAAGCCTTCTAGCTTCAACTCACCACCTCCAAAGACTAGGCACATATCCTTGGTTCTTCTTAAATACTTAAGGATATTTTTAACTGCAACCCAGTGTTCCATACCCGGGTTAGATTGATATCTACTTGTGACACTCACAGCTTGTGCGATATCAGGTCTTGTATATAGCATTGCATACATTAGACTCCCAACAGCTGAAGCATATGGAATTCTATTCATATATTCTCTTTCCTCAGGTGTTTTAGGACACATCTTCTTGGAAAGATAGATTCCATGTCTGAGAGGTAATAGACCTCTTTTGGAATTTTTCATACCGAATTTCTTCAGTACTTCCTCTATGTACATTCTTTGAGATAGGCCAAGCAACCATCTAGACCTGTCTCTATAGACCTTTATACCTAAAATATAGGATGCATCGCCTAAGTCTTTCATGGAGAAATTCTGAGATAGCCACAATTTGACCGATGACATCATCCCAATGTCATTCCCAATTAAAAGTATATCATCCACATACAATATGATAAATGTGACAGCACTCCCACTAGTCTTTTTGTACACACATGGTTCTTCCTCGTTTCTGGTGAAATCAAACGATTTGATTGCATCATTAAAACGAGTGTTCCAACTCCGAGATGCTTGCTTTAATCCATATATGGATCTCTGAAGCTTGCACACTTTATGATTATCATTGCTAGAGGTGAAACCTTGAGGCTGTTCCATATATATGTCTTCCTCAAGATATCCATTAAGGAAGGCAGTTTTCACATCCATCTGCCATATTTCATAATCATAATGTGCAGCTATAGCTAGTAAGGTTCGAATGGATTTTAACATGGCCACTGGCGAGAAGGTCTCCTGATAATCAATACCTTCTCGTTGACTATAACCTTTCGCCACAAGCCTTGCTTTATAGGTCTCTACCTTTCCATCTGAACTAAATTTTCTCTTGAAGATCCATTTACATCCAATAGGCACTATACCTACTGGTAAATCCTCTAGAGTCCAAACCTTGTTGGAATACATGGAGTCCATTTCAGACTTCATAGCTTCCTTCCATCTCTCAGAGTCGATGTCTAACATCGCCTCTTTATAGCTAGTAGGATCTTTTCTATGATCTTTATCTCCCATTAAGAACATTTCTTTTACCTTCTCAACTACAAATCCTAAATATCTGTCTGGAGGTTGGGAAACTCTACTAGATCTTCGAAGTGGTTGTATGTACAATGGTTCTGATTGAGTAGAGTTTTTTGGTCGATTATTATAGATTTGTTGCTCATCAGAGACATTCTCATTGAGCTCTATTTTCCTCCCACTACCGCCTTCTTGAATGAATAGTTTCTCAAGAAAAGAGGCATGCCAGCTCACAATAATATTTTGATCCTGGGGAAAATAGAAATAGTATCCCAATGATTCTTTGGGATAACCAATGAATCTACCTTTATCCGACCTTGCTTCCAATTTGTCTGTCTTCAGCTTCTTAACAAAAGCCGGACATCCCCAAATCTTGAGATGACCAAGTGTAGGACCCCTGAACCCCATGCAGCTTTTCCCGTGAATCTACTGTGCATACACCTGTTGATGGTGTATCTGGCCCATGGTGCATCAAAGGGATGCCACAGATGGACCCTGTGAGTTTTGGTTAGCTGTGTTGGCCTTCGGCGGCTTTTGCCGAATTTTAGAAAAGGAATTTGGCCAAACGGAGGGTGGATTTGGATTCAGCGTGGAAAAATGCTTGAAAATGGCTTTTTATTTGTTAAATTCTGAGTCCGGATGCCCAAAAACGGACTCCCGGAAGTTTTACAGCAATTCTGGTGCATGGGGGAGCCGTGGACCGGCGGGCATGCCACGTGGCATGCTCTGATTGGCCGGCGAACGCGGCCGGGTCCACGGAGCAGCGGGGGAGAGACCGGGGTGCACCGTGGAGCGCGTGGACCGGGGCGCGCCACGTGGCAGCCCCGGATTGGGCGGCTCAGGTGCGCCCGGTTTGCCGGGGTGCACCGCGGAGCGCGTGGACCGGGGCGCGCCACGTGGCAGCCCCGGGTTGGTCGGCTCAGGTGCGCCCGGTGTGCGGGGGAGCGTGGGGAGGCGTGGACCGGGGGCGCGCCACGTGGCAGCTCCGCATTGGCGGGCTCACGAGCGCGCGGTCCACGCGCCGCGCGAGGCAGCTGGCGGGGGCAGGCGCCGTACCGTGGGCAGGCTGCCGGCGTCCGGCGGCAGGGCTGCAGGCGGCGGGCGGTAGGGCAGGCGGGCGGCGTGGCAGGCGCCACGTGGCGCCCGCTGATTCGCGGGCGCCACCCACCGCACCGCCGCGGGCAGGGCCATGCACGTGGCGCCCCCGGGGAAGCTTGCACGGCTGTGCCGTGTTCGGGGGACACGTGGCGGGCGCCGGGGCGGGTCGGACGGATCATGGATCCCGTCCGACGGCGTGTAGCGGGCCGGGCCACACTGTGCGCGCCCGAAAACTGGTGGGCCGGGCCGCACTGTGCGCGCCCGGAAATTTCTGGGCGCCCGAATCTTGGACAAAATGGAAATTTTCCCAATTGTTCCCCAAGCTCTATAAATAACCAACCCGAGCCCTCTTCTTTGGCTTTTTTCTCCCAAACCGTACCTCCTCTGCCCGAGCCACCTTAAGGAGATTTGTTCACCTCTTGATGCTTGATCTTCCTGCCAAGTTCTAGGATTTTAGGAGGCTCGAATCCCGAGGTTCCCCATTTTACGGCGCGGCGCGACGTTGCATTCCTGTTTTCTCCTTCGGCGCAGCGGTGATGTTTTAGCTCCCCTGGACTACCCCGAGGTCCTATTTCAGAGATTCTTGCGCCGACAGACTCCTTACAGGTAGGGCTTCAACTTTTATTTTGGTCGCACTTTCCCGTTTCGAGGTTTTGGCATGGATCCCGAGGCAAACAGTGACCCCATTTTTCTGTATGGAATTCCTTGACAGCCCTGAGGTATTTTGGCCATATCTTCGCGTAAGAGTGTCTGACAGGAACGAGCTTATACAACTTTTTCATCTAAGGATCGGAAGGAACGCGCTCGTATTTTTCTTGGAATTTCCAGAGGATTATTTCGAGGTGATAATCACTGTTTTCTCAGTGAACAGTGCACAGTTTTTAGCACAGATTTTTGTGTGACATACCCCTCTTGCCGAATTTTTATCTTGACTTACCGATCTCAATTTTGGGCGTGCAAGGTACCGTTGCGAAGCTATCGACGCGAGGATCGCCGTGATATTTTTCTTGGAATTTCCTGAGCAATTTCTGCAGGTGATAATTTAACAGTTTCGGGACTGTTGTGGTATGGGTTAATAAGGCACTAATTGGGAACCTAAGTGTATTTAGTGGGCTTTGTGTTGTGCCAGGAGTGTTTTGGGCATACGGTACCTGTTGGAGCGCAGGATTGGAGTTTTTGGTATTTTCAGCTGTACGGACCCGGACAGTTAGCGCTTCAGGTGGGTGGTTGTTGTACTCCTCTCTTTGGTATGCCCACTAGGAATATCAGATTACCCATGATTTGACGATGCTAAATGTGTTGATTGGTAGACCTGCATGCTCTAGGAAATTAATTATTGGTTATTGGATCCCTGATAAATTATTGTAGAATGATCACCTGATTTCAATCGCTTAATTAATCTGGACTGTATGCTTGGAGACAAATAGTA
Source organism: Tillandsia fasciculata (assembly GCA_029168755.2). Classification (NCBI taxonomy): domain Eukaryota; kingdom Viridiplantae; phylum Streptophyta; class Magnoliopsida; order Poales; family Bromeliaceae; genus Tillandsia; species Tillandsia fasciculata. The sequence goes on from CM054954.1 coordinate 8,822,837, forward strand.
ATTGAGGACTGCAAAACTGTTAATTTTTCATATGAGACTGTCACTCTAGCTTATGTCACTCTAAATTGCTTATTCTTAGAAATTGGACAAAATGTTGGAACAATGCATGATTAAACGGGTCACATAATACTGTCATCTTTTACTGCTACACTATTTTTGGGACTTGACTTAGGAGAAACCATGCATTTATTCCTTTCTTCTCCTATCCTTGATAGACTTGAGGCATAGTTGCTCGGATTCGAGCGGGTGTCGGACAGTGTAGTCAGGTATTGGGGATTTGGGACAGTTTGGGCTTTTGACAGGGTGTTGCGGCGACCACGGATCTTGGGTGGTTGACCGGGTTATATTATTGCATCAGATTGGGTATTTGGGGGATCGGGCTTGCTTTAGTGGAGGGTTTTTCCCACTTCATTGAGTCTCGATCCAGTCCTGCTATATATAGTTACTTGTGGTTACTTACTTTCCTCGTGTGGGTCGCTCCCCACGAGTGCGACTCCGGAGTGCGCGACAGGCAGACTTTGAGTCCTGGGGACTCCTTTGCTTCGGTGTTATGCGTAGGCTGGCATACCCGAGGCGGCAGAGCAGGCAGTGCCAGTGTTCACTGGCGGTCAGATTGGGTCATTTTGACAGGCTTCTGATACTGATGCATACTTTGCCATCCTGGTTGGTTTAGCATGTAGAGGCATATTAGGGGTAGCACTTCATCAGTGGTCACTCATATTGCACCCCCCTTTTTTTCTTTCCTTCCCCTTTTGCCTCTGATTTTCCTGGTGGGCATATTTGAGCTGAGGCTTTACCCACTAGGGGAGGCTACTATTTATAGTAGTACTTACCCCCATTGTCTTTTCTTGTCTCTTTTCCCCCTTGTTTTGCAGAGTCCTCTGTGGGAGTCGCTGGACCGTCAGCAGCGGAGCGAGGTAAGAGGATCGCGGACTAGTTAGCGATGCCACCGAGAGATGTAGCTGGATATTTTGGTCACCCGGTCTTCTCAGACAGTTTTATTTTACTTCCTTTTGGGTCTGGCTTCTGCCAGCTGGTTGTATTTTGTTGTGAGCTGGGAGAGTTATCTGTACTTATTTTTTTACAGTTGTACTTTACTTACTTTCCGCTTCTGTCTGAGATACAGTAGTTTTAGTTTACCTCTGATTATTATGCTCTTTTATTACTACTTCTTATATCTGAGCAGGTTACCGACGCTTCGGGGTACTCCTTCACCCCTGTCGAGCCAGAGCCGGCTAGGCCCTCTGAGCTTACTGAGTTGAGGGCCTTGGTGGCCCAGTTGGCGGAGGGACAGCGCCGCCAGGAGCAGAGGATTGACCAGCTACTTACTCAGAGAGAGGCACCACCCCCGGTTGTTCCTGAGGCCCTTGTGCCTCCTGTTGCACCTTTTGTGCCATCTGCGCCATCTTCGAGTAGCGGGGCCCCTGGAGCTATTCAACCTTTGACTGCGGAGGAGGAGCAGGATTTTGCTGACAAACTCTCCAAGTTTGTTCAGCGGGGACCACCTAGATTCTCGGGGCGGGATGCTCAGCCTCGGGCTGTTGGGAGGTGGCTTTCTGCGATGGAGAAGCTTTTTCGGGACTTCTTCATCGACCCGAGGTATCGAGTGCACATGGCGGTGCACTGTTTGGACGGAGATGCTGATTTTTGGTGGCAGCGGGTAGAGCCACCGGAGTTTCGGATTACTCGGCAGCTGCCTTGGGAGGAGTTCCGACGGATGGTGTTGGACACCTATTTTTCTACCAGTGTGAAGAAGAAGTTGGAGGACGACTTGAAGAATCTGCAGCAGGGCGATCGATTGGCCCATGCTTATTTCCAGGAGTTCATGGACTTGCTGAACTGTGTGCCTTTCGTCGCCCGTGACGGTCCGCACCAGGTGGAGTTGTTTGAGGCAGGCCTTCGTCCAGAGATTTACACACTTGTGCATGCTCAGAGATTTCAGACCCTGGAGGCAGCCGCCGAGCATGCACAGTGGGTGGAGAGGGGCGATCAGGAGGTGGCCAGGCGGAGGGCCGCGGTCGCGCAGAGTTCCGACAGGAAGCGCCCAGCCCCAGAGGACGGGGGACAGGCCAGCTCATGGAGACCGCCACGGCCGCCGCAGTCCCAGTCTTACGGCCGTGGGCGATCTGATAGGAGAGGGCCTGGTGGACCCCAGAGACCGCAGCAGCACCAGCAGCAGAGATCGCAGCAGAGGCAGCAGAGATCTCAGCAGCAGTCCTCGAGACAGCAGCAGCAGCCGAGACAGCCCCGATCTTCTGACCGATGTATCTTTTGCAGGGGTCAGCATCCGGCGGACACTTGCGACTTGCGTTGGGGACGATGTTACCGGTGCGGACAGCCGGGACATGTGCGATCTACCTGCCCCCTTATTACTTCCTCGGCACCTTCCTCGGCGTCGGCTCCATATTCCCCTCAGCAGCAACGGCCTTCTGCTCCAGCGAGCAGGCCGTCCACCTCTCATCCTACAGACTCTCGATCTCCAGCACCGAGCGGGCGGGTGTATGCCGCCCAGTTAGCAGATTTCCCTACGGCAGACCGGGTGGTGGCAGGTATTACTCTACTTTTTGGTATTCGGACTCGCACTTTATTCGACACTGGAGCATCTCATTCTTTCATTAGTCGAGCATTTGCATCACTTCATGGTCTAGAGGTAGAGTCCTTGCCACTTGCTTTAGAGGTGCGGGTTCCTGAGCACGTTTTGCATGTCGAGGCGCGTTGTTTGGCCTGCCCAGTACAGATGGGGCCTTGGATTTTGCCTGCAGACTTGCTTGTTTTGCAGCAGCTCCAGGATTTTGACTTGGTGCTTGGGATGGATTGGCTGTCACGATATTCCGCCACTATCGACTGCAGAGAGAGAACGGTGACTCTTCGCGAGCCTGGACAGGAGGAGTTCGTCTTCAGAGGCTGCCAGAGCACGCTGTTCGCAGCGACCATTTCCTCGGCGAAAGCTAGGAGGTTGTTAAGCAGTGGTTGCACTGCCTTCTTGGCCACTGTGGTGGAGGTGCCTACGGCGGCACTGGGACTCGAGGATATCCCTATCGTCCGAGAGTTCCCAGATGTGTTTCCCCCTAAGTTGACATTGATGCCGCCGGAGAGGGAGATTGAGTTTGTGATTGATGTAGTCCCTGGGACTGCACCAATCTCAAAGGCACCCTATAGGATGGCGCCAGCTGAGTTGAAGGAGTTGAAGGCCCAGCTTCAGGATCTTTTGGATAAGGGCTTCATCAGACCCAGTGTATCTCCGTGGGGAGCGCCTGTGTTGTTTGTTAAAAAGAAGGATGGGTCACTTCGATTGTGTGTGGATTATAGGGAGTTAAATAAAGTGACCATCCGGAACAAGTATCCCCTCCCCCGGATTGATGATTTGTTTGATCAGCTGCAGGGAGCATCGGTGTTCTCGAAGATTGATTTGCAGTCCGGTTACCACCAGCTGAGGGTGAGGGCCGAGGACATCTCTAAAACGGCTTTCAGATCGCGGTACGGGCATTATGAGTTTACGGTGATGCCTTTCGGGTTGACAAATGCCCCTGCCGCGTTCATGGATTTGATGAACAGGATATTCCAGCCGTTTCTGGACCGGTTCGTGGTGGTATTTATAGATGATATCCTGATTTACTTCCGAAGTGATCAGGAGCACGAGGAGCACTTGAGGACTGTGCTACAGCTTCTACGGGAGAAGAAGCTGTATGCCAAGCTCAAAAAGTGCGAGTTTTGGCTCCGGGAGGTCGCCTTTCTGGGTCATGTCGTTTCAGCTGCTGGAGTGGCGGTGGATCCGGCCAAGGTGGATGCTATTCGTGAGTGGCCGAGGCCGACGACCATCACCGAGGTGCGGAGCTTTCTTGGTTTGGCGGGCTACTATCGGCGTTTTGTGGAAGGCTTTGCGAAGCTTTCCTCTCCCCTCACTCGCCTGACCAGGAAAGGGGTTAAGTTTGTGTGGAGCGAGACTTGCCAGAGTTGTTTTGAGGAGCTGAAGCAGAGGTTGATGACCGCTCCAATCCTTGCCCTCCCAGTTATGGGGGAAGGATTTGTGATTTACAGTGACGCCTCTCGCAGCGGTCTGGGGTGTGTGTTGATGCAGCATGGTAGGGTGATTGCCTATGCTTCACGGCAATTGAAGGACTATGAGAAAAATTACCCTACTCATGATCTGGAGTTGGCGGCGGTGGTGTTTGCTCTGAAGCTGTGGCGGCATTATTTGTATGGAGAGCATTGCGAGATATATACTGATCATAAAAGCTTGAAGTATCTGTTCACCCAAAAAGAGCTGAATTTGAGGCAACGCCGGTGGTTGGAGCTGTTAAAGGATTACGATCTGAGTATCCTTTATCATCCCGGCAAGGCCAATGTCGTGGCAGATGCTTTGAGTAGGAGGACGAGTCTGAGCCTTTTGATCTCGCAGCAGGCGCCGTTGATCGAGCAGATGAGGCGATTACAGCTGGAGGTGGTATCCCCTGGGGTCTCTGCTAGACTCATGTCTATGGTCTTGCAGCCCACTCTGTTGGAGAGGATCAGGGACACTCAGAGTGAGGACCCCCACTTGACGAGGATCAGGACGCAGCTTCAGGCGGATCAGACAGGGGATTTTTCTGTGGATAGCTCGGGAGTACTACGGTACAGGGACCGAGTGTGTGTGCCTATGGATCAGGAGATTAGGGATCAGATCTTGAGGGAGGCCCATTGTACACCTTATACCATCCACCCTGGAGGTACTAAGATGTATAAGGACCTCAAGGCACAGTTTTGGTGGCCCGGAATGAAGCGGGACATTGGGAGATTCGTAGCTCACTGTCTAACTTGCCAGCAAGTGAAGGCAGAGCATCGCGTTCCTGCTGGTAAGTTGCAGAGTCTTCCAATTCCCGAGTGGAAATGGGACCACGTTACTATGGATTTCGTCACTGGATTGCCGAGGGCACAGAGCGGGGCAGATGCTATTTGGGTTATCGTGGACAGGCCCACCAAGTCGGCGCATGTGATGACCTGGATCTCCGCAGAGCCGTTGCGGTGCTTTGAGGTGGCTACTGGAGGCCTACGCGGTGTGCGAGAGGTATTTGGGGCTTTTACAGGGTGACCGGCAGCTTCTGGAGGCCTACGGGACATGTCGGCGGTGTTCGGGCGCCAATTTGGACACAAGTGTTAGACTTCGGGCTTATAATGGATCACGCGGGTGATCGGGGGACCCCATCGGTTGTTTAGAGGTGTTTGCGCGCAAAACGGATATTGAGATTGGGCTCGGCGCGAGATTTGGACCAAGAATACTTTTTCGGGGGCTTTCGGCAATTGTTAGAGCGAGAATTTGGCGAAACGGACGTCAAAATCGGATTCAGCGCGCGAAAACGCTTCAGACGCACTATTTACTTGCATTTTTGGGCTCGGGTTACTGTTCACCGCCGGAACAGTAACTCCGGCGATCGCCGGCGGCGGCGGGCGGCGGCGGGCGGCGGCGGAAGGCGGCGGAGGGCGCTCGGGCAGGCGGCGCGCGGCCGCGGGCAGGCGCTGAGGGCGCGGGCAGCAGCGGCGGGGGCGCGGGCAGGCGGCCGGTCCACCGCGCGGGCGTGCACCAGGGCGGTGCCACGTGGCGGATTTCTATTGGGTCGGTGTTGTGGGCCGGGACCACGGAGCAGGCAGGGCTGGTGTATGGTGGACCGAGGGGACACGTGGCGTCTGGTGATTGGTCGGCTCACAGCATTTGGTCTACAGAGTGTTCAGGCTGGCTCACGGCTCACGGTGCACCGGCAGTGGACACGTGGCAGGTTTCTATTGGCTCGGTCCACAGGAATTAGTGCACCGGGTGCACCGAACTTTGGAGTTGACACGTGGCACACTCCCATTGGACGGTCAACTGTGCACTGGGCGGCAGACTGCGCGCGGCAGCGACGGTTGGGAGGGACACGTGTCGCGATATGAGTGGGTAAATTTGCTGTTTCGTGTTCTATGGGACACAATGGTAATTTTGGCAAAAGATTTTTCTGGTTTTTCTATTGATTCAATCCGAGGCTCCATCAAAGGGGTTTTTCTCCATCATAGGGGCTCCATCTCCATTAGAGGTGAGAAGATGAAATCTTCATCATGAAGAGAGGAACACTCCTGTGAAGTTTGAGGAATTTAGGAGGCTCGGATTTCGAGATTTGGATTTTTCGGCGCGGCGCGACGTTGCATTCTGGATTCTTCTTCGGCGCAGCGGCAGTGTTTTAGCTCCCCCGAGCTAACCAGGCAGTATTTTTCAGCGATTCTTGCGCCATCTTCTTCGTAACAGGTAGGGCTACATTTCTTATTTCTACTGGTTTTTCCCCATTCCGAGGTTTTCATGGGTTTTTCGGATCATCTTGTGACCCCTTGTTGCTGTGATGGAGTTTTGGACAGCGGGTCGGTATTTCGGCGATATCTCCGCAACCGGACATCGGATTGAGGCGATTCAAAAAAGGATTTGCATCTACGCATCACAAGGAATCTCTCTGAATTTTTGTGGAATTTCGTGGAATTTCCCTGAAGGTGAGAACCCCTTTTTACAGAACCCTGTAGCACAGTTTTTGGGTGGAAATATTGTTCGAGGTGGTCCTCTTGTCGATTTTGGTTCTCAGCATAGAAAAATCGTGGGAAAACGTGCAGGTACTCGTTTCGACCGGTTCGTCGCGTAGATCGCAGTGGTATTTTTCTGGGAATTTTGTGGGCACATTTCGCAGGTAAAAATGGCTGAACAGTAAATCTGGTTTTGGGGACAGATTTTGGGATTAACTTGGATAGTAATTGTGTGTGTGTATCCTTTGGGATTTTTGGCACAGTTTTGCGAGGACGGTTGAAGATCGGGCGCGGACTTCGCTGTCAGGACTTGGATTTAGCGCTCGAGGTGGGTACCGTTGTTTAACCTCCTACTTGTGATGTCCCCACTAGGCCTATTTGGGTTGCTTCGCTATTATGTCGCTAAATGAACCGGTATAAGTTAAATGGCATGTTGATTGAGAAATGGACTTACTGTTAGGACTTGCATCCTAAATAGACAAGTAGAAATTAACGATTCACTCTTGTAAATAATATGTCACCTAAAATCATGGGAAAGGCTTGGTTAAATTGGATAGGTTGCATATACCTGATGGAACCTCTTTCACATATACATGAACCATTTGGGGCAACTTAGTAATATGGATGTTTATCTAAATGGCAAATCTCTACTTGTTAGAACTCGGATACTTGAAACATGTTTAATAATGATAAAGGACTTTGCATGCGTGTATGGACATTTAGTTAGGCCACCTTTTTCTGCTACACTATCATGCTGGAATTGACTTAGGAGAAACCATGCTTTTCTCTTCTTTTGTCTATATTTGGGGGATAGTGCGCTCGGGTTCGAGCAGGGGCTGGGATAGTGTAGTCAGACGGTTGTGGGATTTGGGACAGGCAGGCTGTGAGGACAGGGCATTGCGGCAACCGCGGATCTTTGGCGGTTGACCGGACAGTGGTCATTGCATCAGATTGGGATAGAGGCTTTGGGCTTTCTTTTAGTGGATGGGTTTTCCACCTTGATCGGAGTCATGATCCAGTCCTGCTGATTTGGTACTTGTTACCCAGGCATTATACTCGTGTGGGTCGCTCCCCTCGAGTGCCACTCCGGAGTGTGCGTTTTTACAGGCTTCGAGTCCTCGGGACTCTCTTTTCCTATCGGTGTTATGCGTTGGCCAGCATACCCGATTTGGCAGGCAGGCAGGCAGAGCAGGCAGTACCAGTGTTTACTGGTGTATCGATTGGGTCCAGGCAGGCAGGCATTTACATTCTGATGCATATATTTAGCTATATTCCTAGCTGGCATTTTAGAGGCATTTAGTGGTAGCGTCCTACATCATCAGTTGGCATATTTACAGCTTACCACCTTTGTTCATCTTTTTCGCCTCTTGTAGTCCTAGTGGGCACATTTGAGTTGAGGTCTACCCACTAGGGGGAGGCTGCTGGTTACAGTAGTTCTCACCCCCACTGCTTTCTCTTTTCTCTTCCCCTTTGTTTCTTTTGCAGTGTCTTCTGCGGGTGCTGCTGAGTTTTCAGCGACGGGTCGAGGAGAGAGGACGGCTGAGTAGATAGACTTCGAGGCAGGTTGAGCGTGTTAGCTGGACTGTTGGTGTACCCGTGTTTCCTCAGACGGTTGTACTTTTACTTTGGGACTGGCTTTTGCCAGCAGGTTGTATTTATTTTTGGTGAGCTGGGAGAGACAGATGTATCATTTATACAGATGTATTGTATTTTATTTCCAGCTTCAGTCTGAGATGTATTAGTTTTAGTTCAGCTCTGTTTTTATTGCTCTTTTATTATATCTCTTATATATCTGAGCAGGTTTGGCGCTTCGTGTACGCGGGAAATACCGTGTGCACGGCGGATCTGTAGACGGGCCCGGGTTCTGGTTTACACCCGGGGCGTGACAGATTAAGTTGGTATCAGAGCTTAGGGATAGGTCAGTTGGGACTTAGGAAACCCTAGGCTTTTGGGCGGACCCTAGGATGTTAGGGCGTGAGAGACGTGACTTTTAGCGAAAGTCGGTGATTTGGTTTTGACTCTTCCAGTGAGTGAAGAGGGATCGGCATACCCTATTTTTGTGGGACAGTTATGTTGGCTGCAGACAACATAACGTTACAAAAATAGGGGGATGCCTTTGACTTTCGCTAGATTGGGTCGAGTGTTTGGGGTGTGCTGATTTGCGGTTTTGTCGTGGTGAGCGGTGTCTCCCCGACGTTGGGGCTCTGACCCGAGTGCACCTTGGTGCGGCAGTTGGGCCTGAGCTGGTTGTTTCGGGCCGGATACCCAGATTGGAGTCTGGGGGCTCCGGACCCGAAGGGTAGGAGTGTTGGAGGCAGATCAGCGGAGCAGCGCGGTGACACAGTTGTCGGATCAGCACAGTGGTGCAGCTGTCGGAGCAGCGCAGTGACACAGTTGTCGGATCAGCACAGTGGTGCAGTTGTCGGAGCAGCGCGGTGACACAGTTGTCGGATCAGCACAGTGGTGCAGCTGTCGGAGCAGCGCAGTGACACAGTTGTCGGATCAGCACAGTGGTGCAGCTGTCGGAGCAGCGCAGTGACACAGTTGTCGGATCAGCACAGTGGTGCAGTTGTCGGAGCAGCGCAGTGACACAGTTGTCGGATCAGCACAGTGGTGCAGCTGTCGGAGCAGCGCAGTGACACAGTTGTCGGATCAGCACAGTGGTGCAGCTGTCGGAGCAGCGCGGTGACACAGTTGTCGGATCAGCACAGTGGCGCAGTTGTCGGATCAGTGCAGTGGCACAGTTGTCGGACTAGTGAGTAGCCCCTCCGTGCCGACGTTTAGTGCTGGGGCACCGAGGAAGGGTGGACAGTTGACAGCAGGGAAAACTGTGGGATTGCATTGAAGAGTGAGCCAGTTTTGGCGGATGAGTTGCCCTGATTTGTGGGATTGTGTATGGAGCCTTTGGTGGCAGGGTCTTGTTCGGTGGGGGATTGAGAGTTCTTGGGACGCCTTATTGGAGTAGGCGCCGGGTATGGAGCGTGGCATTACGGTTCCGTTGTATTGGGATCTGCTGCCTGAGGCGAGTTCTGATTGAGGCGCTTGGCGCCGGGTGTTGGAGGACAGGTCAGTCGGATGAGGCACTCCTGGTTTCTTTTTCTGGATAGTGGATTTTTGAGACCGTCAGAGCACGTAGATTCCAGCGGCCAGTGTGGCGGTAGGTTTGAATTGTTCCAGGCTCTTGGGTTCGTATCTTTCGATACGAGAGGTTTTCCCCTTCTTGGTGGGTAGTGTTTGGCTTCATTGTTTTGGGTTAGGGATAGGACGGTTACCGGTGTTCGGGAGGTCGTATTCCCTATCTTTTGCACCTGGGGGGAGTGTCGTGGGTCCTGCCCGGTGCGGTTGAGTCCTTGGTTGTACCTGTAGGCCTGATGGTCTTGACCTTGTTGTGGGGCTTGGTTTGGTACTTAGGACGGTTAGGCTGGCTCGGTTTTCTTTTTCTTTTCGCGGCAGCTGATTATGCTGCGAGGACGGTTTTCGTGGGAGCCAGGCCTGGAGGTGTTGGTGTACTTGGTTTGCTTGAGAGTATCTTCGCCTCTTTGGTTTTGACCTTGTGTGCGAGGCGGATGTCTCGTAGTGGAGTGAGTAGCCCCTTTGTGCCAATGTTTAGTGCCGAGGCGCATAGGATATGCGTGGCTGAGAGTGGATTGCGCCAGGATGCCTTTCCGTCTGTTCGGACCATCTTTTGCAGGTTTTGGACTTTGGGGTGCTTCGATGGTGGAGGCAGTGTTTATGGAGCTGGCGCTGCAGTTTTTTTTGGATGGGTATCTGCTGTCAGAGGCAAGTTCTGGATAGAGGCGCTTGATACCAGATGATGGAGGATAGATCGGCCGGTAGAGACATGTTCGTTTTCTTCCAGGATGGTGGATATCCTTGTGGATGGATTATGTAAAGCTTACCCAAGGGGGATGTTACCCTGTTTGAGTGATAATGGGCATGTTTGGGGTGCAATATATGTGATTGAGGGGTGAGCTTAGTAAGGATAATTGTATAAAGAATTGCATGAATCAATTGTGCTTGGTCGTATGACGATGATATCCGGGTAGATTTTTGAGACATCGGGGGTTGGGTGGACCCCGATGACAGCAACAGCCCTTTTATCAGAATAGCGCAGCGGTAGCGTGGATTGGCTGTCTGCGAGAGACCACTTTCGGCACCTCAGTGTGAGCATGGACAGAGGTCGTGCCCCCTTTGTGATTGGTCTAGAGATTTTGGCGGGCTGAGCGACGACCACTTGCATCGAGCGGATGAATCTGTGCCGCCCGGTTGGAGGGCGCCACGGTAGTGGTTTGAGTTGTCGCAGGTGTGATTTCATCACAGCAGTCGGAGTTAGAGCAGGTTGCATTCCTGCATGGACTAGAGGTAGAGTCGTTACCGCATGCGCTTGAGGTACAGGTTACTGTTGGCATGGTGCAAGTGGGGGAGGCTTGTGGATCATGTCCAGTGTAGCAGAGGCCGTGAGTTATGCCGGCAGACATATTGGTGTTTGTGGCAGCTTGGTGTCTGACCCAGTGCTTGGGATTGGTTGGCGTAGTGCCACAGGATGTTTGACTGCTGAGATAAAGGACTTTAACTTTCTACAAGGCAGATAATGGAAGGCATTTTATTTTTGAGACTGTTTGAGCACACAGGTTACAGCGTTAGTGTGAGAGGTGCCTACGGCGACAGCGGGACTTAAGGATATCCCTATTGCTCGTGAGATCCCGGGTGTGAGACCACCTGAGCCGATGATTATGCCGCCAGAAAGGGAGATTAAGATTGTGGTTGACGTGGTTCTGGAAGCCGCGCCAACTTCATAGCACCTCGCTGGATATCGCCTTTAGAGATGCGGGAGTTGATGGCATAGGTGCGGGGATCTGATGGATCGAGGGTCTGTTGGACCTAGTGCTACGTCGCTGATACACGACGGTGAGAGTCCTTTGTGATTGGAGCCCAGGCAGGTCCAGGTATTATTAAGGCCTTTCGATGGAGTTCTGCCCCGGCAGTTAATCGATTATGATGCCTGCACCAGTTTGGATTTACAGCTGAATATTTCGCCAAGATGGCGTACAAGAGACGCTAGGGGCATTACGAGTACTGTGAAGCCAATGGAATGATTAATGCCTCGTTGCCTTTAAGATTGAGGAACTCTGTTTTCCAGTGGGACTTGAACGGATTGATAGCGGCATTCTCTTGGGATATTTTGGCTTTACCCCCCTTCCCGAATGATTCTGAGCTTGTGGAGCATTTGTAGATGCTATGGCAAGGTCTGTGAGGAAGAAGCTTTATGCCAAGTCGTTGCGGTGCAAGTTTTAGCTTCGAGAGCATGTCTTCCTGGATTGCCTATTCAAGCCATAGGGGCGACTGTGGAAATCCAGCCAAAATGGATGTTATTTAAGACTGGCCGAGATCGACGGTTATTGTTGGGGTGAGGAGCTTTTGGACCGGATAGTGCTAGCAGAGCCTGATGATCAGATGACGAGTTTGGTACGAGCGCCGATTTTAACCTAGTCAGTGGTGGGAGATGGATTTGTGAGTTATTGTGATACCTCCCATAGTGGCTGTAGAGCTATCATTGGATTTTGTCGAGCATCCAGTATCACCCCGATAGGGCCGCTGAGGTGGCGGATACCTGGAGCAGAAGAGCTTTGGGTTTGAGTTTGTTGATTCTCTAATTGGCGCTGTGTGAGGCCATCTTGGTGTACAGGGTTTGAGTTGTGTCCTAGAGGATATCTTTTGATTAGAGGCTGCGGCTGAGCAATCCACTTGGGTGGTTGAGTTTTGAGGGCGACCGTGTGTGAACCCCTGCTTATTGGGGCCCCTTTTCTGTGCAGGTGTTGTGTGGATGTGTTTTGGGTCGCTTTGGTTGAGTTCGCTCTTGGTAATGATTTTAGAGCGTGTTGCTCGGGCTGTTCGTTCCTTTCCCCAGTCTTTTGTTGGAGTTTTGAGGTTTTTCTGCGTCTCAGCTCAGGAGTGTTATATTTTGGATCTCTCGCCCGTCATTGACTTGTGCCTTTTGAGAGTTTAGTGTACGAGGGACGCCCGTTGCGAATTCCGGCTCGTGAGGTGAGGGAATTACGCAATCGGGCTATGCCGTTCTGGTTGTTGTTGTGGTTGTTGCTGTGGGGTAATCACGGGGAGTGATTGGTGACTTGAGAGCTGGAGACGGCGGTGCTGAGTATTGGCCCCTGGTTTTTGAGACTCCTAGGGAGTTGCTTTAGTTTCGAGGACGAAACTTTCTTTTAGTGGGGGAGGATGTGATGACCTGGATCTCCGCAGAGCCGTTGCGGTGCTTTGAGGTGGCTACTGGAGGCCTACGCGGTGTGCGAGAGGTATTTGGGGCTTTTACAGGGTGACCGGCAGCTTCTGGAGGCCTACGGGACATGTCGGCGGTGTTCGGGCGCCAATTTGGACACAAGTGTTAGACTTCGGGCTTATAATGGATCACGCGGGTGATCGGGGGACCCCATCGGTTGTTTAGAGGTGTTTGCGCGCAAAACGGATATTGAGATTGGGCTCGGCGCGAGATTTGGACCAAGAATACTTTTCCGGGGGCTTTCGGCAATTGTTAGAGCGAGAATTTGGCGAAACGGACGTCAAAATCGGATTCAGCGCGCGAAAACGCTTCAGACGCACTATTTACTTGCATTTTTGGGCTCGGGTTACTGTTCACCGCCGGAACAGTAACTCCGGCGATCGCCGGCGGCGGCCGGCGGCGGCGGGCGGCGGCGGAAGGCGGCGGAGGGCGCTCGGGCAGGCGGCGCGCGGCCGCGGGCAGGCGCTGAGGGCGCGGGCAGCAGCGGCGGGGGCGCGGGCAGGCGGCCGGTCCACCGCGCGGGCGTGCACCAGGGCGGTGCCACGTGGCGGATTTCTATTGGGTCGGTGTTGTGGGCCGGGACCACGGAGCAGGCAGGGCTGGTGTATGGTGGACCGAGGGGACACGTGGCGTCTGGTGATTGGTTGGCTCACAGCATTTGGTCTACAGAGTGTTCAGGCTGGCTCACGGCTCACGGTGCACCGGCAGTGGACACGTGGCAGGTTTCTATTGGCTCGGTCCACAGGAATTAGTGCACCGGGTGCACCGAACTTTGGAGTTGACACGTGGCACACTCCCATTGGACGGTCAACTGTGCACTGGGCGGCAGACTGCGCGCGGCAGCGACGGTTGGGAGGGACACGTGTCGCGATATGAGTGGGTAAATTTGCTGTTTCGTGTTCTATGGGACACAATGGTAATTTTGGGAAAAGATTTTTCTGGTTTTTCTATTGATTCAATCCGAGGCTCCATCAAAGGGGTTTTTCTCCATCATAGGGGCTCCATCTCCATTAGAGGTGAGAAGATGAAATCTTCATCATGAAGAGAGGAACACTCCTGTGAAGTTTGAGGAATTTAGGAGGCTCGGATTTCGAGATTTGGATTTTTCGGCGCGGCGCGACGTTGCATTCCTGGATTCTTCTTCGGCGCAGCGGCAGTGTTTTAGCTCCCCCGAGCTAACCAGGCAGTATTTTTCAGCGATTCTTGCGCCATCTTCTTCGTAACAGGTAGGGCTACATTTCTTATTTCTACTGGTTTTTCCCCATTCCGAGGTTTTCATGGGTTTTTCGGATCATCTTGTGACCCCTTGTTGCTGTGATGGAGTTTTGGACAGCGGGTCGGTATTTCGGCGATATCTCCGCAACCGGACATCGGATTGAGGCGATTCAAAAAAGGATTTGCATCTACGCATCACAAGGAATCTCTCTGAATTTTTGTGGAATTTCGTGGAATTTCCCTGAAGGTGAGAACCCCTTTTTACAGAACCCTGTAGCACAGTTTTTGGGTGGAAATATTGTTCGAGGTGGTCCTCTTGTCGATTTTGGTTCTCAGCATAGAAAAATCGTGGGAAAACGTGCAGGTACTCGTTTCGACCGGTTCGTCGCGTAGATCGCAGTGGTATTTTTCTGGGAATTTTGTGGGCACATTTCGCAGGTAAAAATGGCTGAACAGTAAATCTGGTTTTGGGGACAGATTTTGGGATTAACTTGGATAGTAATTGTGTGTGTGTATCCTTTGGGATTTTTGGCACAGTTTTGCGAGGACGGTTGAAGATCGGGCGCGGACTTCGCTGTCAGGACTTGGATTTAGCGCTCGAGGTGGGTACCGTTGTTTAACCTCCTACTTGTGATGTCCCCACTAGGCCTATTTGGGTTGCTTCGCTATTATGTCGCTAAATGAACCGGTATAAGTTAAATGGCATGTTGATTGAGAAATGGACTTACTGTTAGGACTTGCATCCTAAATAGACAAGTAGAAATTAACGGTTCACTCTTGTAAATAATATGTCACCTAAAATCATGGGAAAGGCTTGGTTAAATTGGATAGGTTGCATATACCTGATGGAACCTCTTTCACATATACATGAACCATTTGGGGCAACTTAGTAATATGGATGTTTATCTAAATGGCAAATCTCTACTTGTTAGAACTCGGATACTTGAAACATGTTTAATAATGATAAAGGACTTTGCATGCGTGTATGGACATTTAGTTAGGCCACCTTTTTCTGCTACACTATCATGCTGGAATTGACTTAGGAGAAACCATGCTTTTCTCTTCTTTTGTCTATATTTGGGGGATAGTGCGCTCGGGTTCGAGCAGGGGCTGGGATAGTGTAGTCAGACGGTTGTGGGATTTGGGACAGGCAGGCTGTGAGGACAGGGCATTGCGGCAACCGCGGATCTTTGGCGGTTGACCGGACAGTGGTCATTGCATCAGATTGGGATAGAGGCTTTGGGCTTTCTTTTAGTGGATGGGTTTTCCACCTTGATCGGAGTCATGATCCAGTCCTGCTGATTTGGTACTTGTTACCCAGGCATTATACTCGTGTGGGTCGCTCCCCTCGAGTGCCACTCCGGAGTGTGCGTTTTTACAGGCTTCGAGTCCTCGGGACTCTCTTTTCCTATCGGTGTTATGCGTTGGCCAGCATACCCGATTTGGCAGGCAGGTAGGCAGAGCAGGCAGTACCAGTGTTTACTGGTGTATCGATTGGGTCCAGGCAGGCAGGCATTTACATTCTGATGCATATATTTAGCTATATTCCTAGCTGGCATTTTAGAGGCATTTAGTGGTAGCGTCCTACATCATCAGTTGGCATATTTACAGCTTACCACCTTTGTTCATCTTTTTCGCCTCTTGTAGTCCTAGTGGGCACATTTGAGTTGAGGTCTACCCACTAGGGGGAGGCTGCTGGTTACAGTAGTTCTCACCCCCACTGCTTTCTCTTTTCTCTTCCCCTTTGTTTCTTTTGCAGTGTCTTCTGCGGGTGCTGCTGAGTTTTCAGCGACGGGTCGAGGAGAGAGGACGGCTGAGTAGATAGACTTCGAGGCAGGTTGAGCGTGTTAGCTGGACTGTTGGTGTACCCGTGTTTCCTCAGACGGTTGTACTTTTACTTTGGGACTGGCTTTTGCCAGCAGGTTGTATTTATTTTTGGTGAGCTGGGAGAGACAGATGTATCATTTATACAGATGTATTATATTTTATTTCCAGCTTCAGTCTGAGATGTATTAGTTTTAGTTCAGCTCTATTTTTATTGCTCTTTTATTATATCTCTTATATATCTGAGCAGGTTTGGCGCTTCGTGTACGCGGGAAATACCGTGTGCACGGCGGATCTGTAGACGGGCCCGGGTTCTGGTTTACACCCGGGGCGTGACAGCGCACTTCCTACCGGTTCAGATGACCTGGCCACTGGAGCGTCTAGCGCAGTTATATTTGGATGAGATAGTGAGGCTCCATGGTGTACCTGCTTCGATTGTTTCAGACAGGGACCCGAGATTTGTGTCGCGTTTTTGGGGGAGTTTACAGTCGGCATTGGGGACTCAGCTCAGGTTTAGCACCGCTTTCCACCCACAGACCGATGGGCAGTCAGAGCGCACTATACAGACCCTAGAGGATATGTTGAGAGCGTGCGTTATGGATTTTGGAGGAGGGTGGTACCGACACTTATCTTTGGTCGAGTTCGCGTACAACAACAGCTATCAAGCGAGCATCCAGATGGCTCCGTTTGAGGCGTTGTATGGACGCAGGTGTCGGTCCCCCTTATACTGGAGTGATGTGGGTGAGAGGAGGACTTTGGGACCGGATTTGCTTGTGGAGGCCGAGGAAAAAGTCAGAATTATCCGCCGACATCTCGAGACAGCCCAGAGTCGTCAGAAGAGCTATGCCGACGCCCGACGGCGAGACCTAGAGTTTCAGGTTGGTGATCATGTCTTCTTAAAGGTCTCGCCCTCGAAGGGGGTCCGTAGATTTGGAGTGCGGGGGAAGCTCAGTCCCCGCTATATTGGACCCTTCGAGATTCTTGGCAGAGTTGGTCCTGTGGCTTACAGAGTTGCTCTACCCCCACGCCTGGCCGGAGTTCATGATGTCTTCCACGTCTCAGCTCTGAGGAAGTATGTGTTCGACCCGTCGCACGTGATTGACTTCACTGCATTGGAGATCGGCGAGGACTTGGTCTACGACGAGCGCCCATTGCGGATTCTTGCTCGTGAGGTGAGGGAATTGCGCAATCGGGCCATTCCCTATGTGAAGGTCTTATGGAGCAATCACGAGGAGCGAGAGGCTACTTGGGAACTGGAGACAGAGATGAGAGACGCCTACCCCTTCTTGTTCGAGGCTTCTGGATGAGGTATGTCTGACTTGTTTTCTTGTTTCGGGGACGAAACTTTTTTTTAGTGGGGGAGGATGTAGGACCCCTGAACCCCATGCAGCTTTTCCCGTGAATCCACTGTGCATACACCTGTTGATGGTGTATCTGGCCCATGGTGCATCAAAGGGATGCCACAGATGGACCCTGTGAGTTTTGGTTAGCTGTGTTGGCCTTCGGCGGCTTTTGCCGAATTTTAGAAAAGGAATTTGGCCAAACGGAGGGTGGATTTGGATTCAGCGCGGAAAAACGCTTGAAAATGGCTTTTTATTTATTAAATTCTGAGTCCGGATGCCCAAAAACGGACTCCCGGAAGTTTTACAGCAATTCTGGTGGATGGGGGAGCCGTGGACCGGCGGGCATGCCACATGGCATGCTCTGATTGGCCGGCGCACGCGGCCGGGTCCACGGAGCAGCGGGGGAGAGACCGGGGTGCACCGTGGAGCGCGTGGACCGGGGCGCGCCACGTGGCAGCCCCGGATTGGGCGGCTCAGGTGCGCCCGGTTTGCCGGGGTGCACCGCGGAGCGCGTGGACCGGGGCGCGCCACGTGGCAGCCCCGGGTTGGTCGGCTCAGGTGCGCCCGGTGTGCGGGGGAGCGCGGGGAGGCGTGGACCGGGGGCGCGCCACGTGGCAGCTCCGCATTGGCGGGCTCACGAGCGCGCGGTCCACGCGCCGCGCGAGGCAGCTGGCGGGGGCAGGCGCCGTACCGCGGGCAGGCTGCCGGCGGCAGGGCGGCAGGGCGGCAGGCGGCGGGCGGCAGGGCAGGCGGGCGGCGTGGCAGGCGCCACGTGGCGCCCGCTGATTCGCGGGCGCCACCCACCGCACTGCCGCGGGCAGGGCCACGTGGCGCCCCCGGGGAAGCTTGCACGGCTGTGCCGTGTTCGGGGGACACGTGGCGGGCGCCGGGGCGGGTCGGACGGATCATGGATCCCGTCCGACGGCGTGTAGTGGGCCGGGCCGCACTGTGCGCGCCCGAAAACTGGTGGGCCGGGCCGCACTGTGCGCGCCCGGAAATTTCCGGGCGCCCGAATCTTGGACAAAATGGGAATTTTCCCAATTGTTCCCCAAGCTCTATAAATAACCAACCCGAGCCCTCTTCTTTGGCTTTTTTCTCCCAAACCGCACCTCCTCTGCCCGATCCACCTTAAGGAGATTTGTTCACCCTTTGATGCTTGATCTTCCTGCCAAGTTCTAGGATTTTAGGAGGCTCGAATCCCGAGGTTCCCCATTTTACGGCGCGGCGCGACGTTGCATTCCTGTTTTCTCCTTCGGCGCAGCGGTGATGTTTTAGCTCCCCTGGACTACCCCGAGGTCCTATTTCAGAGATTCTTGCGCCGACAGACTCCTTACAGGTAGGGATTCAACTTTTATTTTGGTCGCACTTTCCCGTTTCGAGGTTTTGGCACGAATCCCGAGGCAAACAGTGACCCCCTTTTTCTGTATGGAATTCCTTGACAGCCCTGAGGTATTTTGGCCATATTTTCGCGTACGAGCGTCTGACGGGAACGAGCTTGTACAACTTTTTCATCTACGGATCGCAAGGAACGCGCTCGTATTTTTCTTGGAATTTCCAGAGGATTATTTCGAGGTGATAATCACTGTTTTCTCAGTGAACAGTGCACAGTTTTTAGCACAGATTTTTGTGTGACATACCCCTCTTGCCGAATTTTTATCTTGACTTACCGATCTCAGTTTTGGGCGTGCAAGGTACCGTTGCGAAGCTATCGACGCGAGGATCGCCGTGATATTTTTCTTGGAATTTTCTGAGCACTTTCTGCAGGTGATAATTTAACAGTTTCGGGACTGTTGTGGTATGGGTTAATAAGGCACTAATTGGGAACCTAAGTGTATTTAGTGGGCTTTGTGTTGTGCCAGGAGTGTTTTGGGCATACTGTACCTGTTGGAGCGCAGGATTGGAGTTTTTGGTATTTTCAGCTGTACGGACCCGGACAGTTAGCGCTTCAGGTGGGTGGTTGTTGTACTCCTCTCTTTGGTATGCCCACTAGGAATATCAGATTACCCATGATTTGACGATGCTAAATGTGTTGATTGGTAGACCTGCATGCTCTAGGAAATTAATTATTGGTTATTGGATCCCTGATAAATTATTGTAGAATGATCATCTGATTTCAATCGCTTAATTAATCTGGACTGTATGCTTGGAGACAAATAGTAATTGAGGACTGCAAAACTGTTAATTTTTCATATGAGACTGTCACTCTAGCTTATGTCACTCTAAATTGCTTATTCTTGGAAATTGGACAAAATGTTGGAACAATGCATGATTAAACGGGTCACATAATACTGTCATCTTTTACTGCTACACTATTTTTGGGACTTGACTTAGGAGAAACCATGCATTTATTCCTTTCTTCTCCTATCCTTGATAGACTTGAGGCATAGTTGCTCGGATTCGAGCGGGTGTCGGACAGTGTAGTCAGGTATTGGGGATTTGGGACAGTTTGGGCTTTTGACAGGGTGTTGCGGCGACCACGGATCTTGGGTGGTTGACCGGGTTATATTATTGCATCAGATTGGGTATTTGGGGGATCGGGCTTGCTTTAGTGGAGGGTTTTTCCCACTTCATTGAGTCTCGATCCAGTCCTGCTATATATAGTTACTTGTGGTTACTTACTTTCCTCGTGTGGGTCGCTCCCCACGAGTGCGACTCCGGAGTGCGCGGCAGGCAGACTTTGAGTCCTGGGGACTCCTTTGCTTCGGTGTTATGCGTAGGCTGGCATACCCGAGGCGGCAGAGCAGGCAGTGCCAGTGTTCACTGGCGGTCAGATTGGGTCATTTTGACAGGCTTCTGATACTGATGCATACTTTGCCATCCTGGTTGGTTTAGCATGTAGAGGCATATTAGGGGTAGCACTTCATCAGTGGTCACTCATATTGCACCCCCCTTTTTTTCTTTCCTTCCCCTTTTGCCTCTGATTTTCCTGGTGGGCATATTTGAGCTGAGGCTTTACCCACTAGGGGAGGCTACTATTTATAGTAGTACTTACCCCCATTGTCTTTTCTTGTCTCTTTTCCCCCTTGTTTTGCAGAGTCCTCTGTGGGAGTCGCTGGACCGTCAGCAGCGGAGCGAGGTAAGAGGATCGCGGACTAGTTAGCGATGCCACCGAGAGATGTAGCTGGATATTTTGGTCACCCGGTCTTCTCAGACAGTTTTATTTTACTTCCTTTTGGGTCTGGCTTCTGCCAGCTGGTTGTATTTTGTTGTGAGCTGGGAGAGTTATCTGTACTTATTTTTTTACAGTTGTACTTTACTTACTTTCCGCTTCTGTCTGAGATACAGTAGTTTTAGTTTACCTCTGATTATTATGCTCTTTTATTACTACTTCTTATATCTGAGCAGGTTACCGACGCTTCGTGTATGTGGGAAATACCGCATGCACGGCGGATCTGTAGACGGGCCCGGGTTCTGGTTTACACCCGGGGCGTGACACCAAGAGTTGGCTTTCTACTATACCAAATCTCATATAGAGTGGTAGAAACAGATTTGGAAGGTACTCTATTTAAAATATATCCAGCAGTGAGGAGAGCATACCCCCAAAGTGACATAGGCAAATCAGTGAAACTCATCATGGATCGCACCATATCTAATAAAGTGCGATTCCTCCGTTCAGATACTCCATTAAGTTCCGGGGTGCCGGGAGGAGTCCATTGAGAGATAATGCCATTTTCCTTGAGGTAGTTTAGAAAGTCTGTATCCTCCTCGATCTGATCGAAGAATTTTTATAAACTTTCCAGTTTGTTTTTCAACTTCATGTCTAAACTCTTTGAACTTTTCAAAGGCTTCAGATTTTTGTCTCATCAAGTAGACATACCCATACCGTGAATAATCATCAGTAAAGGTGATGAAGTAAACATAACCTCCCCTGGCTTGCACATCAAATGGTCCGCACACATCAGTATGCACCAGGGCAAGTATATTAGTTGCTCTTTCTCCTTGCCCAATAAAGGGTAATTTGGTCATCTTTCCTTGAAGACATGATTCACAAGTCGGATATGGCTCGCAAGCCAATGAGCTCAAGAGCCCATCTTTCACCAATTTGTTAATCCTATCTTCACTGATATGACCTAATCTAAGATGCCACATATACTTGCGATCTACCTCTTCTCTAGGTCTTTTAGATCCTACGGCATTCATTTCCTGCTCAACTGTATTTACACTTGCATCCATATGTAAGTGATATAACTTGTCAATCATTGCTCCATAGTCTATCAATTTATTTCTCAAATAAATTAAGCAAGTATTTATTTTAAAAACAAATTTGCAACCAATCATTGATAATGAAGAAACAGAAATTAAGTTTCTACTAGCATTAGGAACGTAAAGACAATCTTTTAATTCTAAAACTATGCCTGACGGTAATAGTATAGGATAGGTCCCTACGGCTAATGCAGCAACTTTTGCTCCATTACCCACTCGTAGGGTGATTTCTCCTTCCTTCAGCCTTCTACTTTATTTTAAACCCTGCATCGAGGTGCACAAGTGAGAAGTGCATGCAGAATCAATTATCCAAGTGGTAGTAGAACATACCGACAGACTAGTTTCAATAATGAGCAGGTCGGACTTACCTTCAGAAGGATTGTCCTTTGCCTTGTTCTTTAGGCTAGCAAGGTATTCGGGGCAGTTCCTTTTCCAATGGCCATCTTTATTACAATGGAAACATTTTCCTGTAATGACCTTCTTAGAAACTTGTCTTTTGATATTACCCTTTGGCTTCTTGCTAGGTTTCTTATTTCTCCATTTAGACTTTCTTTTGGAGGAAGAAGCCCGTTCCATAGCCAAGATTGTCCCCTTGTTACCTTTTATTGTTCCCTCTGCTGTCACTAGCATATTCAAGAGCTCTGAGAGAGTGCACTGGATCTTATTCATTTGAAAGTTCATGACGAACTGCAAAAGTGAGTCAGGTAAGGATTGCAGAATTAAATCTGTCTGTAAGTCTGCATCCATCCGTAGGCCGAGCTTCTCAAGCTCCTCAATATCTTCAATCATTTTCAAACAATGATGATTAACTGATTGACCTTCAGACATTCTTGCTCGAAATAACCGCTTTGATATCTCATATCGAGTAGAGCGGCTTTGTTCACTATACAGTTCCTGTAGGTGAAGTAGAATGGCTGATGCACTGTCCATGTGCTCATGTTGGCGTTGCAACTCGTTGCTCATCGATGCCAACATGTAGCACCTGACTCTATTATCGTCATCTATCCATTTTTCATATGCAGCTCTCTGCTGCTCATTATCATCAGTTGGAAGTTCAGGAGCAGGAGTGGTCAAAATATAGGCAATTTTCTCGGAGTTGAGAACAATTCTCAAGTTCCGTAGCCAATCAGAAAAATTAGGACCGGTCAAGCGGTTGGCATCAAGAATTTTAGTGAGAGGGTTAGAGGCAGCCATATTCTGCAAAAGGTAAAGATATTCAATTAGTTATATATCTTTCATTATTCCATTTGATTATGGACTTTTAATCAAATGGTATCTCCCACTAAATTTTATGAATTTTCATACTCCTTTAGTGAAGAAACAGAAACCTCTTAAATTGGTTTCTAGTAGGAATTGCGCTCTCACCGATTTTGTAAATTACCTCACCTAACAGTTATTGGTAATTAGTAATTCGATGAGTGGACAACTCTTGTCCAATGTTTCAAAAAATATATTGCAATCATTCTTTAGCCTCTAGGACATAAAAGCCTCACCTAACAGTTATTGGCCTCACATCCTAGTTAAGTTTGACCTACCGTTCAATATATGAATAAAATTAATATTAAACCCTCACCTAACAGTTATCGGGTACAATAATAATTTTACCATATAACATCAAATGTTGTTAAGATGGTTACGCTTTCTTCGTGTAAGTAGCCCATGTAACCATGCGTACTACGCAGCCCTAAGAAAAACGCCCACACCTTACAACGGTAGAAGGCTACGATAGAGTGTTCACAACACTCTTCTTTACAACTTAATATTATTTGTTATTATTCTAATCTCATCAGATCTTATTTTCAAATTGCATCCAATGCAATTATATTTTTCATCTAATATAAATTTATATTAAAAGCTGATGATAAATTAGTCCAAATCACATGATGAAATCTGATCATAGCATCTCATGCCCCATCATATGTAATTTTAATTAATATATTAATATAACCTTAATACGTTAATTGATTAAGTTAAATGCAATTAAAACCTTTCTATTAATTACATATTAACTTAATTAATTAACCATCATAAAACTAAATAATAATAATAATAACAGTATATCAATTATATACATGTGTGGTCCCAATTATTATCATCACAAATTATTTTCATACATCATATGTATGAAATATAAATTTTTCAAAAATCATGCATAGGCATTCGCATTAGGGTTAACTCATATAACCCTAAATCAAAATCAACAATAGGAATAATTTTTGTGGCTGCACGAGGGTGGCTCTGATACCACTGTAAGGAAACGGATGCGCGTGTAAGCGCATTTAATGCAGCGGAAATAAATTTTATGATCATAAATATGATCTAATCAAATATACCTTAACATCATAACATTTATGATATTACTGTATATATATAAATATGTTACAAGATCATCTCGTGAGACACACAAAATTATTATTCTAATCTAATTAGAAGAAGGGTTAGAATTTCAACCTTTGCTGATTACTGAAATTTTCTGTCTGTTGATATTGGATCTGAACTTCCGGTCCTTTGAGCTGCATAACTGTCCGACCTCTATGTGTATCCACACAAGGCTGCTACGGGATCTGTGCTTCACACAATATAATCTCGAAACTCCTTTCGTGATTTCTTGTATCAATGTGGAGAATAATTAATTCACAAATTGTGCTAGCAATTTCAAGAGAATTAACTATAATATATAGAGACCAATGATTGTGGAAGACTTCTCTCCAATGATTAAAGAGAACTCTAAATGATTAAGAGAACTCTATATGATTACTTCATATGATTTCTCATATGATTCTCTTTATGATTACTATATGATTACTTTCTTTTTTTATTATGCATTTGTTTGAGGGAGATTACTCCTCTCTTTTATAGGCTTATGAGCCATAAATGAGGAGAGAAAACTCCTCTCATTCATTGGGTTGAGGAAACAAAGAAAGAGAGAAAAGAAACTGGTCGTTAATAAATGGCTTGTGAGAAAACGAAAAACTTTTTTCATAACTTTAATATCAATTAATAAGTGAAGAGTTTCCCTTCATGAATGCATAGCATTAGTGTTCAAATGTTTGCAACTTTTAGTTTTCGTTCATTAAGTTGCTAGGTTTCCCCGCATACATACACATATATATATGTATGTATATACATATATATATATATATATATATATATATATATATATATATATATATATATATATATATATATATTGCTAACTAACTTAGCATATTTAAGTAAAATGGTCTCTATAAATTCTCTAAGCACAAATCACACACAACCTTTATTGTGTGTGACCACATAGGTTCAATTCTACCTGGTTGTGAGATGTGACGCTAAACTCTTTTAGTGTCACCATCGGAACTCCTTTCGATGGACCAAAATATTTTTTGACTCTCCCAATTGGTTGTGATTAACTATCTTTAATCACTTATGTGGGTCTCACAATCCACGAGTGACACCTAGCAGTATGTCGCGGCAATCCAAGTAGAATGAATAATAGACTAAACCACTAGGTGTAGTTACCGTGTGATTAAATCCTTCTATCACTTGTCCTAATTGAGCCGAGGTTATGGATAACTCGTTAAACCCCATTACTCAATTATATATCTTATCTGATCATTACCCGATATATGAAAACTCCTTTTCATAAAATCACACTTGTGATGACCTGGATCTCCGCAGAGCTGTTGCAGTGCGTGGGGGTGGCTACTGGAGGCCTACGTGGTGTGTTGGAGGTGTTTGGGGCATAATTGGACACAAGTGTTGGACTTTGAGCTTAAATGGATCACATGGGTGATCGGTTGACCCCCATCGGATGTTTAGAGGTGTTTCCGCGCAAAACGGATATTAAAATTGGACTCGGCGCGGAATTTGGGCTAAGAACACCTTTTCGGGTGCATTCGGCAATTTTTAGAGTTGGAATTTGGCAAAACGGACGTCAAATTCGGATTCAGCGCGCGAAACCGGTCAAAACGGACTACCCACTTGTATTTTTGGTGCTCGGGTACTGTTCACTGGCCGGAACAGTAATTCCGGCGATCGCCGGCGGCGGCGGGCAGCGCCGGCGGGCGGCGGCGCGGCCTCGGGCAGGCGGTACAGCGGCGGCGGGCCGGCGGCGCGGGCGCGGGCAGGGCGCGGGCAGCCGCGCGGCGCGCGGGCAGGTGCGCGGTCCACGCGGCAGGCGTGCACCAGGAAGGGTGACACGTGGCAGCTTTCTACTGGTCGGTTCACAGCACGCGGTCTACGGAGTATGTTTGGTCTATGGTGCACCGAGGGATGACACGTGGCAGGTTCCTATTGGTTAGGTCCACAGAATTTCGTGCACCGGGTGCACTAGGCAGAGGGATGACACGTGGCAGGTTCCTATTGGCTCGGTGTACAGAGGTCCGTGCACCAGGTGCAGTGGTCAGTGGCAGTGACACGTGGCGCTTCCCTATTGGTTGGTCAACTGTGCGGGCAGGGGGCAGCTGGCGCGTCTGGGCGCGCGGTAAGGCCGGTCGGTGCCACGTGGCGCATCCTCATTGGTGGTTTTCGGTGTTTCCTGTTCGGCGGGACACAGAGGGAATTATTGAAATTATTTTTCTGGTTTCTCCTATTAATTCCATCCGAGAAGACTTGGGAGGCCATTTTCACCATTTTCGAGGCCTCATCTTCCTGAGGGATGAGAAGATGAAACCTTGTCCAAGAAGAGAGGAAGCTTCCTGTAAAGTTTCGGATTTTTTTGGCGGCACGGATTACGAGATTTCCATTTTCTCCGGCGCGGCGCGACGTTCCTTCATCGGTGTACCCCTTTCGTCGCGTTTCGATGCGAGAGCTCTCCCGGCCTACCCCGATCACATTTTCCGGCGATTCTTGCGCCATTGGAACGGCGACTGACAGAGCTTCAATCTTGGTATTTACTATTTCCCCTTTTTTCGCATTTTTCGAGGAGTTTTTCTGAGTTTACTGTGACACCATTTGCTGTGATTGAGATTTGGACAGCGGTTCGATCTTTTGGCGATATCTTCGCGCACAGGCATCGGATTGGGGTGATTCAAAAGGCGATTTGCATCTACACATCACGAGGAATATCCCCAAATTTTCTTGGAATTTTCTGAATTTTCTCCGAAAGTGAAAAGTCCCTGTTTACAGAACTTTATGATTCAGTTTTTGTGATTGGTTGATTCCGGGGTGGTTCCCTTGCAGAATTTATATCTCAGCATAGGAAACTCGGATTTGAACGTGCAGGTACTCGTTTCGACCGGTTCGTCGCGAGGATCGTGACAGTATTTTTCCTGGAATTTTTCGAGCAGATCTCGAAGGTGAAAAAGTCAAAACTGTGGACTGATGTGTTTGGGGACAGATTTTATGTGTAACTGTATGTTTAATTGTATCTTTTGGGGTATTTGTGCACAGTGATCGCGGCGGTTTATCTGTTTGGGCTTTTGGCGTGAAAAGGTATACTGGACAGCGAGAAGGTGTTACAGCTGAGGATTTCGCGTGTTCAGGTGGGTGGTTGTTGCTCGCCTCTACTTCTGACTTGCTCACTACGTTTATTAGAGAACCCCTCTTTTGGACATATTGGTTGATTGCCATGCATGTTTGATTAATATAAATGTGAGCCTATCATCTGAGGATAATTTGTGGACATAGCATGTTGGGAATCTTATCGGGATAATATTATCGTGGAAACGTGATTGCGAGGACATGCTTCATTGTGATAGTTAACATGCCATGTTAGCACATAGATCTCATAAAAGTTGGTTAAATGGATTAATTAGTGGGATATGATGACACACCTATGTGCGGGTACCACTTTGGGAATTATTATGGATCAGGGGTTATGTACATGTGTAGTTGACTGATGATTTTTAGCATGATGGTTATGTTTATGTGGATTTGTTATTCATTACACATGTGGAACTGTTATTTGATATTCTCTCTTTTATTCTTGCATGAGGGCTTTTGCTTGCTTGTATGGACATCTAGATAGGCCACTATTTTATTGCTACACTATCATATTGGGATCTGACTTAGGAGAAACCATGATTGCTTTCTTTCTCCTTCTTATTTAGACTTTCGAGTCATGTTGCTCGGGTTCGAGCGGGGGTCTGGGATAGTGTAGCCGGAGCCTTGGGGTCGGAGACAGGGTGTACTTGATGTCGGACTTGTGGGTTATCGCGGCAACCGCGGACAGTAGGCGGTTGACCGGATATTGATTGTTCTACCCGATTGTGGATCTTGGGTTTTGGGACAGGCAGGCTTGATGGCAGGGTATTGCGGCAACCGCGGACCTTGGGCGGTTGACCGGAGGTTGCTTATGCATCAGATTGGGTATCAGGTCTCTAGTGGATGGAGTTTCCCACTATTTGTTTATCTTGCATCAGGTTGAGATCGGGTCTCCCTTTAGTGGATGGGTTTTCCCACTTTAATCAGAGTCATGATCCAGTCCTGCTGATCTATGATACTTGTTACTGAGGCATTATACTTGTGTGGGTCGCTCCCCTCGAGTGCCACTCCGGAGTGTGTGCATGTATGACCGTGCCGGTCAGGAGCCGGTCTGTTGCCCTTAGGCTAGGACCGTGCCGGTCAGGAGCCGGTCTGTTGCCCTTGGGATGGGACCGTGCCGGTCAGGAGCCAGTCTGCATCCCGCAGTTGAGTTGTGAGTTAGCAGGCATAGTTGGCAGTAGCGGTGTTCACCGGTGTCTTGATTGGGTTACCCAGGCAGGAATATATGTATATATGTTTATATATTTGATGCATAAATTTAGCTATTATTTTAGCTTGGCATATTAGAGGCATAGTGGTGGTAGTTTCCTTTCTTCAGCAGCTCTGTTTACAGTCTTATCACTTATTCCTTTTCTTGCCTCTGGTAGACTTAGTAGGTACGCCGGGGTTTGAGGCTTTACCCACAGGGGGAGGCTACTGGTTTACTAGTGGTTCTCACCCCCATTGTTGTTTTCCCTCTTTTTTCCCTCCTGTTTTGCAGAGTCTTCTGCGGTAGTTGCTGATCTTCCAGTCGTTGTTCGAGGCGAGGGAGTCACGAGCTAGATCCTTACCACCCGAGGAGTGTAGCTGTATCCCCTGGAGGAGGTTCCTTATAACTGTCAGCTGGATTTTACTATTTACCTTGGGAAAGATCTTTTGTACTTGGAGAGACTGAGGTAGAGACTGATGTACTGTAGTTTTGTTTATCTCCCTTTCATAGTTGAGAGATGCTGTACTGAGGGCATTGTATGGTGATTATCTATATTTGAGGAGATGGATATTATACTTCATTTCATGTTATACAGTGATTGGATTTTTTATTTTACAGCATCTTATTTTCCGCTCTGATATTTGTGTAGCTATAGTACTATCTTTTGCAGGTTAGACGCTTCGCCTATGTGGGATTTTACATAGGTGGCAGATCTGTTGGCGAGCCCGGGTCGCGGTATCGACCCCGGGGCGTGACAACACTTGCCTTGGCCAAGGGCTTTTATATCTTAAAGAACAGATAGTATAGGATAGTTACCTCTCTACCGATGGTGATAGATTCCATCTTGACACACACATATCTTTACGCATGACCTACTGTAGCCAACATGTGTTGACTTTAACTCATGATTAGGGTATAAAGTATTTACACAATCAAACTACTGTAACCCATACGTAAGATAATCGTGGTGCCTCAGGTCAAAGGATCACTCACACCACTACAGCATGGAACAATTTACTGACGAGTGAGTAGACATCCATGTGATTGTTCATAATTGGTCACGCTCAGTGAAAATGTTCTCCAACATTCACCTGTATACTTGCTCTAGTGTCACCACACTAATGACTTAAGACTCGTCATCCCATAAGGAAAGCACAATATACACTGATCTAACCGGATTTATCACCGCCCTCGTGATAATCCTATGATCAGGAGCATTTAATAATTAATTACAAAAGAATACATGTCTTAAATTCCTAACATCTTAGGAATATGATTCTTTTACCATTAATTCTAAGGACGATTCATATATATATATACTTGACAATAATATGAATGAATAAATGCCAATTTATTAATTTAATGAAAGATATAAAGATACAAACCCTATAGTTGTGTCACCGATTGGCTTATAGGGCATATAACTAACACGAAACGCCTTCAACACACCGAATCCACGGTGCTACGTCGAATCTACGACGCAAACTCAGCCGATACAAAATATAGGCTTCGATGGTGATCCTTTGCTTAGATTATCATTGAAGAACTGTAGAAAGAATTTCTAAGCAAAGTTTAGATCAATTCGATAAAAGATAGATCTTGGAAGAACCGTCGAATTGACCTAAAAGAGGCTAAAGAGAAGAAAGATAAAAACCAGCCTCTAGGGTTGCTCTCGAGTGTTTTCGGTATTCGTCTACGTAGTCGAGAAACCCTAAGTATCTATTTATAGCCCTTGGAAACGAATTAGAGTCGGTTTAGGAAACTTTTTCCGAGATGACATTGTGTACCGGTACCAAATATTGTGTTCCGGTACTCAATGGTGCAAAACACAGATTTTTCTATTGTGTTCCGGTACGCGAGTCTGTATTCCGGTACGCAATACAAATTTCAAAAAATTCTGTGTCGGGTTTGAAGAACTCCAAGTGTGGTTCCGGTACTCAATGTAAAAACTGATTTTTCCAAGATAAACTTTATCCAAAACAGACCAAGTACCGGAATCCAAACTTAAAATAAGTTGTAAGTTAAAACCAAGTTCCTAAAACCAAGTCCAAACCGGTTTTCATTAATTTTCTGTTTTCAATGATTATAAACGAACTTTAATCACCATGATCTATATTTAATCATACCTGGGAGTTGACTTGGGCTCATGTTGAATCTTCAATGAGTCTTCGAAGGCTGATTTGACAATTTGATCCCTTTAAGACTCCGACTCAACTTACTGACTTGACTCACGAAATATGCCAACACCAAAAAGCCGTAATAATCTCCCCCTTTGGCAATTTCGTGACAAAACCCAAAAATACATAAAAGCGCTCAAGTCACTCATCTTAAACCAAAAAAATCGAAATTCAATGTCATCACCAAAACATTGATTTTCTTTGCGTGAAAGATCCAATAAATACAAACTTACATTTGAACCAAACAGTCCTAGAACATACTCTATGACTTAGGACTTGGAGTCTTAAAGTGATGTAATTCCTGCAAAACAAAATTCCAAACAAAATCAAATGTTAGTCGTTAGAAATTAAAATCCTACATTTGATTCGTCTTCCTTTTGGTTCTTTTGTTTTGTGGCTCTTTGAATCTTTTCTTTATCTCCCCCTATCTTGAGCATCTCCAACATGTTCTCCATATTCTCCCCCTGTCTTGAGCATCTATGTTCTCCCCCTTTGTGATACAATCATTATTTTCTGTTCTCCCCCTTTTTGTCACAAATTGTCAAACAGTCAAAATAGACAAAAAGAAACACACTAGAAGGATAAGTTCTTAGTTACATGCCCATTAGAGTTCTTGTTCATCACAAAGTGGAAAGAAACTAAAAAGCAAAAACAAGAAGGCAAAGAAATCACTCATCCTGATCTGAATCATTATCGTCCTCATGTGATGTAGGTCCATGAGATGTACTCGGTGCAGTTACTCTAGTGACCACATCGTCGTGTTTGCACCCAAGGATATCGAATATCTTCTTCAAACCATCCTCGAGTTTCTTGAAGCCTTTCTCCATCCTTTTCTTCAAAGATCGAACATCTCGATGCAAGGTCTGAAGAGTGACCACTTCATCTGGTTCCGGAGATTCTTGGCGAGGCGGTGCGCTCGTAGTGGCTTCACTTGCATAGCCCTTTGTATGTCCAAATGTCTTTAAAGTGCTAACTGACTTGGCTAACGTGATTCCATCGATTGAGCCTAAGCCGTAGTCAAATTTGGTACAAGAAACGTCAACACCGTGATCTTCCAGAATACGAGTAATTAAGATTGGATACGGTAGAAGGTCACGTTGTCTTGATCCCTCAATAACATGTACCATTTGCTGCCAAATTAAGAATGGAATGTTGATGTTGATTCCATTTGCACTTTCCGGGTGACCAAGGAAAAAGAAAAGTAGCAATCGATCCCATCGAATCCTTTTGGTCCCCATTGTAGGCAATAAGTTGTAGCAGACGATTAAGGACAAAATGTGATATTCTGGTTTAGGTCCTTCGATTCAACATATGACCTATTAGTGTGTGTCCCTGACTTGCAAATTGAATCCACAACAATGTCCCAATGGGTGTCATGCTGGAAATCACTATCTGTGTAGTAAAGACCAGAAGTATCAACAGCTAGCCCAAGATTTGCCCCAATTACTGCTGGAGTAATGTCAAACTTGACGCCTCTAACTGTTGTTTCAATAATGAAAGCCCCTGTGTCATGGTCCTTCTGGAGTATGTTAGCTCTCATATAGAATTCCCTGATGATCTCAACACAAAAACCCATCTTTGGTTGGACTCTGCCAAGTGGCCGAATATGACTTTGTTCCAAAAGCCTCACAAAGTCTGGCACCTCACGACATAGCTCGTTGAAATTCACGTGACGCTCTCCAATGCATGTACGGTTTGCAAATCTGGCTCGGCGTTTTGCACTTTCATGCTGTTCACTTTCATCAACATTAGATCTCCGTTGAGAGCGATCGCGTATTACTGGTCCACCGGTACTTCTACGCGGAGGAGAATCCGCACCCTTCTTTTTCCTTGGAGCCATAGGTGCTTTCCCTTTTCCTTGAGCCGTTTCTTCTTCATATTCTGATGAATGTTCAGAATCTGAGCTTGTCGTCCCTTCATCTCGTGATCGTTTAGTTGCCTTTTTCTTTCCAGAACCGCGACCACGTCCACTTCCAGTGGCCATCAAAATCACCAGTGCAAGTAGCCATGAAAATGCCATTTCCTACAAAGAACACAATGCACTATGATTTGATCGTATAGGAAGGTTTAAACATGTCTAAGAAGCATTCTAAACATGTCACAATTTATGATTCATCATTTAAAAACCATTTACATTAAAAACACTAATTTCAATTTCTTATATGTTAAGAACATATGTAAATGTTAGATTCAATCAAATAGGCATGGAAACATGAATCTAACTACATAGAGAGGTACCATTTATGTTCTAAACATGAGTTAAGGGTAATTTATGCAAGAGATTTCATTTAAAGCAAAAATCTACTCAAAAATCCCTAAAAACAACATCAAAACCTAAGAACTAGGGTTTTGAAGTTAAAGAAAGCAAGATTAATGTAGAAACTTACAAATGAGAGCAACAAATCTCTTGATCTTGAAGAGAATAACCTTAGAGATGTTTTAGAGAGAGAGAGGGAGTGTTTTGAAGTGGGAGAGATGGAATAAAAGGCTTGGGTTCCGAAATATAAAGAAATCCAGTCCGCGTACCGGTACCAATAAAACGCGTACCGGTACGTAGTGCAAAATCCTGAAATCTTCGTTCGGGTTCCGGACTGAAAAATTCATCTGATCCGGATCCGCAAAGGTAGTTCCGGTACTAAACATGGAGTACCGGTACTCAAGTGAAAAATAGGGATTTTCATGATTCGGGGTCCGGATTGGGTTTTTGATCCGGAATCTTGGTTCCGGTACTAAAATTCATGTACAGGTACACCAGAGCCAAAAAGCAAAAATTTCTTGAAACAAATCCAAATTTTGAAAACTTTTCAAACACCGATTTGTATTCCATCAAGAAATCAATTTAAGTGTTTTAAATAACGATGAATTCACATAGATGCCATTCAATCCAATTAATTTCACAAAATTAAAAAGATTTACTCCTAAATCATGAAAAACAAAGATAAAACATTATAAACCGTTTTTCATGTTATATTCATCAAATATAAGTCATCAAAAATAATCTTGAGATCCAAACTCTATCAAGATGTAACGGATTTATAAAGATGACTTACGGAGATTTCCAAATGACATCAATTTTGAATTCTACTCTTTCAAATTGAGATAAGCACTAAATTACCTAAGGGTGGCTCTTTGAGCATCTTTTTAACTATCCCACCTTATACCAACCAGGAGATTGTTCAAAATAAGAACTTTGAATTTAAATCTCCGAATGTTTCAACTAAAAATTCTCATAAAATATTTTCCAAGCATCCATAACATGTGGTAGCTTCACACACAAACCGGACGACCGGGGTGGTAGCTCTTTCCAACATGTGGTGGTAGTTTTCACACTCCTTTCGGATGTAACTCTTTTCACATCTTTTACAATTCATTTATTTACCCTTGTAAGAATGCAATCTCTTACGTGAAAGAATTAAATCCCAAATTTTAGTCTATCGGTTGTCTCAGTTTATCACAATGAATTCACACAACCGAGATAGATTAAGCATCTTAAGATCACACATGATTTCTAAAATTTGATGCTTATAACTATCAAAAACTCCTATAATGAAGTATCTTCAAGATTATGATTATGGAGTAAAGTTGATAATCCATATAAAATTAAATTGGAGTGAATGAACGTGAAACCCTTTTTTATTCAATACACTTGTTCAATAAAAACCCTTTTGTTCAAAAACAAAGTATAAAAACGAAGAGCATTGAAAAACATGTAATGCAAAGATTAAGAAAAATATGAAGGAAAAACCAATCAAAGCATTACATACAGTCATAAGCTATTTAGAACTTAAGACAAGGAAAGATATCACCTTTCCGAATCCAAAATCGCTGGATTTTGGATTGTCTTGATTCGTTGTGGCCGGGGGTTGTCCGCTTTGACTGTTGATCCGCCTTAGGTCTTTGCCTCGCAATAATCCACTTGTATGATTAAAGTTGTGGCTCGGACCTTTGGTGGGTTGAGTGAACTCCTTTGACTTGATGTGTCTTTTGAATCCGTTGAGTCCGCTCCGTAGATGAAGTTGCCGAAGGACTCTTCTTTCTCTTTTTCGGGCAATTCTTCACCAAATGTCCTTCAAGTCCACATAGGTGACAAGTTTTTCCCTTCAATTTCATTGTGGAACTTGAAGCATGCACAGTTTGGTTCTTTTTAAATCCCAAACCAACCTTGCTTGTTTGACCTAATCCGGACATACTTTCTAGTTTCTTGGAACCGGTTGAAAGCCTTTGTATGTCGGATTTGAGTTGATGAACTTGCTTGGTCAAAGCTTGGTTGGTGACATGAATCTCTTCAAACTGTTTTTCAAGAAAACCAATCTTGTCCATATATGATTTAGCGTTTGTCTCCGATTGGTTTAACTGTCACGCCCCGGGGTCAGAACTGTACCCCGGGCTCGCCAACAGATCCGCCGCCCCTACAGGAAGCCCCGTAGAGACGTAGCGTCAAACCTGCAAAAATAGATTACTATACTAACAGATATCAGAGCAGTAAGGAAAAACTAACTATGAACAGAAAATAGAACAGTCTCTCACAATATATACAACATATCCTCACCAAAATACAAAAGTCTCTCAAAGAAAGCAGAAAAGTACAACTCGATACCTCACTCCATAACTCTCAAACATGACACAACCAAAATATAGGGGTACCTCTATAACACACTGAAGCTGAAGGGGAAGGGATCTATCTCGCGACTCCCTTACCTCGGTCTGGAAGAGCTGGATCAGCAACAGGCACCGCAGGAACTGGAGCTGACGTCCCTGGGGAAAAAGACACCACGACGGGTGTGAGAACTACCTCCCACAGTAGTTCTCAGTGGGTGTCGCCAACAAGCCCGACGGTCTGCCCACTAAGTCTACTAGAGGCATACAGTAACACAAGAAATGCAGTATAGAGAAGCTAGAAAGTAAAACATCTACTGCTACTATGCCTCTATCTAAATGCTCAAAGGGCGGAACAGAATGAATATGATGCCACGACCAACTCTCTCTCAACTCAGATCACCCAATCCAAACTGACTGCCCCATAGGGTCCAGTCAAGCCTGCGCCTACCTACTGCCGTACATCCCAGAGGACCGGACTTACGTAGGACGTCCATGACTGCCAAAACTGGCTCAGCCAGAGGGACGGCGTCCATGACTGCCAAAACTGGCTCAGCCAGAGGGACGGTGTCCGTGACTGCCAAAACTGGCTCAGCCAGAGGGACACGTATCAAACCCAACTCCGGAGTGGTACTCGTGGGTAGCGACCCCACCGAGCAAAGTATCTGCACATCTCTGTCGATCTCAAGTATGGCTCATGCAGGCTATGATCCAATCACTGTCTCACTCACTGGCTAAAAATCCACACTGTCACTATGACCATGTCCCAAAGATCCCAGATCCACTGTCACTATCACTATCACTATCACTATCTCAATGATGAACAATCTACAGACTGCTACCAACACTACTCGGTCCCCAGACACGAGTACAATGCATCATAGCTACTAAACCTCCCAACCCGCGACCCGGGAAAAATCACAATGTCAGAACGACAAGGGTACAACCACTGGGGAAAGCTAAGGTGATGAGCAAATCTAAATACATGTTCACATTTTCTGTAGTCTAATTGTGCATGAATAAATAATTAACTGACAATAAAGCTAAGTTGAGTTTTCATGATGTAAGAGTTCAAATACTGCAAGTGGTTCAATGAGGTCATCAGATTTAACATCTATCAACTGTGGGTACTAACATACAGTTTGCACAGATTAAACAGCTCATATACTATCATGCATGCACTTATAATCATAGAATTAGAGTGCAGTCCATAGGTATTGAAAGCAGGATCACCCACCTGATCGCGCTAACTGTCCGAGCCGGTACAGATAAACAGTCCGGGAGTCGACAATTTCCCAGATCCACAGTGCAAAGAGCACAGAGAAGTGCTCTTACAGTCCTGGGTACAATAACACATCCCAATTATACACAATTCATACACATAATCACTATTTCAAAATCTGCAAACAAGGTTACTGTTCACACGCGAATTTCACCTGAAAATAAATTTTCTAAAATCCCAATAAAAATATCACGACGATCCTCGCGAAGTGTAGATGTCGATAGGCTCTTGAATCGTCGAATTCCGATGTCCGGATGAGGAGATAAAAATCCGCGAAGTGAGTGCTGTCCAGAAATCTCACAACAAAACAGCGGCTCAGAAATGCCTCGAAATCCGTGCCAAAAACCCAAATCTAGGCAAAACACTCAACACGAAAGTCGAAGATTTACCTCTCGTGAATCCAACGCCGCAAAAATCGCTGAAATCGGATGTCGGGGTAGCTCTGTGGAAAATTTTGACCGAAAAGCGACGATAACGGGCCTCCAACAGAAAACCGTCGCTCCGCACTTCGAGGCAGAAAACACAGTCGTCGCGGCTTCCAAAAGTTCTGAAATTTCACCAAGAGATGGGCAAGAGGGAGAGGAAAATCTTTGGTTAAGAGCTCAAGGGCCAATTCCCTCGGAAAAGTCCCCAAAATCACAGCCCAAGGGGCCTTTATATAGGCTCTCCCCAAAAAGCAGCCCAAAAGACCCACTTTCGGATTTGGGCCCAGGGAATTCGGGCGCCCGAAAAGTTTCGGGCGGCTACAGTAACGGGCCGGCCCGTTACTGTGCGCGCCCGAAACGCCCTCAGGCCGCCACGTGTCCCTGGAAGCTCCCCCCTGCACCCGGCGCACGGCGCCAACCAATGCCGCGTCGCCACGTGTCCCGACCGGCCGTCGTGCACCCGTGCGCCCGACCAACCACGGGGCGCCACGTGGCGCCCCCACGCCGACCCGGTCAACGCGCACGTCGCGCGACGTGCGCGGCCGCGCCGCCGCCGGACCCGGGTCGGGCACGTGTCCCGAGGCACCGCCTCAGCCGCCGCCGCCGCGTGGACCGGGTGCACCAGAACCCGCCAACCACACAACGCCACGTGTCCCCGGTCTACCGTGCACCAGAGCCAAAAGTTCATGGACCGCGTGCACCACACCGCACCAACCACAGAATGCCACGTGGCCTACCCTCGGTCCACCGTACACCCCGCCAAGTCCCGTGGACCGCGCCCGCTGCGCCGGCCAACCGCAGTGCGCCACGTGGCCCGCGCCCGGTGCACGCGCCCCGCGGTGGACCGCGCACCTGCGCCGCCCTCCGCCGCCGCGTTCTGCCGCGCTCCGCCGCCGCCGGCGCTCCTCCGGCCGCCGGAACAGTACCCTTTGTCTCGGTTTCCGTGTTTTCGCGTCCGGGCTCCGAAAAATTCAAGTAAATAGTCCATTTCGCTCGTTTTCGCGCGCTGAATCCAAATCCGAGGTCCGTTCGGCCAAATTCCGCTTCTAAAATTTCCCAAAATTTTTCGGAAAAGTAAACTTGATCCAATTTTTGTGCCGGGTCACAAACTGAGCTCCAATAAGCGCGCAAACACCTCACACACCCAAAATGGACTCTCAGCAGAGATACAAGCTCCGATTTCACCAGAAACCCGAATCTGGGGCCCGACACGCACACCCACACACCCAAAAACCTCCAAACCAATAGTAAACCTTGCCGTGGGGATCCGGGTCCTCACATCCTCCCCCACTAAAAGAAAGTTTCGTCCTCGAAACAAACACGGCTCAAAAAGGAGTCTCCAAGCCCAAAGGTAAGCATCCATCAGCACAAACTCCAACTCCCCAGTCGCCACAACTCTCCACAACTAAAAAGAGCAGCCAACTCTACGCCTCCAAACTATTCGAATTACGCTACAAAACTTAACAGAAAAAGAAAGGGCTCCACCAGTAGGAAGGTCATCAACCTCCAATTCTCAAATTTAGAAAACGACTGAAATTAGCGAAAAGTTCGAAAGTTCCGAGAGACCAGTGCCCTTGCCCTAAACCAACAAGAACAGGTTCGGGCCCTGTCCCTACTTCTGGAGTAATCTTTCGTATCTTTCATCCTGTTCGCGAATTTCAGCACAAGAGTGAGAAAATAAGGGAGAGAAGGGTTGATGCCGTTCCTGCTGCGGCAACAAAACAGGAATTACGGTCCATCCGTGCCCCTAAAAGAAACACCACTCTAACCCAGACCCCTAGAGACAACCTTCTAGTCCTAGGCGTCACCTACGCTCGACAAGTCGCACCTAACACAAAGCCGCTGAAGCCACTGCTGCAGGAAGGATGCCTCAGTAACCAGTAGAAATGATCTTCTGTCGTCCAACTTGCGGAAAGGCCACTATTCTCCGTTCGCAATCGAATGTTGCACGATACCGCACCAACTGGTCCATCCCAAGCGCTCAATTTGAGTCGGGGAGCTGCAACTGAATCAACACAACAATCGGCGCGCCGTTCAAAGTTCAGTTGTTCTGATCATGCCCAAAATTCGCCTTTGCTGGAAGATACCAGGATGAATCCAATCGCTAATGCAAGTCACAAAATCTCTACCCCTAAATTATACTAAGATGCGCATGCCCTGATACCATGCAGATAGATGCAAAAACTCTACTGAAGAATAAATGAGATGCACCGGTATCAAAAGAAACCTGAGCACGGAATGCTAAGACCAGAATAATACCTGCAACGACCTGCTCGGCTGCTGAAGTGACCTCAACCGGAGCGGCATAAATACGACCGCTCGGTGCCGGGGAACGTCGCTCTGGCTGTCGGGAAGAAGATGAGGCAACATCTGGCCTGCTATAGGCCGCAGAAGGATCGGCTGACTGGAAAGGGACAAACGGTGCAGATGCAGATGAAGGAGCTGGATGGCCGGCTCTAGGGCACACGCTCGCAAAGTGACCGGCCTGCCCGCAGCGAAAACAATGGCCCTGTCTCTGCGGGCACTGAGTCGGTAGGTGTGGGCCTCCACAGATAACACACCGATCTGGGCGCTGCTGCTGGGAAGCCTGCTGTGTGAACTGCTGCTGTCGTGGGGGTCGACGCTGCTGCTGTGTCTGGCGAGACGCCCCCGATCTCTGATGTCCCCGGTACCCCTGGCCCTGCGAGTGGGAACGTGGAGGTCTCGGGGGTCCCTGCCTGCTAGACTGCCCCTCCTCCGGAGATGCCGGGCGCTTCGCCCCAGAAGTCGCTACAGGGGCCGGAGATACCTCATCCATCACGGCCTCTCCACTCTCCACATACAAAGCCTGCTCCATCGAGGCCTCCAAGGTCTGCAGTCGGCGGGAGCGGACAAACTGGTAAATGTCTCGGCGAAGTCCTCTCTCAAACATATAAACACGATGGCTCTCATCCCTGGCCACATGAGGTACACATGCCAATAGTTGGTTGAATTCCGCTATGTACATGTGCACAGGCCTATCTCCCTGGCGGAGATTCTTCAACTGCTCCTCTAGTCGCTGTCGGACGCTCTCAGGAAAGAATGCTCCCAGCAACATGCTCCGAAACTCGGTCCAAGAAAGAAGCTGCGTCCCAGGTGGACCAGCTGGTCGCACACGCCGCCACCATGCCTCGGCGTTGCTTTCCAGAAAGTGAGTAGCCAGAATAACCCTATACCTCTCATCCACAAATAAGCTCTCGAAGTGGCGCTCCATGGTGGTAATCCAAGTCTCGGCTGCCCAAGGCTCAACACTCATGCCCGAAAAGCGGGGCGGATCGAACCGTCGAAATCTCATCAGTAAATCTACAACCTCCCGCTGCTCTGTCTCAGTCAACGCTCCCGTCGCCCCGGCCGGTGGCCTACTCGAAACCGGCTCAGCAGGAATCGCTGGCGCCGGCTGCACCACAGGGGGTGCCACAACAGGGGAAGAAGGCACCGGCGAAGCCTCAGGGGGTGCCACTGCCGGCTGTGCTCTCTGCTCCAGTAAGAGCGTCAGCCGCGCCACTGCCTCCTCCTGGCGTCTAGCCGCCTCAGCCAACTGTGCCATCTGGGCACGGAGCTCCTGAATCTCAGCCTGAGGTCCTCGCCCCGAGTCCTCCTGCTCGGGCTCAGAGGACGAAGGCTGCGAGCGCGTCACCATCGAACGTCGAGGAGGCATCCCCACCTGAGGGACAAAACACACAATCAAAACCAAAAGCAACACTCGACCCAATCTAGCGAAAGTCAAAAGGCATGTCCCCCTTCCCGAAGCACTATGTTGTCTGCAGCCAACATAGTCGCCACAGAAGGAAGGCATGTCTATCACTCGTCCCTATCCACTCGGGAGAGTTAGATACCCAATCAAGACTTTCGCTAAAAGTCTCGGCTCTCACGTGGGTCATCCTAGGGTTTAACCATAAGCCTAGGGTTCCTAAGTCCTCAAGACCTACACCCTAAGCTCTGATACCACTCTAATCTGTCACGCCCCGGGGTCAGAACTGTACCCCGGGCTCGCCAACAGATCCGCCGCCCCTACAGGAAGCCCCGTAGAGACGTAGCGTCAAACCTGCAAAAATAGATTACTATACTAACAGATATCAGAGCAGTAAGGAAAAACTAACTATGAACAGAAAATAGAACAGTCTCTCACAATATATACAACATATCCTCACCAAAATACAAAAGTCTCTCAAAGAAAGCAGAAAAGTACAACTCGATACCTCACTACATAACTCTCAAACATGACACAACCAAAATATAGGGGTACCTCTATAACACACTGAAGCTGAAGGGGAAGGGATCTATCTCGCGACTCCCTTACCTCGGTCTGGAAGAGCTGGATCAGCAACAGGCACCGCAGGAACTGGAGCTGACGTCCCTGGGGAAAAGACACCACGACGGGTGTGAGAACTACCTCCCACAGTAGTTCTCAGTGGGTGCCGCCAACAAGCCCGACGGTCTGCCCACTAAGTCTACTAGAGGCATAAAGTAACACAAGAAATGCAGTATAGAGAAGCTAGAAAGTAAAACATCTACTGCTACTATGCCTCTATCTAAATGCTCAAAGGGCGGAACAGAATGAATATGATGCCACGACCAACTCTCTCTCAACTCAGATCACCCAATCCAAACTGACTGCCCCATAGGGTCCAGTCAAGCCTGCGCCTACCTACTGCCGTACATCCCAGAGGACCGGACTTACGTAGGACGTCCATGACTGCCAAAACTGGCTCAGCCAGAGGGACGGCGTCCATGACTGCCAAAACTGGCTCAGCCAGAGGGACGGTGTCCGTGACTGCCAAAACTGGCTCAGCCAGAGGGACACGTATCAAACCCAACTCCGGAGTGGTACTCGTGGGTAGCGACCCCACCGAGCAAAGTATCTGCACATCTCTGTCGATCTCAAGTATGGCTCATGCAGGCTATGATCCAATCACTGTCTCACTCACTGGCTAAAAATCCACACTGTCACTATGACCATGTCCCAAAGATCCCAGATCCACTGTCACTATCACTATCACTATCACTATCTCAATGATGAACAATCTACAGACTGCTACCAACACTACTCTCGGTCCCCAGACACGAGTACAATGCATCATAGCTACTAAACCTCCCAACCCGCGACCCGGGAAAAATCACAATGTCAGAACGACAAGGGTACAACCACTGGGGGAAAGCTAAGGTGATGAGCAAATCTAAATACATGTTCACATTTTCTGTAGTCTAATTGTGCATGAATAAATAATTAACTGACAATAAAGCTAAGTTGAGTTTTCATGATGTAAGAGTTCAAATACTGCAAGTGGTTCAATGAGGTCATCAGATTTAACATCTATCAACTGTGGGTACTAACATACAGTTTGCACAGATTAAACAGCTCATATACTATCATGCATGCACTTATAATCATAGAATTAGAGTGCAGTCCATAGGTATTGAAAGCAGGATCACCCACCTGATCGCGCTAACTGTCCGAGCCGGTACAGAAAAACAGTCCAGGAGTCGACAATTTCCCAGATCCACAGTGCAAAGAGCACAGAGAAGTGCTCTTACAGTCCTGGGTACAATAACACATCCCAATTATACACAATTCATACACATAATCACTATTTCAAAATCTGCAAACAAGTTACTGTTCACACGCGAATTTCACCTGAAAAAAATTTCCTAAAATTCCAATAAAAATATCACGACGATCCTCGCGAAGTGTAGATGTCGATAGGCTCTTGAATCGTCGAATTCCGATGTCCGGATGAGGAGATAAAAATCCGCGAAGTGAGTGCTGTCCAGAAATCTCACAACAAAACAGCGGCTCAGAAATGCCTCGAAATCCGTGCCAAAAACCCAAATCTAGGCAAAACACTCAACACGAAAGTCGAAGATTTACCTCTCGTGAATCCAACGCCGCAAAAATCGCTGAAATCGGATGTCGGGGTAGCTCTGTGGAAAATTTTGACCGAAAAGCG
This sequence comes from Tillandsia fasciculata, assembly GCA_029168755.2. Taxonomy (NCBI): domain Eukaryota; kingdom Viridiplantae; phylum Streptophyta; class Magnoliopsida; order Poales; family Bromeliaceae; genus Tillandsia; species Tillandsia fasciculata. The sequence goes on from CM054954.1 coordinate 8,865,337, forward strand.
ACGATAACGGGCCTCCAACAGAAAACCGTCGCTCCGCACTTCGAGGCAGAAAACACAGTCGTCGCGGCTTCCAAAAGTTCTGAAATTTCACCAAGAGATGGGCAAGAGGGAGAGGAAAATCTTTGGTTAAGAGCTCAAGGGCCAATTCCCTCGGAAAAGTCCCCAAAATCACAGCCCAAGGGGCCTTTATATAGGCTCTCCCCAAAAAGCAGCCCAAAAGACCCACTTTCGGATTTGGGCCCAGGGAATTCGGGCGCCCGAAAAGTTTCGGGCGGCTACAGTAACGGGCCGGCCCGTTACTGTGCGCGCCCGAAACGCCCTCAGGCCGCCACGTGTCCCTGGAAGCTCCCCCCTGCACCCGGCGCACGGCGCCAACCAATGCCGCGTCGCCACGTGTCCCGACCGGGCGTCGTGCACCCGTGCGCCCGACCAACCACGGGGCGCCACGTGGCGCCCCCCACGCCGACCCGGTCAACGCGCACGTCGCGCGACGTGCGCGGCCGCGCCGCCGCCGGACCCGGGTCGGGCACGCGTCCCGAGGCACCGCCTCAGCCGCCGCCGCCGCGTGGACCGGGTGCACCAGAACCCGCCAACCACACAACGCCACGTGTCCCCGGTCTACCGTGCACCAGAGCCAAAAGTTCATGGACCGCGTGCACAACACCGCACCAACCACAGAATGCCACGTGGCCTACCCTCGGTCCACCGTACACCCCGCCAAGTCCCGTGGACCGCGCCCGCTGCGCCGGCCAACCGCAGCGCGCCACGTGGCCCGCGCCCGGTGCACGCGCCCCGCGGTGGACCGCGCGCCTGCGCCGCCCTCCGCCGCCGCGTTCGCCGCGCTCCGCCGCCGCCGGCGCTCCTCCGGCCGCCGGAACAGTACCCTTTGCCTCGGTTTCCGTGTTTTCGCGTCCGGGCTCCGAAAAATTCAAGTAAATAGTCCATTTCGCTCGTTTTCGCGCGCTGAATCCAAATCCGAGGTCCGTTCGGCCAAATTCCGCTTCTAAAATTTCCCAAAATTTTCCGGAAAAGTAAACTTGATCCAATTTTTGTGCCGGGTCACAAACTGAGCTCCAATAAGCGCGCAAACACCTCACACACCCAAAATGGACTCTCAGCAGAGATACAAGCTCCGATTTCAGCAGAAACCCGAATCTGGGGCCCGACACGCACACCCACACACCCAAAAACCTCCAAACCAATAGTAAACCCTGCCGTGGGGATCCGGGTCCTCACATTAACTTTTCTTGGAGGATTTTATTGTTCTCCAATAAACGTTCTTGTTCCTCCTCGAGATCATGGAGTTTGATTTTTAATGCTTGATTCTCGTCTTGAACTTCAAGTCGTTGCTTCCTCAACTTCTTGATATGCTTGGCCATCTTCTTCGATTCCGCAAGAAGTTGTTGGTATGCCTCAACGAGTTCTTCTTCGTCCAACTCCCCCTCACTTGATGACTCTGTAGGACCCCTGAACCCCCCATGCAGCTTTTTCCCATGAATTCACTGTGCAAACACCTGTTGACGGTGTATCTGGCCCATGGTGCATCAAAGGGATGCCACAGATGGACCCTGTGAGCTTTGGTTGGCTGTATTGGCCTTCGGCTGCTTTTGCCGAATTTTAGGAAAGGAATTTGGCCAAACAGAGGGTGGATTTGGATTCAGTGCGGAAAAAACGCTTGGAATTGGCTTTTTGTTTGCTTAATTCTGAGTCCGGATGCCCAAAAGCGGGCTCCCGGAAGTTTCGCAGTTTCTGGTGTTTGCGGGAGCCTCCGGCAAATTTTAGAGGCGGATTTTGGCGAAACGGACGTCATTTTTGGAATCAGCGCGCGAAAACGGTCAAGATGGGCTATTTGCTTGTCGTTTTTGAGCTGGTGGGTACTGTTCACGCCGGAATAGCGTCTCCGGCGATCGCCGGCGGCGGCCGGCAGCGGTGGGCAGCGCCGGCGGGCGGCGGCGCGGCCTCGGGCAGGCGGCAGGCGGCGGCACGCGGCGCGGGCAGGGCGCGGGCAGGCGCCCGGGCGCGCGGGCAGGCGCGCGGTCCACGGCGGCGGTCGTGCACCAGGGCGGTGCCACGTGGCGGCTTGGGGTTGGTTGGTTCTGGAGGTGCGGTCTGCAGAATTTGGGCCCGGGTGCACGGTAGATCGGGTGGACACGTGGCGTGAGGTGATTGGTCCGGTGTTGTGCTCCCGGTCCACGCAAGCGGTGGAGTGGTTGACCGGGGCAGGTGGCCGTACGGCCCGGGTCAGCCGCGACGTGCGCGGTCCACGGCGCGATGTGCGCGGTGCACGGTTTGCCGGGCCACGTGGCGCGTCGCCATTTGCGGGCGCAGGTGCACCGGGTGCAGCGGGGCCCGGGGGAGTAGTGAACTGGGCCGCGTGGTGGACCGGGCCGCACTGTGCGCGCCCGGAAATCCTAGGCCGGGCCGCACTGTGCGCGCCCGGAAATTTCCGGGCGCCCGAATTCCCGGACACAATGGGAATTATCCCAATTGTTTCCCTCAGCCTATTTAAAGGCAGCCCGAGCTCATTTCACAGGGCTTTTTCTCCCAACCTGTGCAAGATCTCTCCGAGCTCCCTTAAGCAAAGTTTTTCACCTCTAAATGCTGGATCTTCCTGCCAAGTTCTAGGATTTTAGGAGGCACGAATCCCGAGGTTCCCCATTTGACGGTGCGGCGCGACGTTGCTTTCTAGTGTTCTTCTTCGCCGCAGCGATAGTGTTTTAGCTCCCCTGGGCTACCCCGAGATCATTTTGCTGTGATTCTTGTACCGGCAGACTCCTAAGAGGTAGGACTTCATCTTTCATTTTGGTCGCACTTTCCCGTTTCGATGTTTTGGCACGGATCCCGAGGCAAACAGTGACCCCATTTTCTGTGTGGACTTCCTTGACAGCAGCGGGGTATTTTGGCCATATCTTTGCGCACGAGCGTCAGACGGAAACGAGCTTATACAACTTTTTCATCTACGAATCGCAAGGAACGCGCTCGTATTTTTATTGGATTTTTGTGAGATTTATTTCGAGGTGAAAATTACTGTTTTCGCAGTGAACAGTGTACAGTTTTTGCACAGATTTTTGTATGAGTGTACCCCCTTGCCGAATTTTTATCTTGACTACCGAACTCAGATTTGGGCGTGCAAGGTACCGTTGCGAAGCTATCGACGCGAGGATCGCCGTGATATTTTTCTTGGAATTTTCTGGGCACTTTCTGCAGGTGATAATTTAACAGTTTAGAATTCGAGGTTGTATGTGGTTATAAGTGCTATAATTGGGAGCCTAGTGTAATTAGTGGACTTTTTATTGTACCAGGAGTATTTCGGGTGTGCTGAATTTGTGGGAGCAAGGATTTGAAGTTTTGGTATTTTCTAGCTGTACGGACTTGGACAGTTGCACTTCAGGTGGGTGGTTGTTGTACTCCTCTCCTTGTTATGCCCACTAGGAATATCAGAGTACCCCTGATTTGATGATGCTAAATGTGTTAATTGGTAGACTCGCATGCTTTAGGGAGCAAATTATTGGTTATCTGATCCATGAAAAATTATTGTTAGATTGATCACTTGTTTTAATCGCTTAATTATTCTGGACTGTATGCTTAGAGGCAAAGCAATAATATTTGAGGACTGCAAAACTGATGATTATTCTTATGGGACTGTCACCCTAGCTTATGTCACTCTAAACTGTTATTCTGGGAAACTGGACAAAATTATTGGAACAATGCATGATTAAATTGGTCACATAATTATGTCATCTTTTACTGCTATACTATTTTTGGGACTTGACTTAGGAGAAACCATGCATTTACTCTTTTCTTCTCCTATTATTGACACTTGCGGCTTAGTCGCTCAGGTTCGAGCGTGTGTTGGACAGTGTAGTCAGGTATTGGGGGTTTGGGACAGGTTGGGTTTATGACAGGGTGTTGCGGCGACCACGGATCTTGGGTGGTTGACCGGCTTATACCATTGCATCAGATCGGGTGTTTTGGGGATCGGGCTTTCTTTAGTGGAGGATTTTTCCCACTTCATTGAGTCTCGATCCAGTCCTGCTATATCAGGTTACTTGTGGTTACTTACTTTCCTCGTGTGGGTCGCTCCCCACGAGTGCGACTCCGGAGTGCGCGGCAGACAGACTTTGAGTCCTGGGGACTCCTTTTGCTTCGGTGTTATGCGTAGGCTGGCATACCCGTCGCGGCAGAGCAGGCAGTGCCAGTGTCCACTGGCGGTCAGATTGGGTCCTTTGGACAGGCTTCTTTATACTGATGCATTCCTTTCTCCATCCGTGTTGAGTTATCATATAGAGGCATATTAGGGATAGCATTTTATCAGTTGCTTCGTTTATCTGCACCCCCTTTCTTTTCCTTCCCCTCTTTGCCTCTGATCACCTGGTGGGCATATCTGAGCTGAGGCTTTACCCACTAGGGGAGGCTACTGTTTATAGTAGTACTTACCCCCATTGTTTTTCTTGTTTCTTTCTTTCCCCTTGTTTTGCAGAGTCCTCAGTGGGAGTTGCTGGGCCGTCAGCAACTGATCGGGGCAAGCGCATCGCGGACTAGATAGAGAGCCTCCCGAGGGTTGTAGCTGGAGATTTTTGGGTACCTGGACTTCTCAGACAGTCTTTATTTATTTTCTTTTGGGACTGGCTTCTGCCAGCTGTTTGTATTATAGTGGTGAGCTGGGAGAGACATCTGTATTTTATTTTACTGTTGTACCTTTTACTTCCAGCTTCTGTCTGAGATACAGTAGTTTTAGTTTAGCTCTGATTATTATTATGCTCTTTTATTATTATTTCTTATCTGAGCAGGTTACCGACGCTTCGTGTATGTGGGAAATACCGCATGCACGGCGGATCTGTAGACGGGCCCGGGTTCCGGTTTACACCCGGGGCGTGACAGATTAAGTTGGTATCAGAGCTTAGGGATAGGTCAGTTGGGACTTAGGAAACCCTAGGCTTTTGGACAGACCCTAGGATAATAGGGCGTGAGTGGCGTGACATTTTGCAAAAGTCGGTGATTTTTAGTTAACTCTTCCTGTGAGTGAAGAGGGATCGACATAGTCTATTTCTGTTGAACCATTATGTTGGCTGCAGACAACATAAGGTTACAGAAATAGGGGGATGTCTTTGACTTTCGCTAGATTGGGTCGTGTGGGGTTTTGTTACTGATGCTTGGTTTCTTGTGGCAGGATGCTCCTCCTCGACGTCGGATTCCCACTCGGGGTGTCCCTTCGCCCCCTGTTGAGCCAGAGCAGCCTACACCCCCCGAGCTTACTGAGTTGAGGGCCTTGGTGGCCCAGTTGGCGGAGGGTCAACGCCGCCAGGAGCAGAGGATTGAGCAGCTGCTTGCTCAGAGGGAGGCGCCACCCCCGGCTGTTCCTGAGGCCCCTGTGCCTCCTGTTGCACCTTTTGTGCCGTCAGCGCCATCTTCGAGTAGCGGGGCTCCTGGAGCTATTCAGCCTTTGTCTGCGGAGGAGGAGCGGGATTTTGCTGACAACTCTCTACGTTTGTTCAGCGGGGACCACCTAGATTCTCGGGGCGGGATGCTCAGCCCCGGGATGTTGGGAGATGGCTTTCTGCGATGGAGAGCTTTTTCGGGACTTCTTCATCGACCCGAGGTATCGTGTGCACATGGCGGTGCACTGTTTGGACGGAAGATGCTGATTTTTGGTGGCAGCGGGTAGAGCCTTTGGAGTTCCGGATCACTCGGCAGTTACCTTGGGAGGAGTTCAAACGGATGGTGTTGGACACCTATTTTTCTACAGTGTAAAGAAGAAGTTGGAGGACGACTTGAAGAATCTGCAGCAGGGCGATCGATCGGCCCATGCCTATTTCCAGGAGTTCATGGAGTTGCTGAACTGTGTGCCCTTCGTCGCTCGTGACGGTCCACACCAGGTAGAGATGTTTGAGGCAGGCCTTCTGTAGTGTTCTGGTTTTTTCCCATGCAACTTTCCGTTGAATCCACGGTATAGGACACCTGGTATTGGTGTGCCTGCCCATGGTGCACAAAAGGGGTGCCGACAGATGGACCTTGTGAGACTTTGATAGCTGATTTGGCCTTCGTTGCATTTGCCGAATTTTAGAAAGGGTTGGACCAATCTGAGGTTGGAATTGGATTCAGCGCGGAAAAACGCTTGGAAACGGCTATTTGCTTGTTAGATTTGGAGTCCGGATGACCAAAAGCGGGCTTCCGGAAGTTTTCGGGGTTATTCGGTGCATGGGGGAGACTCGTGGACCGGCCTGAGCCACGTGGCGGCCTATTATTGGCCGGCTCACGCAGCTCGGTCCACGAGGGGTGGCGGCGGTGCATGGACCGCGGGCGGGAGACGCGTGGCGTGCCCTGATAGGACCGCGCACGCGGCACGGCTCACCGGTTTTTGCGGGGTTGCGGTGGACCGGGCGCATGACACGTGGCGGCTTCGGATTCGTTGGCTCACGTGGGCGCGGTCCACGGTGTGCGCAGTGGGGCGCCTCGGGACAGCGCGGCGCACAGTGGCGCCAGGCGGGCGGTCGGCCGCACTCGAGTGCGCCACGTGTCGCGCCTCGGGGTGTGGGTCTGCCGTACCTACCCCCGCTGACAGCGAGGGGACACGCGGCGCGACAGCGGGCCGCCTGGATTTGCGTCCCCTGTTTGGGGTGACGTGGCCGCCCCTGGGAGTTTCGGGCGCGTCGGACGGGAGGCGTACAACCGGGTTTCGGGCGCAGTGCGCCCGAAACCTGCGCCCGAAAAACACCCGCCCAACAGCACTTATGGGCTGGGCTATAAATAGGTCCTTAGTGTTTTTTTTAAGCTCTTCTGGTGGATCTTTTTCCCACAGGGAGTTCTTCAGAGAAATTTTCCCCCCACACTGGGTACCATCCTTTGGAGGACTTTGGAGATTTTTTGGTGGCACGTTTCCCGAGGTTCACGATTTTGCGGCGCGGCGCAACGCTTGTTCTTCGGCGACCCGTTTCGCCCTTCTCAGTGTTTGGGCTTCCCCGACTCACCCCGACATCCGATTTCGTCGATTTTTGCGCCGTTGGACTCACGACAGGTAGAACTTCAACTTTCGTGTTCTGAGGTTCCTCGTTTTCCGTGCTGACCTTGGAGTTTTCCGAGCACCCTTTTGACCCATTTATCTTCGCGGATTTTGGACAGCACCACGGTGTTCTTGCCATATCTTTTCGCTCAGACATCGGATCGAGGCGATTCAAAAGGCAATTTTCATCTACACTTCGCAAGGAGTCTCCTGGATTTTTCTCAGATTTTTGTGGATTTTGCTCGAGGGTGAGAATCTCCTTTTTCTGTGATTCTTTGTTGCAGAAATTTGGTACACTTTGGTTTGGGGTGTTCCCCTTGCCGGATTTTTTATCTCAGCGTAGGAAACTCCGATTTGGGCGTGCAGGTACTCGTTTCGAGACGGGTTTCGTCGTCGCGAGGATATCGCGATAGTATTTTCTTGGATTTTTCGGGCATTCTTCGCAGGTAAAAATTGGAGAATTCTGGACTGTGGTATTAAGGGACAGATTTTGGAAATTGTGAATGAATAGCTTATGTACTTTCCTTTGGGTGTTTTGTACAGATTGGTGGTGATTGTTTGGACTGAGCTTGAGTTTCGCTTGTGGGAACTTGGATTAGCGCTCGAGGTGTGTGATGTTGTAAACCTCCTATTTGTGATTCATCACTAGGCTTATTAGTAGGCTCTTGATCATGTTGTTAGGAGAACTGTGAGATGGACCTAGCATGCTTGTATGAGATCCTGGTTTCTTTCTTCGTTAATAAT
>CM054954.1:8873180-9038288 GCA_029168755.2 Tillandsia fasciculata
GTTGCAAATTAAGTAATCGTGCTTGTCAGCAACTTCCACATGGATAAGCCAGCTAACAACAACCTACAAATTATATGGTACATAATAAAAAATCCTTGTGGGAATTTCTAAACACATGGATAAGTCATGGAGAAAGATGAAATTAGCCTTCACCAAAAATAATCCGAAGTGACCATTGTGATGAAGGTCATAAAAGTCCAAAAACCATCAATCACGCACTTTGAATTAATTTACCATAAGGATCAGTTCCTTTTGAGGTTTAAGTTGCAGTTATTGAGTCAAGTAGGCTCTCTCGGAGGAAGGAATCAAATTGAGGCTTAAATTGCCATCTGGTAGACTTATTTGGTGAAGCAACACATTGCAGTTAACTAATAATACCTAGAAATGCTACGGCTGTGTAAGTGGGTCTGTGTCCATACAAATTTGTGAGCATTTGTTCCATAAGAAAAGGGCTGAATGCTTGACATTCCATATTCATGTAGGAGTTTAATTGCATCATCAAACCTAAGTCAGTTTGAGGCTTCTCAGAGAACGACAAATAAACAAGTTATGCCTTTAAAAGGTTAGCATGCTCATCATATCTAAGCATGATCATTAATAGCTTTAACCTTTCCAAAGTCAAGAGTGAAGCCATCTAGCCAACAATCAATTTGTTAAGATTGAACTAACCAATATTTTGCTAGCATCAATCTACTGTGGACAGCGTTCTCAATAAGGCAGGTTACTGCAAAACTCCGCCGGAGAGAGGTGAGAGAAAGGAGAGAAGGTTTAACATCTGATCAATCTATAGACAGTGATGTCTGATGGCAAATGAGAAACAATCACAAGGCATAACAACGTGATTAAGCAAAGGAGAAGGATATGGCATTACAAGGGATGTGGAACAAATAAAATGAGAGGAATTAGTAAGCATAGTGGGTAAGGGAGATCCAGAGGGCTCAGATGGACTAACATTAAAGGACCACGGAGAGTAGAGAGAACAAAAAGATGAGAGAGGAGGATTTATAGACTGAGAATAAGGGACGAAAGAAGCGGGAGGAAAAAGGAGGAGAGGAAATAGACAGAGAGTAGAGAATGAGTTAAGAAGTTGGACGAGTAGAGACTAGGCTAAGATCTTGGTTTTCCAAGTATTTTACACTTGATGTTCGTTCCTATAATTATGAATGGCAAAAAATTAACTAGACAGCATATTTAGGCCCAGAAAAATGATAGGACCAATCCAACCAAGTTCAACAAACAATGGCCGCAGATAGCTATACTTTGTTAGTAACTGAACATTCAAACAATCAAATGAAATTTACAAGGTTTCTTTGGGGTTTGGATTGGGAAAATATTGCTTTCCGAATATCTAGATCTCCACAGTATTTTGTTTCAAAATCAAGGTGTAGCAGCATAAAGCATTGCACTAAATTAATCACCATGTTCAGACTTACCTAAAGCAAGTAGTGTTGCCAAAATTTCATATAACAAAGAACAGCATTTGCACGAAAGACAAAATTGCATGCATTAGACATTGTAAAAAAAAAAAAGAAAAAAGAAAATGACAAAGAGAAGCAATCTAAAAAGGTTTAGGTATTCAAAAGGTGAATAATATTTTCAGAACAACTTTACAAAATCAAATTGTATGGCATGAAAGAGTATAAAGCAATGTGCAATTAGCAAATCCATTTAAGAATCAAAAGGAATCATTAGGCATTTAACATACAAGATAGAGCGGCGGAAGTAAAAGCATAGTAAGGATGAAACAAACTAAAAACAGAATAATTTACCAGGAAGATAAATTAAAATTAAATGAGCCAAAGGTTTCAAACCTGAAAATGAGAACTACTTAGGCAACGCGCAATCCGACGGAACAGTGGAACCATACAACGCTGAAATTCCGCAGGCTGAGTTGCTTCTAGAACCTCCTCCAGCTCACCTAAGAACATCACTTCCTTTGAACTATTCGTTATAGGCCAGTATTTCAATAAGCCCCTGATAACAGTGTCTGCAAGCTTGCAATCTTTCTCAACAAACTGCGTGATGCAATATGACAACTGCTGATGGTACATAGATATGCACTTTGGCTTGTGAAGTGGAATTAAAGCCCGGACAAGAAAGAGCTTATGCTCTTCCTTGAGTGGAAGAGCAAACCCATTGATTATACTTCCCAAAATTTCCAATAACTCCGCAATTCCATTATGCTTTTCCGTCTCGAAAATAAACCTATAGAAAATGTTGTTGATCGCCTTCCTGATAAAGGGGCGATGAACCATGAATTTACCGTAGATCCGGTGGAGAGTTGTCTTTAAGTACTCTCTTTCTCTAGGGTCTTCAGAATCAAAGAGATCGAGTAACCTGAGAACGAAGGAGTGATCAATGTATCTCTTGGCCAACTTGGCATCCGTCTGAGGCGACATAATGAATCTCAAGAAGAACTCGTAGACATATTGCAGGTGCGGCCACGCGGGGTCCATTACGGGTTCTTCCTCTTCCAAATCGACACCTTCGATGGCCTTATTTTCCCGAGGAGGAGAAGTGAGGCTCCTAAATAAGTTAATCGATACCATCTTGGTGATCTCTAGCATGGCAATCTCCGTAAACTTACTGTTTACGGAAGCAACATATTCAACAAGCTCCGAAAGCGTCTGTCGCTTTACTTCCTTCTCCTTGAGGTTCTTCGTAGGATCGGCGAAATCAAAGACGAAGCAGCATAAATTCAGCTTCTTGATGAACACACTCTGCTTTTCTGAGTTCGCAACGTCCCTAAAGCTCGGCAGTGCTTCGTAAGAAGGAGACACTAAAAGCCCGTTTGCCGCCGAATTGACGGCTTGCGAGTCTTTGCTGAGATGAGATAATCCATGATTTGAGACATAGGGGACTGAATTGTCCATATTACTACTAGTCTTTTTATTCGACAAATCCCCACTTTTCGAAGCAGCAGAAGAATTCGACGGCTGATCGGGAGGCCCTACTATCGATTCTCGGCTGTCACCGGACTTGGACGGCTTCCGAGGGAGCCGCCCCAAGAAGTGCTTGATCATAGTGTGAGCAAAACAACCAAAGAAGAGTTACAACACTCACTAGCAATATTTTTTGATGAATCAAACAACTCCACCCCCAATCTTAGAAACAGGGATCTTCTCCAATCCAAAGTGATCCCTTTTTACTATTTCCTACTCATTTCCAAATCCCCCTCCCCACCCCAACCCTAACCCCAACCCCAACCCTAACAAAATATAAAATCCCTCTACAACATTCCTAAGGAAGAAATTCTCAACCCACTCAGACCAAGAACATGCGATCAAACAATAACCCACCCAAAAGGGGGGCAATGAAAAAACTCATCTTTCAAATCAACATAATGGATCAAGCAAAACAATTACACAATGAAAAAAAAAAAAAAAAATTAAGAAAAGGCACACCCAACTCAAGAACCAGATACAGATCAAGGAAATGAAGAAAACCCAGATGGGATTTGTGGAGATTTAAACCTTTTTGTCACTTGGAGAGCAGATCTTTCCGCTTGTGCTTCTCAAACCTTCGAACTTTGACGAACGAGTAGAGCCCGAAACAAAAGAAAAGGACTTAACTTTTTTTTTTTCCTTTTCCTTTCCATCTATATGAAATCCCTTTTTTCTTTTCCACCCACTCCCTTCTTTTGTGAGCTGTGAATTGTGGTTAATTAATTTATTTTACTTAATTAGTAGTTTATTAATGAGAGATTATCTCCATTCTATGGGCCAATCAATTTTATTTTTCATGGACGCTTGTTTTGTTTAATTGTCAATATATTTTTAATTTATGTTTTTTAGTTAAATAAATTAAAACTTTTATTATATTTATTTATAGATAATTTGAGAAAAACATATAATTTTAATTATTTTTAAGTAGTAAAATTAGAATAATTTATGAGCCATTAAATTTATACATTTAAACTAATAATTGGCTAAATTATACATTTGGGCCTCAAACTTCGAGATTGGCCATTAATTTATAACGATTCATTCCTGTCACAAAATTTATAAATTATTATAATTAAATTTTATGATTCTATGTGAATTAGTTAAATAATTATATATTGTTAATATAGAAGTGATATAATAGTATGAGATGACGCAATATGCCGTATTATTATACGATCAGCAAAAACATTAGCATACAATCGACAAAAATGGACCATAAAATTTATTTGTGATAAATAAAAAACATAAGCTAAAAAATATAATAAATTAAAGCTCGACAACCAAAATGTCACATGTGTCATTCTAGAATTTACAAAAACTGAAATGAGTTATAGTAAAAAAAAAAAAAAAAAAATGTGACAAATAGTCAATGATAATTTTTGAATTGAGTGAGTCCAAGACGCACACTTCATTAATAGTACTTTAATAATTTTAAAGTAATACTGTAGCGATCCGGAATATACACACAGCCCTTGAGTGAGTGCAAGACGTACACTTACACTTCATTAATAGTACTTTTGGTGATCTTGCCTAAACATACACACAATCCAAGATCACCAGACCAGACGATATGGGACTTGACCCAGGCTCAGCCGATGTGGGACTTGACCCAGGCTCAGCCGAGCCGATGTGGGACTTGACCCAGGCTCAGCCGAGAGTCGTCCCGAAATATACACACAACCCTAGTGATTCGGAATATACACACAGTCCAAGATCACCAGGCTTGCCCAAACATACACACAGCCCAAGATTTTCAGACGATGTGGGACTTGACCCAAGCTCAGCCTAGAGACGTCGTACACTTTCGGCTGGTCATTATCTCTGATACCAAATATGACGACCCGGCCCACTAGCAATAATAACTTGTTTGGCCCAAAATACTTAAGCCCAGTTATTATTACTAGGTGTCCATGTCCTTTTATATATCCAAATACATTCAACTTCGCATCGGATGTGGGACTATTGGAATGTCACAGACTTCCCCATTTAGGCCTGACGATATCGAGACTGACGACATCGGGACTATTGAAATGTCACAAATACTAACAATGCAAAGTTGGATATGTATCGTATACTCTTTTTAGACAATATTTGGATAGAAACAAGAGGGGGATAGATAGTTATCCTCCTTTTGTTCTCCAAACAAGAAGTGTTAAAAGAGTTTAGAATTTGTGACCAAGTTAAAAATCCCAGACACTAATAGTAAATTTTAGCCAAAAGTGCACATACCAGTGATAAATTTTTCTATATTTTTCTCCATTCTCTCTTTATTAATTTAGTTGTTTCTCTTTCTAATCCTAAAAATAATGCTATTTGTACACTCTTAAAATTTTTTCCCTTCCAAACCTAAAAGTAATGCTATCTATACACCACAAAACTAGATCTAAGATGCATATCCTACCCATCAAAATGCCCTTCTTCTCCCTTGAATAATTTTTTCCTTTTTTTGTTTGCGTAAATTTTAATTTGGCCTCATGTGGAATAGCATATTTTCACTTTTCATTATATAATTTAAAAAGTTTAACTTAATTATTCTATATTTTTTTTTTGTTTTACTGTAATAATCTACTATTAAATACAGTTCCATGCTGTAGTTTTTTTTTAAAATTTTACTTTATTAATGAAATAAAAAAAAAATCATAAGGTAGTTAGGTGTAATTTTTTGAATCACAAAGTGACAAAATAAAAATATGCTAAACTACATAATAGTTAAATATAATTTTTTAAACTGTAGAGTGATAAAGTTAAAACACACTATACCACGGGGCCAAAGTATCACATGTCTTATAGTTTAACCCAGAAATTACAACTAATTAAAATTTAAAGATTAAAGTGTTATGCATCTTATAGTTTAAGTCGGAAATTGCAAAGATTAAAACACGAAGCCTGAAATGTCATGTAGTTTGAAAACCAAAAATACCCTTAAAAAAATAAAAATAAAAAATAAAATAAGACTTACTTGTCAAGCTATTGCTGATAGTGGTCATTGTACTTCAGTGAAATTTAGGGGGTGTTTAGCTATACGTAAGTCACCGTCCGAGATGAAAAAGCTGTCTATTTTTTTATATATATAAAACAGAGTTTAAAAAGTTGATCTTGAGGACGTGAACGTGAGCTGCAGATCTGCCACGTGAATAAGAAATCTCCGGTTGAAACGAATAGAGTCTCTTTTATATATGCACGGCTAAGTAATGTACAAGGTACAACAAAATGTACAATTCAGAGTTTACTAATGAAGGCAATCACAATAAGTAAAACAACTAAATCAATATCTACTATAATCCAGATAAATAAAATAACCGATCTATCTAACTAATCGAGACTAATAACCGGGGCGGCTCTATCAATCGCATCAGTCGTTCTCACAACATTGTCCATTATCCTACATCCTAAAGTACCTGAAAAAGGTGCAACCACTAGGGTGTGAGACACAATTGAATTTATCCCAGTGAGTACAATAAGCCGGAGACTAGTAAGTCATACCTATTGGTATACTATAAACGATATGGATGAAAAGTAAATCAAATAAAATCAACAGGTAATGATAGTAAGATCAGCAAGTATGAACAGGTAAGATCAATAGGAAACACAAATAAATAATCGATCTACAATGAAATCAGCAGGTATATACATGGTAATCATAGCATACAAGTGTAATCAACAGATACGGTAATACATAGTAATAATCGACCTACAAGTGAAATCAGCAAGTACTGAGCACAGTAAGCAATAGGTACAACCAATGAGTGACTACCAAAACCAGGAGATATGAATAAGCAGGGTAGAGTCAGTGAAACTGAAATACAATAAAGTAACGATCACAAATCATGTAGTGTGAAAACACATGAACAGTTGAAGTACCATAACAATTCATCAATCATTGGAATCACAAGGTACCAATCTGTGCTACTTTTGGTCACGGGGACCTCAGGCTAATGCCACGATCGGCACCTATCGGCTGACATATAACCCTGCACCTACTCGGTGATATATAGGGCTCACAGGTCTAATAGACCACTCTACCGATAAAGAACACCAATGCGGGGATCAATCCATATGCGTACGTGATATATACAACTAGTACTATGGCGATCATAATGTTGATGCTCAAACTCGCGATTTAGAGATCAAAAAGACGGCAATAAGCTGAGAAACTCTCAACTAGGATCACGAGAACTATGCACACATCTCAAGGGCTCACGATCCAACGACCGTCAATCGGCATTATGTTGAGAAACTCTCAATCAGAGATATCTCAAATCCATAGTAAATACACAACCCAAGAAAGGTGATCAAAACTACATCTCTGAGAATCACAAATACCTACTCAACAGGTCAAATATAATAAGCACAATCAGGGCGAATAAGAATCAATCAATGAAGTCATGCAATGACAATCTGACCTATGTGAACAAAAGTCGACCGATCATGTCATGAGTAGGAGAAATCAGTCAGACATAAGGTATCTCAAGTACATCAACAAATGCGTGCTAAACAATGATATCAATCTCCGACATGTAATAGCAAATAATCAAGAAAACAACATAGTGTAGAATCGGACAATTACTATCCATCAAGTATGGTTGCAATCACAAATATATGATATAATGTATACATATGGGCAAGATCAAAATATCATGCTAGCGGTCGAGTATAGGATCAAATGTTACGGTAATATCAAAAGGCAAGATCAAGGTATCCAATATCAATCACGTAGGGATGCAAGCACAGGTGAAATAATACAACTAGACCAATATAGGACAAGCATAAAGTAAGAGATCAAAGAGTCCAATCGAATATGGTACCTAGTGAGATTTCACTATACTAATGTCCAGATCGAAGTACCCATCTTAATGACGACAATCCGAGTCCATGACTCTGCCAAAGCCTCTAGGCACCAAGGAAATCTAGACATCACATACCACGTGTCAATACATCTCTCCTATGTCCACTAACTAACCAACACGCCTACCACTGCACTAAAGTACAATGCGACATAACTGGAGCGTCTGTCCCATAACCGACCACTAATAACTCGACCAACAATTGAGCCAACTCAACCAGAGTCCAACAGGCTCCCACAATAATCGATATCCTCTCTCTGTGACCCTAAGTCTCCAATACATAATCAAAACAACGATCGAAACATCGGTTTCTTTAACCGATTTTCGAAATATGCGATAAGCATCACTAAGGCCACCAAGACTCAACAAATTCTCTAGAATGTTTCAAATCATGCCTTAGGTGTTAGTGGATCACACGCTGTCCCAAACATCAATAACTTATGACATTGGGCCATCCACACAATTAGTGCGCCAAAACGGGACTTTAAAATCCTGAACTCCACCAATTTAGTCCTCGAGATGCCCATTTTGGCACTAGAACCACCCGCAGCCCTCTTGCAGTGACCAGAGATTTCAAACCTCACTCAAAGACCAGCAAATGAAGCCTATTAATTGCTGCGATCAGCAGCAACTCGTGCGACACGAATTCGAGCCCGGTATTGCCTAAACTGTCGTTTTCGGGTATGGTTCGACCCATAAATGTTTCGTAGCACTCCGGATATCAAACAACCTTCCTTGTTGTCCAGGGACACTCTCTTTTGAGTGTTGGGGCCGCTGCATGACAAGTGACGCAATTCGTACCGGGTTTTCGAAAAGTGTCATTTTGGCTCCGGAACCAAACGACGGTCGTTTGCTTGTCCATATTTCGCATCAGTTAGTATCCAATCAGCAGACGAAGCTTTTCCATGGCTGCAACCAGCAACAAAAGCTTGCTCCACTAATCGGAGCCCAAACGCTTATATTGCATTAATCAAGCCGTTATTTTGCGTGCCGTGTGCCGTGATATTCAAACTGGAAGGTCCCCGCACTTCGAACAACATATTTAGACATTCTAAAGCTGACCCCACACTTTTTGGGGTAGCCATGACACAAGAATTTTTATTGTGGCATTTCGCTGAACACCCGACGTGTAATATAATACTTCAAATGCGGAGTTCAGGAATTACCGTCGATATCATAAGTTCGGAGTCCAAGTAAGGCATAATCCTGAAGGTTTCGACATGCTGAACTCCATGCTCGCTTCTAGAGCGACACCGGGCATCGTGGAGAGCACGAGAGTACCTTGAAGTGCTATTTTTGTTGTCTTCGCTTGCAACAACCGTCACGCCCCGAAATTTAAAAACGATCTAAATTTATATATATATATAAATCAGAGTTCAAAATATTAATCCCCAGGACGTGAGATGATATGCCATATTTATAAGAAATTTTCGATCCAAATGAACTAATACTAACCACTTTAAATTAATAAAATATAAATATGGATGGTTTTGAATTTTAAAGTTTGGATGACAAATAAATTTTTTTAAAAGTTTAGATGTCTATCTACAAATAGGCAAAAGTTTGAATGATTCTGTTGTATTTAACTCTTATATATTGAAAAGTTTGGATCAAATTTGAAACTCACATCAAACTCAAAGGGCTTCATTTATCATCAACCCAATCCAATTTGTTGTCATCCTCATGCATTTTTATTCCTCTGCTTTTCAATTTTCTTTTGGTTCAGCTTTTCAATTTTCATGAGACCATGCACATACAATTTTTAGTCATTAATTAATCAAAAAGGAAAAGGACACTGTTGGCTTATGGGCATTTCTTTTATTTTTAGTCATTTAAGATTAATGTTTACTCATCTAGTTATCCGCGCGATGCGACGAATAGATTCTATTAAAATAAAAATTTTACAAAATATTTTTTAATAATTAATAATATAAAAAATATTAAATATATACTATTTTTAAATTTATAATTAATTGATATAGTATGGTGATAGCGTTTTACGGCGGATAACTACTATCATAGAACTAAAAACACAATTTACTGAACAAATAAAAATTAAAATTACAAAAAAAATGTATAAATAATAATCTCACTTGTTGTACAAACTAAATTATTCTTACAAATCAATTAGTAAAAATCTAATATTATCTCACCCATAATAAGAAGAAAATTTCAATATAAGTAGAAATATTTCAAAATTTGATAAAAAAAAAAAAAAAAAAAAAAAAAAAAAAAAAAAAAAAAAAAAAAAAGATATTTGAAAACAAAAATACATATTTAAATAAAAATAAAAAATTTAAATCAACTTGATTTTTTTTTTCATATATATATATATATATATATATATATATATATAATATAGATATATATATATATATATATATATATATATATATATATATATATATAGGCTTTCAAAAAAAATTTTAACTTTTCTATATATCAACGCACACATAATTTTCATAAAAAAATTAAAAGACTTTTCTAGAAATAGGTGAAGATACACTTCACATTATATACAATTAAAATTTTATTTTTCTATCCAATATAGAACTATTATTCTTAACAACATTCTATCTTTCTTGTATTTTCAAATTGCAATTATCAAGCACAGTAGGTTAAGGACTAAATGGTTGATATCTGAGATTCTAAAATTGAAATCTAATTATTTTATATTTTTAACTGTATTTATTTCTAAACGAAATAAGTAAAATGAATAACTTGCACTCTCTTTTTCTCTCTTAAAAAAAAAAAAAAAAAAAAAAAATCAGCCTATGAGCAATACTACACATACACCTCCAAAAAATATATATATATATATATAGTGATTTTATTTTATCCATCAATAATAAGTAGGATATTTTTATTAGTCATATTAAATAACTAGTAAGCAACATCCCACCCAGTGCATGAGTGAAGTGTAGAGTGTACTTTTTTTTTTTTTTTTTTTTTTTTATATACAAATAGTTTTTTTTTGGTGAAAAAAGATAAAATACATAAATAGTCCTACTTGGTCTCCATATATTTTTTTAATTAAAATAAGAAAAATATTTTTTATACACCTCATTTGGGGTGTATGATCTACACCCCATTCATCCTAGGGAGGGATAAATTTTATCCGTCATTTCGAAATGACGGATAAAAAAGTCTCCATTCTTAAATGGATGAGGTGTACATCTAACACCCCTAATAGAGTGTACCACTAGCATTACTCTTAAAATAAATTAGTTTTTGTATTTTCTCATGTACATATTTTGTATTATAGTTTGAAACAATCTTTAATAACTTTTTTTTTTTTCCAGTAGGTGGAACTGAGTGATGACTCATTTGTTGTAGGAAGAGATAAATCAATGGCACATTAAGACCTAATATTTTTTTATTAGTTACACAATTTGTGTGAAAACTATAGTTCCAAACTAGTGATCTTCTCATTGCTCAACAAATAAGATCACCAAAATCACTATTTTTTTAAAATAAATCATTTCTAGGGAAGTGACAATAAATTTAGTGATTGAGATTCGAGACCTGACATTTTCAGCCAGATACATGCATGCATAATCCTATCCACTGTAGTCTTGCTGGGACCATTCATCCCATCTCATAAAATGAAATTGACAACAACCATTAAGTGATGTTAACACCTACATAACTGAGTAGGTGGTGGGTGAATAAAATTTTATGTACAGTTGCATTAAATAATGAAGGTGCAGGCATGTTTCTTAATTTTTTCCACTACAATAAAATTATGCTATAGTGACACTTTTAAGTGTTTCTAAAATCTAAAAAAAAAATATCACTGGCAAAAATACCGACACTTATTATTAGTGTTGCTATATGTGCTATCGCTAGGGTGTATAGCGACACATTTTTGTAACGTGTTCTAAAAATATGTCTCTATAATCTAATTTTAGATATAGATGGAATATAGATGGGACACTTATACAAAAGTGTCACAAACATGTGTTCCTATAATTTAATTTTGTTGTAGTGTTCTAATTCTGAATCTAACTTTTTAAGAAAATTGCGTGATTTTGTAAGCACTAGGAACTAGGAAGGCGTTTGTTTCCATGTATAGAAAAACTTATGATCATTTATGCATGGTATGGTACTTATTTTTGTTTTCTAAATATATTTTGTATAGCAAAAAGTGTACGACTAGGTGATTATTGGCGACTTGCTTTTTATTTAACAACAAAAAATTAAAAATTTAAAAATAACTTCTTTTTTTTTTTCTTCTAATTTTTTTTTTTAAATAAATTATAGTCTATTATTTAGTTGGCTCCATTTTTAATTAACTAACGAGCTATAACAATAAAATAAATTTCTCCCAGCACACTAAATTACAAAGAACTAGTGTTTAATAATAATAATAATAATAATAATAATAATAATAATAAAGGGCACTGATACCAAGAAGTCAAAATCTAATTGCTACAATTAATTAATGCTTATAATATTAATTAAATTTTTATGATCATGATTCAAACGTGAGTTTTGACTCTTCAAAAGAGCACATAATTTTGTATAATTACGCTAAAGGACTTCTAAAAGTATTATTATTAGTTTGTTTTCAATTTTAGTAACCCACGAATGTGAAATTTTAAGTACCGTTTGGATACATAAATATTTTAATTATTTGGCATATTTTCTTAATTTAATTAAGAAATTCATATATTTGGCAAAAAAAAATATTTCAAAAAAATTATTATATTCGGTCATCAAGTTATTTTTTAGAATAAGATAAATAATCTCATAAGCTAAATATATTATTCTATCAAATCAGGATGAATGTGCAAAATTGAATAAACAAAAAAATTCTAATCTAAATTGATGTTTTTGGAATAAAAGAGAATGAAAATAACACCTTCATATTTGGGATTTGTAATTTGGGATGTTGTGCTAATGCCGACTCCTAGGGTACGGACCTATTAGGTGAGGTACTTCTGAAAGGTTAAAAGGTAAAAGATAATTTAAATGCACTTTCGGATTTAAGGCTCGTCGTTTGAAGGTGAGCGCGTATCGCGGTCCCTACGGCATGGGCCGATTGGACGAGATATTTTCGAAATGTTAAAAATAAAATATATTGCAATTGGCATTTTCAAATTTGAGACTCGTCAATTGGGAGCATGACTCCTAGGGCACGGACCCATCGGACGAGATACTTTCGAAAGGCTAAAAGTTAAAGAAAAAAAATGTGACCGAATATGGTCGGGTTAGGTGTAACCTTTATAGCGGCATAGTGACCGAGTTGTGGTATAGTGACCTAATGTGGCATGGCATGGTAGTATTATGACATTGAGTATGAACTAGTATTGTAGCGATCTTCATATCAGTATGCTAGTGTACTATTTGCAGGTTTTCTATTATCTTGCTACTATTTCTTCCATTGGACCAAGAGGTGTAGAATATATTTTTCGGTGGATGAATTCACTAGAAACTATTCGTAGTTCTCGCACCCCGTTGGTTTCTACTTTTTACAGATCCATGTACAGTCGGTGAGGCACACGACAGTGGAAAGAGCCCGGCAGTATAGAGACCTAAAGGTCTAGTGGTATTTTTACCTATTTTTGTATTAGAGTAAACATTGTATTTTGGTGAGGATAAACAAAAGAAATTATAACTAATTGTTATATAGCAAATGTTTATTCTAGTATTTTATTTCAGCTTTATTTTAGTTGTATTTATGTTGAAAGTTGAATGTTCAGTTTAGTAGTAGTTTTACTCTAATATTGTATCTAATTATATTCATTGTATTATTTTGAGACATTTGTTTCGTTCTTTTCGGATATAAGGAGGTTATTCCTCTGCTTTTCAATTTTCTTTTGGTTCAGCTTTTCAATTTTCATGAGACCACATACAATTTTTTAGTCACTAATCAAGAAGGAAAAGGACACTGTTGGCTCATGGGCACTTCTTTTATTTCTAGTCATTTAAGAATAATATTTACTCATCTAGTTATTCGCGCTAACTATGCAACGAGTAGATTTTATTAAAATAAAAATTTTATAAAATATTTTTTAATAATTAATAATATAAAAAATATTAAATATATATTATTTTTAAATTTATAATTAATTGATATAGTATGGTGATAGCGTTTTACGACGGATAACTACTATCATAGAACTAAAAACACAATCTACTGAACAAACAAAAATTAAAATTACAAAAAAAATGTATAAATAATACTCTCATACAAACTAAATTATTCTTATCAAATCAATTAGTAAAAATCTAATATTATCTCACCCATAATAATAGAAAGAAAATTTCAATATAAGTAGAAATATTTCAAAATTTGATAAAAATAAATAAAAAGATATCGGAAAACAAAAATACATATTTAAATAAAAATAAAAAATGTAAATCAACTTGAATTTTTTTTTTCTTCATATATATATATATATATATATATATATATATATATATATATATATATATATATATATATATATATATATATATATATATATATAGGGGATTTTTTAAAAATAACCCTATGAAATATTGATTTTTGCAAAATAACCTCGGCCAAATTATATTTGCAAATCTAACCCTCTTTTTGCCACCTCGGCGCCACGCAGGCGTGCCAGCGTGAAGGCGCTGAAGCGGTCAGCGCCTTCACAATATTCCTATGAAGGCGCTGAACCGCTCAGCGCCTTCATGCCTTGTGTTGAAGGCGCTGAATGGTTCAGCGCCTTCATAGGAATATTGTGAAGGCGCTGATCCCTTCAGCGCCTTCATGATATTATGCTGAAGGCGCTAGTGCATTCAGCGCCTTCAGCATACACTACAACCGCGGCCAGGACTTAGTCATTTTTGGTGGAAAAATGGCTAAGTCCTCAGCATACACTACACAGATCAGGTTATAGAGACATTACCTGATTACTGTGTGCATGGCTCAGTGGTCTGGCGTGCACGGACAGTCCTGATATGCTTTCATATCGTGGAGATGCACGTGCCAGACCGAGTCATGCGGCAGTTCGGTCTCCTGCAGCATATCCCTGTCAATGTGGTGTCCATCCCACGCATCACAGTACGTGGGCGTGCGGAGGAGGACTGGATAGCATTTCATGCTGACCACATTGAGAGGTGGTCCGAGAGGCTTAATCATATTTTTGATCAAGCCCCGGCTGCTGGTGATGACCCTGTGCAAGCGGCATCCATATATATGGAGTGGTACTGGAGGATTACACGACGATGGATTTCTCATCCAGTAGAGCGTCCTCCGCTGACTTTCCACCCTCGTGGACATATCGAGAGATCAATGGTATTAAAATTTATATATAATTTTACTATATTCAACTTTCCTGAACTGCAAATTTAATTTAATTTCTAATTTATAATGCAGGCCGACACACTACGACATATTAAAACCATTGTCGACCAGATTGCGCAGCACCCACCGCCGACTGATACTATTGTTCGGACTATGAGAGAAATAAGCGGCGATATTCAGATGGCACTACAGCATGTACCATCTGAACCTACGACCGGAGAGGCAGCTCGACCTTCAAATGAGGGAGCGACCTCGAGTCATCAGGTACGATTTAGCATAGAATTCAAATTAAGATTTCAAATTCATATTAACAAACTATTTACACTCTTTCAGGTGCCACGATCTCCATCTCCGACCATTCAGGCACCGATGACAGGACCTTCGACGTCAGCTTCGCTCCCGCCGCCAGTCCCACGGACATCATTTTCATCGACATATTCACGCCGTCGTCCAAGGTCATCATCGCCACACGAGATCGAGCATATAGCGTCACAGGATGAGGGTGGTATCATCGAGGAGCTCGATCAGTCGGCAGCAGTCGAGCTTCTCGATGATATACCTATCATCGACCTTGCTGTTCCACGTGGCGAGGGCGAGGGCGAGGCGAGGGCGTGGACGTGGGCGTGGGCGAGGACGTCGAGGTCGAGGACGTGCTCAAAATTGAGCTTTTGAGCTCAATTTTTGTAAATTTTATTCTTTCATGTTACTCAACTCGATTCTGTGAATGAAATGATTGCTGGTTGATTGATCAATGTTATTTGTTGGTGTTTGTGAATGTATTTTGTCAATGCATGAACTTATTGTACAATTTTGGGATTTTTTTAATGTGCTGTTAAGTGTTGGGTGTGAGCCCAGCTAAAGGCGCTGAGCCACTCAGCGCCTTTAGTGTTCTGCACTAGAGGCGCTGAGCGACTCAGCGCCTTCATTGTAAATAACTAAAGGCGCTGATCCGCTCAGCGCCTTTAGTGTATATCACTAAAGGCGCTGATCCGATCAGCGCCTTTAGTGTAAATCACTAAAGGCGCTGATTCGCTCAGCGCCTTTACAGAGAAGTCACTTTGGCTCACACTGAGGACTTAGCCATTTTTCCACCAAAAATGACTAAGTCCTGGCCGCGGTTGTAGTGTATGCTGAAGGCGCTGAATGCACTAGCGCCTTCAGCATAATATCATGAAGGCGCTGAAGGGGTCAGCGCCTTCACAATATTCCTATGAAGGCGCTGAACCATTCAGCGCCTTCAACACAAGGCATGAAGGCGCTGAGCGGTTCAGCGCCTTCATAGGAATATTGTGAAGGCGCTGACCGCTTCAGCGTCTTCACGCTGGCACCCCTGCGTGGCGCCGAGGTGGCAAAAAGAGGGTTAGATTTGCAAATATAATTTGGCCGAGGTTATTTTGCAAAAATCAATATTTCATAGGGTTATTTTTAAAAAATCCCCTATATATATATATATATATATATATATATATAGGCTTTCAAAAAAAAAATTAACTTTTCTATATATCAATGCACACATAATTTTCATAAAAAAATTAAAAGACTTTTCTAGAAATAGGTGAAGATACTCTTCACATTATATATAATTAAAATTTTATTTTTCTATCCAATATAGAACTATTATTCTTAACGATATTCTATCTTTCTTGTATATTCAAATTGCAATTATCATGCACAGTAGGTTAAGAACTAAATGGTTGATATCTGAGATTCTAAAATTGAAATCTAATTATTTTACATTTTTAGCTATATTTATTTCTAAATGAAATAAGTAAAATGAATAACTTGCACTCTCTTTTTCTCTCTTAAAAAAAAAAATAATAAAAAATAAAAAATAAAAAATAAATCAGCCTATGAGCAATACTACACATACACCTCCAAAAAAAATATATAATTTATATTTTATCCATCAATAATAAGTAGGATATTTTTATTAGTCATATTAAATAACTAGTAAGCAACATCCCACCCATTGCATGAGTGAAGTGTAGAATGTACTTTTTATTTTATCCGTCACTTCGAAATGATGGATAAGAAAGTCTCTATTCTTAAATGGATGAGGTGTACATCTAACATCCCTAATGGAGTGTACAACTAGCATTACTCTTAAAATAAATTAGTTTTTGTATTTTCTCATGTATATATTGTATTATATATAGTTTGAAACAATCTTTAATAAAAATCACAACTTATTGTGGCTCTAAAGTGAACTTTCTAACCTTTTTTTTTTTTTTCTTTTTTTTTTTTTTTTTTTTTTTTTTCCAGTAGGTGGAACTGAGTGATGACTCATTTGTTGTAGGAAGAGATAAATCAATGACACATTAATACCTAATATTTTTTTATTAGTTACACCATTTGTGTGAAAACTATAGTTCCGAACTGGTCTTCTCATTGCTCAACAAATAAGATCACCAAAATCACTATTTTTTTGAAATAAATTATTTCTAGCGCAAGCGACAATAAATTTAGTGATTGATATTCGAGACCTAACTTCGAAGCCTAATTATTTTATATTTTCAGCCAGATACATCCATGGATAATCCTATCCACTGTAGTCTTGCTGGGACCATTCATCCCATCTCATAAATTGAAATTGACAACAACCATTAAGTGATGTTAACACCTACATAACTGAGTAGGTGGTGGGTGCATAAAATTTTATGTACAATTGCATTAAATAATTAAGGTGCTTGTTTCTTAGTTTCTTCTAATTCTGAATTTAACTTTTTAAGGGCTCGTTTGGCAACGGAATAAAAAAAAAAAATAGATATTTCAAGAATAAATATAAAATATGGAACTAGTGTAAAAAAACGTTTGGAATGATTTTAGGGATAAAAAATTTTGTGTTTGATATGATAATGAGGAATAAAAAAAATAAAGAGTATTAGTTGTTTTAAATAACTTTTTTGCCCTTAAATTTTATTATGTAATAATAAAATGAGAGATGGTGTCTCGGTAGACATGGAAGGATATTTAAGTAAAAAATATGAGGATGGTTGGGAAGAATGAGAACTGTAATTTCTACTTATTCTAGTTGTACTGAAATAAATTATACCAATTAATTTCTGATGTGTTTGAAAGAATAAAAAAAATATTCCTCTTATTTTTATTTCAATTTCAATTCCAAAAAATTGCGTTATTTTGTAAGCACTAGGAACTAGGAAGGCGTTTGTTTCCATGTATTGAGTAGAATAAGTCACTATAGAAAAACTTATGATCATTTATGCATTGTATCGTACTTATTTTTGTTTTCTAAATATATTTTGTATAGCAAAAAGTGTAGGACTAGCTTTTTATTTAACAACCAAAAATTAAAAATCTAAAAATAACTTTTTTTTTTTCTAATTTTTTTTAAAAAATAAATTATCATCTATTATTTCACTTCGATATAATTAATAAAATTCACCTCATCCTTGAATAGATGGGATGTAAGATGTACACTCTCTTAGAGGTGTACAAAAACCCTAAAATAAATTTCTCCTAACACACTAAATTACAAAGAATTAGTGTTTAATAATAATAATAATAATAATAATAATAAAGGGCACTAAACCAAGAAGTCAAAATCTAATTGCTACAATTAATGCTTATAATATTAATTAAATTTTTATGATCATGATTCAAACGTGAGTTTGACTCTTCAAACAAGCACATAATTTTGTATAATTACGCTAAAAGACTTCTAAATGTATTATTATTAGTTTGTTTTCAATTTTAGTAACCCACGAATGAGAAATTTTAAGTACCGTTTGGATACATAAATATTTTATTTGGCATATTTTCTTAATTTAATTAAAAAATTTATATATTTAGCAAAAAAAGAATATTTCAAAAAAAATATTATATTCGGTCATCAAGTTATTTTTTAGAATAAGATAAATAATCTCATAAGCTAAATATATTATTCTATCAAGATGAATGTGTAAAATTGAATAAACAAAAAAATTCTAACCTAAATTGGTGTTCTTGGGGTAAAAGAGAATGAAAATAAGACCTTCATATTTAGGATTTGTAATTTGGGATGTTGTGCTAATGTCGACTCCTAGGATCACTACAAGAAAAGCGGCCTTTGGCGACGCTTTTAGAGTCACATAACGACGCGTAAAAGCGTCGTCAATGTGGTCGCCGACGCTTTATAAAGCGTCGGGAAGTGGGTCGGTAAGTGCAGTGACGAGAGAAATATGGCGACGCTTACAAAAGTGTCGGTAAATATGCCGTCGTGTTTTTTCCGACGCATGAGAGCGTCGTTATTTTCGTCGGTAACAGCAATCTATTGTCGACACATTAAAGCGTCGACAAATGATCATCGATTTACGACGCTATGAAGCGTCGCATATTTTCCTTTTTCTCGACGCATGAAAGCGTCGTTATTTTGGTTGGTAATAGAAATCTATTGTCGACGCATTAAAGCGTCGGCAAATTATCATCGAAAAAAGTCATATTACGACGCTTTAATGCGTCGACTATTTTTCTTTTTCCCGACGCATGAAAGCGTCGTCATTTTGGTCGGTAATAGAAATCTATTGTCGACGCATTAAAGCGTCGGCAAATGTATATATATATATATATATATATATATATATATATATATATATATATATATATATATATATATATATATATATATATATATAATTTGCAATACAAACAAAAATTCAAGTAAGAACTAAAATCTATTTCTCATACACATTTCTAATCAAAGAACTAATCACAATGACAACAATATAAATAAATAGTCAAAATATAAACTTCATTCCAAATGTATTTTGTTACTAAGTCAAAACAGTAACAATCTATTTGCATATAAAGTTAGTTACAAAAGTATGATACTTCTAAGTTAACAGACCCATTAGGTGAGGTATTTCTGAAAGATTAAAAGATAAAAGGTAATTTAAATGCACTTCGGATTTAAGGCTCGTCGTTTGGAGGTGAGCGCGTATCACGGCCCTACGGCATGGACCCATCGGACGAGATATTTTTGAAAGGTTAAAAATAAAATATATTGCAATTGGCATCTTCGAATTTGAGACTCGTCAATTGGGAGCATGACTCCTAGGGCACAGACCCATCGGACGAGATACTTTCGAAAGGCTAAAAGTTAAAGAAAAAGAATGTGACCGAATATGGTCGGGTTAAGTGTAACCTTTATAGCGGCATAGTGGCCGAGTTGTGGTATATAGTGGCCTAATGTGGCATGGCACGGTAGTATTATGGCATTCAGTATGGACTAGTATTGTAGCAATCTTCATATCAGTATGCTAGTGTAGTATTTGCAAGTTTTTCTATTATCTTGCTACTATTGCTTCCATTGGACCAAGAGGTATAGAATATGTTTTTCGGTGGATGAATCCACTAGAAACTATTTGTAGTTATCGCACCCCGTTGGTTTCCACTTTTTACAGATCCAGGTACAGTCGGTGAGGCACACCACAGTGGTAAGAGCCCAGCAGTATAGAGACCTAAAGGTCTAGTGGTATTTTTACCTATTTTTGTATTAGAGTAAAGATTGTATTTTGATGAGGATAAACAAAAGAAATTATAACTAATTGTTATATAGCAAATGTTCATTCTAGTATTTTATTTCAGCTTTATTTTAGTTGTATTTATGTTGAAAGTTGAATATTTAGTTTAGTAGTAGTTTTACTCTGATATTGTATCTAATTATATTCATTGTATTGTTTTGAGACGTTTGTTCCGTTCCTTTCGGATATAAAGAGGTTATGCCCGATTAACGGGTCTGTCAGCGTGCCCGAACTGACCAAATAGACGGCCTCGAAGTATGACACATTGTAACTTGCCTGCCGGTTGCCGATGCTCCTGTTAGTTATATGCCCTATAAGCCAATCGGTGACACAACTATAGGGTTTGTATCTTTGTATCTTTCATTAAATTAATAAATTGGCATTTATTCATTTATATTATTGTTAAATACATATATATATATATATATATATATATGAATCGTCCTTAGAATTAATGGTAAAAGAATCATATTTCTAAGATGTTAGAAATTTGAGACATGTATTCTTTTATAATTAATTTTTAAATGCTCCTGATCATAGGATTATCACGGGGGCGGTGATAAATCCGGTTAGGTCAGTGTATACTATGCTTTTCTCATGGGATGATGAGTCTTAAGTCATTAGTGTTGTGACACTAAAGCAAGTATACAGGTGAATGTTGGAGAACATTTTCACTGAGCGTGACCAATTATAAACAATCACATGGATATCTACTCACTCGTCAGTAAATTGTTCCATGCTGTAGTGGTGTGAGTGATCCTTTGACCTGAGGCACCACGGTTATCTTACGTATGGATTATTGTAGTTTGACTGTGTAAATACTTTATACCCTAATCATGAGTTAAAGTCTACATATGTTGGCTACTGTGGATCATGCATAAAGATAAGTGTGTGTTAAGATGGAATCTATCACCCTCGGTAGAGAGGTAATTATCCTATTCTATCTGTTCTTTAAGATATAAAAGTCTTTGGCCAAGGCAGTGTGATTTTATGAAAAGGAGTTTTCATATATCAGTTACTGATCAGATAAGATATATAATTGAGTAATGGGGTCAATTAGGACAAGTGATAGAAGAATTTAATCACACGATAACTACACCTAGAGGTTTAGTCTATTATCCATTCTACTTGGATTACCGCGACATACTGCTAGGTGTCACTCGTGGATTGTGGGACCCACATGAGTGTTGATCACACTCAATTGGGAGAATCAAAAATATTTTGGTCCATCGAAAAGAGTTCCGATGGTGACAATAAAAGAGTTTAGCGTCACATCTCACAACCAGGTAGAATTGAACCTATGTGGTCACACATAATAAAGATTGCGTGTAATTTGTGCTTAGAGAATTTATAGAGACCATTTTACTAAAATAATAATGTATTTGCTTTTTTGCTAAGCTAGGTAGCAATATATATATATATATATATATATATATATATATATATATATATATATAGAGAGAGAGAGAGAGAGAGAGAGAGAGAGAGAGAGAGAGAGAGAGAAATCAATTAACTTAATGAAAGAATACTCTCACTTATTAATTAATATTAAGTTATAAAAAAGAGTTTTCATTTATTAACATTAAGTTTCTCTCTCTCTCTCTCTTTTTCATTTCCTCCTACCCAATGAATGAGAGGAGTTTACTCTCCTCTCATTTATGGCTCATAAGCCTATAATAGAGAGGAGTAATCTCCCTCAACAAATGGCATAATAAAAAGAGAGTAATCATATAGTAATTATAAAGAGAATCATATGAGAATCATATGAGAAATCATATGAAGTAATCATATAGAGTATATGAAGTAATCATATAGTTCTCTTAATCATTTAGAGTTCTCTTTAATCATTAGAGAGAAGTCTTCCACGATCATTGGTCTCTATATATTATAGTTAATTCTCTTGAAATTGCTAGCACAATTTGAGAATTAATTATTCTCCACATTGATACAAGAAATCACGAAAGGAGTTTCGAGATTATATTATGTGAAACACAGATCCCGTAGCAGCCTTGTGTGGATACACATAGAGGCCGGACAGTTGTGTGGCTCAAAGGACCGGAAGTTCAGATCCAATATCAACCGACAGACAATTTCGGTAATCAACAAATGTTGAAATTCTAACCCTTCTTCTAATTAGATTAGAATAATAATTTTTATGTGTCTCACGAGATAATCTTGTAACATATTTATATATATACACTAATATCATAAATGTTATGATGTTAAGGTATATATGATTAGATCATATTTATGATCATAAAATTATTTCCGCTGCATTAAATGCGCATGCAGGCGCATTCGTTTCCTTACAGCTCCATCTTCACTTGTCTCCGGGCTACCAATAATAAGCTTTCAAATCCTTATACATCGTAGTGTCACCTGGGTGAATAGCATACGGGGAGTCGTGATCCTCCCTTGAGATCTTCTTCTGAATCTCCGAGTCATTGGGCACACACATTCTACCCTGAAACCGCAATGCTGCGTTAGAGTCGACGCCAAATCCTCCGTGCGCCCGCACTCAATGTCAGTCCGCACCTTTTGGAAGTTCACATTAGTTACTTGTTTCTTTTTGATTTTTTCGAACAAAGTGGGTTGTACAACGAGGGTCATGAGTTTCACCGGTGTGCCGGGTGCAACAACTTCCAACTGAAAAAAAAAAATAATAATAATAAAAAAAAAAAGTTAATTGAACTATGTGATAAAGTTTAGAAAAGTTTGCGCAAAAATTAAAAGTTCAACAATTATTTACAAATATGCTAACTTTAGAAAAAAGTTGTACATTTATCCCCAAAGTTATATATATATATATATATATATATATATATATATATATATATATATATATATATATATATATATATATATATATATATATATATATATAGGCTAATAGCACCAAGCCATTGGTGCTATCAAGTTTTTAGTCGTTGGATGAAAAATATGCGGTTGAGATTATAGTGGTCCCTTAGGGTTTACTAGGTGGTTGGTTGAATAGTAAAAATCTTAGGGGATCACTATAATCCTAACCGCATATCTTTTCATCCAACGGCTGAAAACTTGATAGCACCAATTGTTAGGTGCTATCGATAGTATTCTACCCGTACTATATATATACACAACGATTTGAACATGTTACTAGAGGTGCATCTACTCGAGTTTGAGACATGACTTAATTAGGGACCCGTTTGGTCTAAATTGTAAAAAAATAATTTTTACATAATTAATTTTGGTTAGAAAAATTAATTTTGGTTGAAAATTATAGAGCGTTTGATTGAATTCAGACAGAAAGCGTTTTTTTTTTTTTTTTAAGTGACTTTTTGTTGCTGTTAGGTAAAAAAAAAATTGTTGTTTGCAAATTCTTATTTTTTACTAAATTTTATTTTAAAATAATTTGAAATTTTAATATAATTTAAATTTTAATATAATTTAAATTTTAATTTGCACAGAAATTTAAATTTTGATATTTTAATTTAAAATATAAATTTTAAATTTGAAAATTTAAATTTAAATTTTTAATTTCAAATTTAATATCTAAATTGTTAATTTTAAAATTTGAATTTGAATTTGAATTTGAATTTAAAGTTTAAATATAAAATAAAAATAAAAATTTAAAATTTCAGTTTAAAATTAGAATCAAATTTTTAAAAGTAATTTTTAGTTGTTTTTAATTTTAGGTTTCAAAAATTAAAAAATTGATTCTAAAGATTAGAATCAGATTTTTACAAACTCACTCCAAATCCGATCCATCCCTAGGACTAAAGGAAGGAAAATACTTTTTGTATGAAGACCCCTCAACTATTGATCAGTTTGTAGGAGGCGCATCTACCTTCTAATTCTTTCAGTTTAAATTATTCTAATTAGTTTAGTCAAAACTTCTTAAAAATACAATGACTCTATATACTATTAACTATTAGCCATTAATTTATCAAATTTTATTTGCTCAAAAATAATTAGAATCTTCAAATTTGGTAAAATCTCTAATTTATTTAAACCAATATTACTTAATTTTTAAAAAATATAAAAATTAAGAAAAAGTATCAATAATAAAAATAAATTATTTTAAGGGAACATTTCAAAATGGCCGGTTGTTGAGGGTTCGTCGTCGCACTTTCTTTTTTAAAAAGATCCTACTTACAAATTATTTTTAGAGTGTACATTTTACATTTCACTGATTCGATGAACCGGAGTGTGGTGAGGAATCACTTCAACTGGCTCCTAAAAGACACATTATCTTTAGATGAATGAAATATAAAATATAAAATTATTTTATTTAAGGGGATCATTTCAAAATGGCCTGCTATCGAGGATTCGTGGCATAAAAATATCTCATCTTTAGATGAATGGAATATAAAATATAAAAATAAATTATTTAAGGGGACCATTTTAAAACGGCCTGCTGTGGAGGATTCGTCACACTTTCTTTTTTAAAAAAATCCTACTTACACATTTTTTTTTGGAGTGTATATTTTACATCTCATCCGTTCGATAAATGAAAGTGTAGTGAGAAATCACTTCAACTGACTCCTAAAAGACACATCATATTTAGATGAATAAAATATAAAATATAAATTTTTTTGAAATATACATACGGTAATTTTAATTTTAAATTTTTTTTTTATTTTTGTTTTATTATTTTTTTTCTGAACCTAGAAAAGAAATGCATTCATGCATGTCTCACCAAACACAATCTTTTTGCACTGTGTAACTTTAGACAGCTTACAGCTTCTCTAGCACGAAAGTTGTTGCCGTGGCATCTCAATCAGATTACAGCTTTTGCACATGGAACAGCTCACTCCCACTAGGAGGACATGGGCCCATCATCACCTAGTCCATCATCATCATCATCATCATCATCATCATCATCATCATCATCATCATTATCAAAAACAGTAAGATTGATTTATTTTTCAGCAGTAAAAGGAGTAAGAATTAATATTCAAAAGCACAATCTTAAATTTCTGCCTTTCTGAAGTTCTATTACATAGTACCAATTTACTCGTTTGATACTATTATTTCATGGTCTTCGTGGTAGGTCTGTTTGGTATTAACATACTTCTGTATTTTTCGGTAGAATTGTAAAAAATATATCGTAACCGATTCATTACAGCATCACCAAAAATATATTACGTACAAAAATAAAAATATTATTTTAAACAAATTCTCATTAATTTCATGATGCTTCTTCTGTTCTCAATCACAGCTATATCTGATTGAAAAATCAGAATTATCTAAATGAGATTCTAAAACGGCCGACAAACTTTTGGTTTGTTTTGATTTGGTTATTCATATTAATTATTGATTTGATTTTGGTTTTGAAAATATGAAACCAATTTAGATCTGTTTGATTTTTATTTATCTAATAAATCGAGCCCAACTGAACCATATATACCTAAGCTTAATTTGGATGTCCAATAATTAATTCTCCAAATTATTTTTTATCAAAAAATTATAAAAATTGTGATTGATTTATGAATTTATTAGCTAATTCAAGTATATATATTCCATATTAATGAACACAAACTTAATTATCTACTGTGTTTTTAACTCCTAGTTACCATAAATTTGGTAAAAACTTAAATAATTGTATAAAAATTTTGTTCTTTAATATATATGTTTTCAGTTCTATGTATTTATTCTTTGTTAAGCGAATTATTATTGATTTTTTTTTTTTGGAATTCTCCAAATTCTTTCCTTGTTCTGTAAACAAAATGGAATCCAAGGTTTAAATCCTAGGTAAAAATATACATAATTTATCTAAATTATGGATCATTTTTAATCAGCTATCCAAGCTTTTAAAATTTTAATTTTATTATTCAATCTTTTAATTTATTTAATTTAACTCAGTCAACGAAATTCTGATTTCAAAATTTAAACTAATTATTTACTTTAAAAAATTTATAGCCGTGAAAATTGCATGAAAAATACAACCGGTAAAACTAAACAGCACATTCAATTTTTGAAGTCAAATACCGATAACAGATTCCAATCAAATAAATTGAAAAGTTAGATAATAAAATAAAATTTAAAAAAAAATTAAATAGCCAAATTCTATTGATGGATTTCAATGCAGCAGTCTGATTCGGTGTTATTCAAGTTGAAGGTCTCGATCGACTATCTGCACATTTAAACATGATTAAAACTATTTAACTATTTTAAAATTTAATTTTATAAATTTTTAATATTATTTATATATTTTATATTCAAGCGTTTCCAAAATTAAACTCTTTAAGGTAAATATGAGAGCACTTAATCACTTGGTAATGGATATGGTAAAATTGTAATAAATAATTTTTATATACTTTTAATAGTTTAGATCATGTTTGATGCCACTAATTATTGATTCAAATGCCAAATAATCGTAAATGATACTAAAATAAATACTCATTTACCTTTAAGTATTATAACTTTTGCTCATAATTATACTTATTAAGGAATATAATGGAAATAACATATTTTATTTTCGTAATTCTATTCAACAGAGAGTAAAAATTGAAAAAAATATATTTAATTCTGATCAAAACAGGTTATTCTAGATTATTCTAGACTAACCGTTAACAATTATTTCTCTCTAATTTTAGAATAGCTATATTTTTCAGTTTATATCAAAACAATAATGAAAATTTTATCTCATTAAAATTTTTGGTAATATTTTATATTATTTTATATAATATTTTTAATTAACTATATCTAAGGTAAAATATTTTATAATTAATTATTAAAGTAATTTATAAATAATATGAATATTAAAATAGTAAATATAATTTTCTTTCACCAAAATATTTTATTTCATATATTATATTTTATTTGAAGTGTTGTTTATATTAATTAAATATTATATATATAATTGGTATTTTTTTTTAAAAAAAAACTCAATTTACTATTTTTATTATTCTCTACTATTCTTAAAAAAAAAAAAAAAAATCAAATATAAATTTTTTTATTCTTCATAACAAGAGAAGTTCGTACCAAATACAAAATCTATTTTATTCTTGTTTATACTAAAATATATCCTAAACTCAAGAATAAAAATATTTCTCTTTAAATATTATACGATTACTAAACACAGCCTAAAATAATAAATAAAATGCCCAAAAAAGCATTCTCCCATTCTCATTCCTTTTTTTATTGTATTATTATACAAAGCTACTTAGAACTCATAGAAAAAGGCTTAAAAGTAATATACAATTTAATTTTATCAAAATTTTCAATTTCATTTGATAATACGTACAGAACTTCTTTCTTTTGCACGCATGGGAGCAATATTTAGGCTCATAATGGCCATTATTACCCCCTCAGATTTTTAAAAATTATATATCAGACTATAATTAATTAGGCATAGTAAAATTTTTTTTTTACAGTTTCAGTCTTTAGGGGACTAAAATATATTTTTTTATATAAAACTTGTAGGCCAAAATGTTTTTTTTTTTTTTTTTTTTTTTTTTTTTTTTTTTTTTTTTTTTTTTCTTTTTAAAGAGAGAAGAGTAATGTAGTATCGGTTCATCTATCAGGAATATAAATTAGTTACATTGGAGGGGCAACTAGGCCCTGGATAAAAACAATAAAAAAAGAAATGAAACAATACAATGAACAAGAGAAAGAAAAAAAAAAAAAAAAAAAAAAAAAAAAAAAAAAAAAAAAAAAAAAAAGAGGCAATAGTAGAAAACAGACAGATTATTGATTGGGGTGTATCCATTATCTCATCAAGTTTTGCACCATACCAAGTGCTATTAACGGATTCGTATTATTGTTCTGAATATTTAGTTATTTCTCGTCCTCCAGATTATCCACCAGCAAATCGCTAATCTATTTGAGGCTTAGTATTCATTTTTTGCCTTTCCCACACTATCCTAATATCCTTGTCAACCTGCGAGTCAAACATTTCGCCGTGTGCCATACACAAGAGGAATATGCTATAAAGACACCTCGTAAAAAGGTGGTCCACAATCTCCACATTGTCCCCACAAGGTACACAACTTTTGATGAGGTTATTCATTGTAGGTGATTTTTCTTCTGGACAAACTACATAAAGATATATACTTTTCCAAAAAATTTAAGATTTCGTATCAATTTCGACAACACATCTATAGTTTTTCAGTCTATGAAAAATGCGTATACATATTTAACCGTGAAATTATACGCCGTGTTCTAGCCTACTAGCAAAGCACTCGTTAATACATATTTCCTTTAATACTATTTTCTTAAAAATCTCCGAAAGAATGAAATTGAGTGATGCCTCCCCCGTCCACCTATCTGACCAAAAGTCGATTATCTTATCATCTCCTAGCACATAGCTCGTACCACATTAAAGACCTCTCTCAAATTGAGAATATATTTTTATTATTGTGAATATAACCTAAAGGATATTCCTTCTTTCAGTGGTCTTCTTTTAATATAGTACAACGCTCTTACAATTTGCTCCATTGTAGTTCAGATTTCCTGAATAGCCTCCACCACTATTTTGAGAGTAATGCATCGTTCATTGCTGCCAAATCGAGTGCTCACATTCCTGCCACTTGTCTACATTTACAAATGTTCTTCCAAGCTACCATGTAGTCCTCTCTGCCCACGCCTCCTTTTCAGAAGAAATCTCTTTTTAGTGTCTAAATTATCCATTTCGGTGCCTTAAAAATAAATAGAAAATGCAGAGGTAAATGGGAAATGACCGAATTCGCTAACATTAGTCTTCCTCCTCGCAAGAGTAATTTAGCCCGCAATCCATCAATTCGTCTTTGGATCCTATCGATTATACCTAGCCAATGACTCTTTCTCAAAGCTACGTTAGTCAAAGGCAAGCCCAGATATCTAAGTAGGAAACTTTCCTATCTTACACTCCAAAATGGTAGCAAGCCTACAAGTCTTGTCCTCTTTACTTCCCACATAGAGCAATTCAAATTTCTATATGTTAAGCTTCAATCCAAAGGTCCACTCAAAAAAATTCCATATGAATCTAAGATTTTGCATGTACCACTTTTTAGCCTCACAAAAAAGGAACGTTTTATTCGTGTATTGGATAGAGTCACTCTGCTAGCTTCAGATGGTCCAACTCTTTTAACCATATTATTTCGAGATGCCTCCTCTGTCATTCTAGCTAAACATTCAACTATCATTGAGAAAAGATACGGAGATCTAGGTTCACCCTGTCTAATCCCTCTCCTCATTTTGATCCGCTTGGTAACTTCATCGTTGACTAAGACTGCTACCTTAGTGTTGCATATACACGGTTGTATATATCCACATCATTTATCATTAAAATTTCACCACACCATAAACTTTCTTAGAAAAGCCCAGCTAATTCTATCGTAAGCCTTCTCGAAGTCCACTTTCACCCTTATCCCCTCTACCACTTTCTTACGGTTCCATCGATAATTGTGCATATTATAAAATAAAAAAAAATTGCCGAGAACCTCTCTATTGATTCAATCATCCACAAATTTTGTGAATTAAAGAAACATCCACAAACTTTCTTAGAAAAGCCCAGCTAATTCTGTCGTAAGCCTTCTCGAAGTCCACTTTCACCCATCCCCTCTACCGCTTTCTTACGGTTCCACCGATAATTGTGCATATTATAAAAAAAAAAAAAAAAAAAAAAAAAAAAAAAAAAAAAAAAAAAAAAAAAAAAAAAAAAAAAAATTGCTGAGAAGCTCTCTATTGATTCAATCATCCATAAATTTTGAGAAACACCAAGCACATTTTCTGATTTTTGAGCCAACAAACAACCTTTTAAAATTCCTTTTATATTTTGGCACATCAAACTTTAATTATAATTTTTAAGATAAATATATTATATATTATTTGCCTCCCTCAACTAAAATCTTAGGTTCATCCCTATTTGTGGGGACAAAACTACTCTCATCTATTTGTTTATCCATTATTTTGCACCAAAACCAAAACAATTAAAACCAAACCAAATAAGATAGTTTTGTTTGAGTCATTTGGTTTTTGGATTTGTTTGGGATTGTAAATTCATTAATTTTACTATTTTCTTTTTATCAATTTGGCTGTAAAAATTTAAACCTATGTATGTAGTCATTGGTCTTAAACCTAACATGACAATGCATTTCCAAAAACATCCATTTATATTTTAAAAAGTCAAAAAAATTCAAAAGCGTCTTCAATCTTCTTTTCGTTTAAACTATAAAATTACAATAATAACTGCCGTCAAAGAAGCACATAACCATTAAGAAATTTGATGTTTTTTTTTTTTTTTTTTTTTTTTTTTTTTTTCCTTCATTGGGCTACAAATAAGGCCTCAACCCGAAGGCCCGGCCCAATGAAACTTAATTTTATATAAAATTATTAACAAAATATACAATTAAATACTTTCCACATAGATTAGATTAAACTAAATTAATTTAAAAATACAATTTAGTCAAATTTATACTTGCTGAAACTTAAAGGCTGCGTTTGGTTCGGGTATAAGCGAAAATTAGTTATTTCGGGGATAAGTATAAGTTAAGGTACAAGCAAGAATTATAATAATTTTGTGTTTTGTTGAGTATAAGCGTTGTACCGGGATAAGAAAAACTATGTTTTGTAAGTTAAAAAAAAAAAATAAGAATAATTGATGGGATTAAAATTTATAAAATAAAATAAAAAAATTTAAAATTTTATAAATTTAAATATTTTATAATTTTAAAAATTTTAATTAAAAAAAAATTAATAATAAGCAACAGATGGAACAGCTGTTCCACCTATGGGGTGGAATAGCTGTTCTACCATTATACCGGAATAATCTGGTATAGAGGGAACAGCTGTTCTCCCCACACTTAAATGCTGTTTGGATATAAAGGAGGGATAACCACCTTATCCCCTTATATCAGTTGCCAAACGAGGCCAAAAAGAATCTAAGTCAGTCGTAACTTGTTAGGCAAGCTGGGTAGGATTGGGTAAATAAACCAATCGTGCATAACTTTTATTATAATATATATACATTTTATATATATATATATAGAGTAGGTCTACTGTATTCTGATGATTATAGACCACTTTGTACTCATAAGTTGTTTTTGATGATGAAGCATCCAAATTGAAGATCCATATCATTAAATATGATATAAAGTATTTTAAAATTTTAGTAAATAAATTTCGTAATTTTTTGAAGTTATAATAAACAGAGAAAGACATTAACAACAATATATAAGAAAATGGACCTTACTAAGCAAAGCAGAGAAAAGAATGAGCAGAATGCAAGGGAGGAGAAGGAGTGATTCCCAAGAGGTAAAGCTAGTAATCACCTAGAAAAAAAAAAAGGAAAAAGAATAGGTATTGTCACCAAAATTTCAAGAATATAGTAAACAGAAGAATTAGCATACGATTATGACAAAATGATCAGAACCTTTAGCACCAAAGAGTATTTTGAAGATAATAATAGAATTTACCTAGCAAAAATGGAGAACTCAACATTTAGATATAAATATATGGGCACAAATAAATAGTTAAAGCAAACAACAGGAAAATACAATAGCTCTCTTGAAAGTGCAAAAAATAGACAAAATATCAAAGAAAAATACTGAACCTTTGGATCCACGATGGAGGAGACAGGTGTGCTCACCTGTGGAAGAGCCACCTCTATTTATAGTATAGCATGGGGCTCCAGATGAACACAATAGATAGGAGATGGAGAACAACCATGGGAGAAGGTAGAGGGAGATGTTGTTAGGGAAAATCTATACAGAATTTGATTATGATTAATATCTAACTAATTTAATTATAAGATAAAATAAAAACTTACAAATAATGCAAATAATCCAAAATTAAATGTCCGGAAGCGTGCGTAGCACTGCCCTAAAGTGTATTCCCGTCCTTACGTGCGGGATTAACCGAGAACACCACCCCACTGCCCTAAAGTGTATTCCCGTCCTTACGTGCGGGATTAACCGAGAACACCACCCCAAGGTACGACCGGAATTCCTCCTCCTGCGAGCACGATCGTGACGAAGGTTGACGAAAATTCTTTCAACACCCAATTAAGAAAGA
The DNA here is from genome assembly GCA_029168755.2 of Tillandsia fasciculata. NCBI lineage: Eukaryota > Viridiplantae > Streptophyta > Magnoliopsida > Poales > Bromeliaceae > Tillandsia > Tillandsia fasciculata. The sequence continues at coordinate 8,905,744 of CM054954.1, forward strand.
GAAGAAAATATGAAAATGAAATGATTAAGAGGTTTCTCTGTTTTTTCCTCTGTTTCTTATGCTGTAAGAACAGAGGAGAAACATGCATAAATATATATACGGAAGAAGTCGAACGTTGGGAATCACGTTTGACCCACGTAACAACGAGTAAGGCGCAAGAAACTGAGAGCAAGAAACGTTTTAAGGCGCAAAAAACGGAACGGAAGGCACAAGAAACGGAGCGCAAGAAACGAAATCGAAACCCACGTTCCGCCCGTTGGGTTTTCTTTCGCGCCAAGTTAAGTAAATAAATAATAATAATAATAATAATAATAATAATAATAATAATAAATAAATAAATAATAAATAAATAAATAATGAAGATTTTAAATTTTATCCCAACAGATGTCACATCGGAGTGAGCAAATTGTGATGATGTCGGTTAATCCTATCATCGCCAACCACCAGCACATCCGATTGGAAGGGACAGAAAATAGGGAGCCTCAAACAAACATAATTGAGAGGAGATAGAGAACGGTCGTTGGAGAAGCCAGAGGAATATGTTGCATCGGAGTGAGCAGATAATGATGATGGCGGCCAATCCCATCATCACCAACCACCAGCACATTCGATGGGAAGGGAAAGAAAACAGGGAGCCTCAGACGATCGGAGAAACACAGGAAAAGAGAGGAAATAGGAGATATAGCGAAAGGGAGGGGCGAAAGCGTAGTTCGCAACTGCACAAATCCATAGCTAACATGCATAAAAGTGAGCAAATAGGCTGACGAAATAGCCTCGTCCAGTCCGCGGACTCCTCGAACTTGGCAGTGTCAGGCAATCTCACCACCACTCATTCTCTACCAACTTCACCCACCGCAGAAGATGAGAAGGCAGTAAATGTGAGGAAGAAAAAGGACGGAAGGCAATAAATGTGGAGACGTGGGGGCGGTGGTGCCGTACACCGCCGATCTGACGTGGGGATCGATGGAGGAAGCCTAAGGTTAGGCCGTGCAGCTGAACTTTGCAAATTGCGAGTAAAAAGGAGAACTGCATGCAATAAATGCTGGAGCATAGGGACGCCAAGGCGGCCGTACATCCTCGTTCCGACAGCAGAGGAGGAACAGGGTTGGAGGTGAGCCATCTTGTCAAGAATGGTGAACGGTGGGAAGAGTGGGTGAGAGGTGGGAGGGCGGGAGGGTGTATAGGCGCTGGGGGAGGAAGAGTGGGTGAGGGAAGGGAGTGGGGTGTACTGTGCAACATGGGTTTGACGAAGAAGCAAAGAAGAAGAGGCAAAATACCAGAGGTGGAATGCATAGAGGAGACGAAGCCTTATATCATGGCTGATCGACATGTATGCAATCCTAAACTCCCAATTCATGTATATTTATTATATTATTATAGATTCTTTCAAAATTTCATAGTTTACAAATATAGTTTTTTATGTTAATGTACGGATTAAAATTAACTTTTTTTTTTTTTTTTTTCCAAGATGACCTTTTTATATCTAAAAAAATATTTTTAAATTATATTTAATATTGTTTATTATTTTTATTATATATATATATATATATATTCTAATCATCATGTCATTTTACATAAAACATATTTATAAATTATTATTTAAAAATTTATTTTTTTCGGGAGTCTAATGATACCAACGGTAAAAAAATAATAATAACTAATGAAAGGCAACCTGTAGGAATAAATTTATATATTTTGAAGCTAATAGAAATATACTTGGTAATTAGATTATAAAAGAAATAAATATGCAATTTCAAGACTTTATGGGATGCATATAAAATTCTCACTTTTAAATGCTACTTATACATCTCAACTGGGGTGTATGATATACACCTTATTCATCTTAGGGTGTTTAGGGTGTGGCTCCCTCGTTAGTAGAATTCATTCTATATAGAATGAAAGAGATGTAAGATATGCATTTTATTTGGAATGTACAACTAGTATTTTTCTTTAATTAGCTCAATTATCTCATTATTTAATTAAAAAATGCACAAATATTTTTTATATTTTGAGAAATTTTACTTGTATACCCAAAAAAATGATATAGATCTTACACCCTTTATCTTTGGGTTCACAAAAATCCAAATAATTTTTCGTAACAATAATAGAGAATTAATAGCTCTCGAATAGAGTAGGTGTAAGATGTATACCTAACTTGTTTAAAAGATATTTCTATAAACATTTTCTATTATTCAAATTTACAATCACTATTAGTAGCTATTAGTTCATCTCGGATTAAACTTGGGTTATGTCTCAACTGAAATTAAAATACAGGTAAAATACTAATTTTGCTTTTTTTTATTTAATATATTTTTTAACATATTCCTTCTATTTCTCTCCTATCTCTTTACGGTAGGGATAGCAATCCAGCTCGCTGTTTGCGAACCAGTTCGTGTTCGGCTCGAAATGAGCTCGAGATCGAATCGCTCGTTTAGTAAATGAGTCGAACATGAGCCGAATTTTTTAGCTCGTTTAATAAACGAGCCGAACACGAGCTGGGATCAGCTCGATAATAGCCCGAATATATATATATATATATATATATATATATATTTATATATATATATATATATATATATATATATATATTTAAACTTTACTATTTAGATTTTAGACTATCAATTTTTTGTGAATTTTAATTATTAGATTAAAATTTTAATTTTTTTATTTTTTTCAACTTTACCCCTAATAGTAGGAATGAAAATCAAACTTGTTGTTCGCGAGCCAGCTCGTGTTCGGCTCGTTAATAAACGAGCCGAATACGAGCCGAATTTTTCAGCTGATATTTAAACGAGCCAGCTCGTGTTCGGCTTGTTTATTAAACGAGCCGAACACGGGCCGACTCTAGCTCGCTCATGTTCGGCTCGTTGACACTACTTTACGGTTTCTTCTCGTGTTGATGGAATTCTCTCTTTCAGGATTTTCGTCGGGGACACCTCCACTGACAACAGCCAGAGATTTGTCGACCAAAAAATTCTCTAAAAATTTATTTATCTAATCTTCTAACAAAGATAACATGAATCTTTGATATATTTTTAGTATATAACATTCATAGTTATTTCACAAAGGATAGCAATTTTTTTTAATGGTACATTAATAGAATTTAATTCACAAAGTATATTTGAAAGAGTTTGAGATTTTAGAAGAATATTTTTTATAGCAAAATTTTAAAAAAAATAATTTTTATATTATTTTCTAGAAGAGATAAATATAAAAGTCAGAAATTTTATAGAGATGATATATAAGTAAGGAAAATACTATTTGTACACTTTATTTAGAGTGTACATCTTATATCTCATCCATTCAAGAATGAGGTCTCTTTCATTAGTCACTTCAAGATGACTAGTGAAGTTCATCCCACCTGAGTGTGAATTGGGTGTATATTATATATCCCATTCAGAGTGTATAGATAGCATTACTTTATGGGCACATTTGGTTTAAGTTATGTAGCATTACAGATTATATCGACATAACTAGATATCTGAGATTTTTAAATCGAATTACTATTAATATTGTATTATCGCCTTTAGTTTAATGCAGTAATATAATGCTAGATTATAGTGTATATAGTATTACTATATTTGGTTCAGTTTATAAAATTCAGAAATCTCCACAATAAAATATAAGTTTTTTTCAAAATTGCCCTTTGTGGTTATATTTAATTTTTTTGTTTACTAAAACATAACAAAATATAATTCATACTTATTGAATTAATTCTATTAATAAAAAAAATAAAATGGCCAAATATAAAAAAAAAAATTATAAAGCAAAAAATTAATTTAAACTATAAATAAATAAATAAATAATCATATTTCGTTATCAAAGATCATATTATATTATCCTATTAATAAGATTTGGAGGGTTGGAGAATAAAAAAGTAATTTTATATAATATACAAGATTATTCGTCATCGGTAATCTAAGATACCCACATTCACCCTCGGTAATATTTTTGGGTAATCTTGCACCGTCAGTAATATTACATTAGCAGGGATAATCTTGCACCGTCAGTAATATTACATTAGCAAATAGATTACAGAACGGATGAACCAAACGCAGTAATCCTGACCGAATTGTCTGTAATCTTGACAAGATTACCCGAACTAAACGCGCCTATAAGTAATTGCTCTATTTTGCAAAGTGAATTTTAATTTTGGCAATTATAATTTCGAAAGTTTATCAAATAGTTGAACAGACCTCATTGCTCAAACAAACATATTGCATAGTCTTTTTAGTCACATGTCCTACATATAATTTCATAAATTTTCAAAATACAAGAAATGATTTTTTATTTTTTTATTTTAACACCAAAAAATAAAAGTTTGATGATAGATGATTCATCATATTCTTCAAATTTTAGAAAAAAAAAAAGAGGAATTTTTGTGTTTAAACTTTTACAAATTTACATGCAAGCCGTGTGAGCAAAACTATCGCTTAATTTGTAATTTTGCTTGCGGAGAGGGATGTACTATACTTGCCAATAAGAAAAGTTTAAGGATCTTTAGAAAATAATACAATACTTTAGGGATCTTCTACATTTAAAAGAAAATACCACTCGATTTTTTTTTTTTTTTTAACACAAAAAAATAAAAGTTTGATGATAGATGATTCATCATATTCTTCAAATTTTAGAAAAAAAAAAGAATATAATTTTTTTCAAAATTACAGTGTATATAGTATTACTATATTTGGTTTAATGCAGTAATATAATGCTAGATTATAGTGTATATAGTATTACTATATTTGGTTCAGTTTATAAAATTCAGAAATCTCCACAATAAAATATAATTTTTTTCAAAATTACCCCTTGTGGTTATATTTAATTTTTTTGTTTACTAAATCATAACAAAATATAATTTGTACTCATTGAATATATTCTAGTAATAAGAAAAAAAATAAAATGGCCAAATATAAAAAAAAAAAAAATTTATAAAGCAAAAAATTAATTTAAACTATAAATAAATAAATAAATAATCATATTTCGTTATCAAAGATCATATTATATTATCCTATTAATAAGATTTGGAGGGTTGGAGAATAAAAAAGTAATTTTATATAATATACAAGATTATTCGTCATCGGTAATCTAAAATACCCACATTCACCCTCGGTAATATTTTTGGGTAATCTTGCACCGTCAGTAATATTACATTATCAGGGATAATCTTGCACCGTCAGTAATATTATATTACCAAGCAGATTACAGAACGGATGAACCAAACGCAGTAATTCTGGCCGAATTGTCTGTAATCTTGGCAAGATTACCCGAACTAAACGCGCCCTACAAGTAATTGCTCCATTTGGCAAAGTGAATTTTAATTTTGGCAATTATAATTTGGAAAGTTTATCAAATAGTTGAACAGACCTCATTGCTCAAACAAACTTATTGCATAGTCTTTTTAGTCACATGTCCTACATATACTTTCATAAATTTTCAATATACAAGAAATGATTTTTTTTTATTTTAACACAAAAAAAAATAAAAGTTTGATGATAGATGATTCATCATATTCTTCAAATTTTAGAAAAAAAAAAAAAAAAGAGAAATTTTTTGTGTTTAAACTTTTACAAAATTACATGCAAGCCGTGTGAGCAAAACTATCGCTTAATTTGTAATTTTGCTTGCGGAGAGGGATGTACTATACTTGCCAATAAGAAAAGTTTAAGGATCTTTAGAAAATAATACAATACTTTAGGGATCTTCTACATTTAAAAGAAAATACCACTCGATTTTTTTTTTTTTTAACACAAAAAAATAAAAGTTTGATGATAGATGATTCATCATATTCTTCAAATTTTAGAAAAAAAAAAGAATTTTTGTGTTTAAACTTTTACAAAATTATTACATGCAAGCCGTGTGAGCAAAACTATCGCTTAATTTGTAATTTTGCTTGCGGAGAGGGATGTACTATACTTACCAATAAGAAAAGTTTAAGGATCTTTAGAAAATAATACAAAACTTTAGGGATCTTCTACATTTAAAAGAAAATACCACTTATACACTTATTTTTCTTATAATTTAGAAAATAATAAGTAGCATTGCGCTTTTTTTATAATTTAATAAAAAATATTATTTATATATATATATATATATATATATATATATATATAATATATATATATATTTGATGTACAACTCACATCTGAATGCTTCACAAATTATAAAGTAACTTCTAAAATGCACCTAAAATTTTTAATTATTTTAATAATTATTATATACTAGTGTAGTTACCCGCGTGATACGGCGGGTAAATATTATCAAAATATTTTTTTTTTTATATTTTTTTCTCATAATATAAATAAAAATAAAAAATTATATAGAAAAATTTTAAATACTTTATTTTAAAACTCCCGTATCAACCTATCAGAAAAAAAAAAAAGGAAAAATTAATCATTCTCAATCCTAACATAAGAATCTATCAGCAACAATCAGAGTAGAATATTTATTCACTCAGGATTAAAATCTAAGACATATATAGGAATGTAATGAAGTTTAGAGAGAGAATGAGAGAGAGCTCATGTTCAATGAGCTACGGTGACGGCGACAACGGTGGCAGAGGAGGAGAAGGAGGAGTAGGCGGAGAAGTGGAGGATTCTTATCGGCGATGGCGGTCGCCGTGGCAGTGGCGGCGATAGGTAGGAGTTGATCATGAGCGATGCCCCCCGTGCGGCTAAAGAAGGCGAGGATCGGGTCTAGATTTTCGGTGAGGTCGGGGGGTGGAAGATTTTCAAAAACGGAGAGTTGGATTGGACAAAGGTGGCCATGAAGTGGACGATGGAGATTTTGATCTTGGAGGAGGAGGAGGAAGAGAAGGGCAAGGAGATTTGGAGGTTCTCCACGACGGGAAGGAGGAGGCAAGGATCGAGGGTGGAGGGGTCGAGGGAGAGAGATAGTGAAGAGGGAGGTGGTGGCTTAGAGAAAGAGGGAGAGAAGAAGAATAATAATAAAAAGAACTCAAAAAGGGGGAGATATAATTAATTCATTGAAAGTAGGGAGTGAGAAGAGTTGGAGGTTGGGAATGGAAAGAATTTATAATTAATTCATTGAGGCCTCGTTTGGTTACAGGAATAAGGGGGAATATCCCCCTTATTCCCGTATCTGTTCCCAAACGGGAACCGGAAAAGCAGGAATAGTAATTCCTGCTTTTCCGGTATTAGAGGGATGGGGGTGGGAATTCGGATTCCCACCCCCTGCTGGAATTCGCTGGAATAAGGGGCGGGCACGAGCATCGAGGCATTCTTGCCTCTTCTCCACCAAGCTTCACCCTCTCTTCTTGCTTTTCTCCACCGAGCTTCACCCTCTCTTCTTGCTTCTTCTCCACCGAGCTTCACCCTCTCTTCTTGCAAAAAGAGACCGAGCTTCACCCTCTCTTCTTGCTTCTTCTCCACCGAGCTTCACCCTCTCTTCTTGCTTCTTCTCCACCGAGCTTCACCATCTCCGCGCCAACCCCCTTCTCCGATCTAGCTTCCCCTCGCCTTCTTCTTCTCCGATCTAGCTTCCCTTCGCCTTCTTCTTCTCCGATCTAGCGAGCTTCACCCTCTGCGGCCCCCCTGCGCCCGATCTACCATCTCCGTGGCGCCGCGGCCCCTCTGCGGCCCCTCTCCGCGCCGCGCCCCTCTGCGGCCCCTCTCCACGCCGCACCCCTCTGCGTCCCCTCTGCGGCACCCCGGTCGTCGTCGCCAACCCCCTCTGCGGCTACCCCCGCCGCGGCCCCTCTGCGGCTCCTCTCCTTCGCGCCGCGCCCCTCTGCGGCCCCTCTCCTCCGCGCCAACCCCCTCTGCGGCCCCTCTCCGCGCCGCGCCCCTCTGCGGCCCCTCTCCGCACCACGCCCCTCTGCGGCACCTCACCGCGCCGCGGCCCCTGTGCGGCCCCTCTGCGGCCCCTCTCCGCACCGCGCCCCTCTGCGGCACCTCACCGCGCCGCGGCCCCTCTGCGGCCCCTCTGCGGCAACCTCTCCGCTGCGTCCCCTCTCCGCGTCGCCACCCCCTCTGCGGCCCCTCTTGCTTCTTAACAGGTTCTGATTCTTTAAAACAAAGGTATGCCCAGTGCCTTATTCAGTGCTTCGATTCATCATGTTTTAATGTTGATGGCATAATGTGTGCATGTCATTGCCATAATATGTGCTGGTTCTCATGTTATTGCCAATTTGGTAGATTTGCCTGTTAGCAGTGTGTTCCAATGTTGTTGCATTTCATTGCCATAAGCTATGTTTGGGTGTTGGTTGTCACCTTGTTGCCAGCATATGTGATGTTTGTGTGTATGAGGCCTATTCCCTGTTGCCATTTTTTATGACATGTGTGAGTATGCAGCCTATCCCCTGTAGCTTCAGATATGGACGATGATGACGATTGCCATAGGTATTTGATGGATTGGCATGTATTTACTGCACCCCCATACCAATTGGCAATCAATTGAGTCAAAAAATATTTTATATAAATTATTTAAAAACGGGTGATAGGCATTATACACACGAACAACACATAATTGCAACATGGTGACAACCAGCACACATTATGCCAACAACCTCGCAACAGGGTTTCCACCAGCACAAATCAAACTGGGCATACAAATATTAGCAGAAAATTATCCTTGTTGGACAATTGCGAATATTAATAAGGATAATGATGACGATTGCCATAAGTATCAGATGGACGGCCACTGGCTTTTAAAGCCAATGCTACCCCATACTATGTGGCAATCAAGTGAGTCCAATACTTAATTACAATTTCCCTCTATTTCTACTTTATTTATTAGTATCAATGTGCCTTCAAATACATTATATAACTCTTATTCCAGATGCGTCCCTTCAAGAAACACGCTAAGCATCAAGCAAGAAAAAGTGTGGCTTTCGACCCACTTTCTAATTTCGTAGCATCTCAGGAGGGTCCTTCTGGGCAGCGTGCCCAACCTCAGACCCGAACACATAATTGGACTGATAATATGGACACAATATTCATGTCTTTGCTCACTGAAGAGCATACACTAGGGAATTATGTGAATGGGTCGTTCACTACAGTAGCGTGGGTTCGAATCAATGCGGCATTCAATGCTAGGACCAATTTACAACTCACGAAGGAGCAATTAAAAAATCGGCTAAAAGTTTTAAAACGGACATTCAGTCTTTATAACTATTTAGCCAACAAGAGTGGATAGGGTTGGGATTGTATCCACAATATCCCGACACCTGGAGATCCAACCGACTGGGATGCTGTCATAGCGGTATTGACCCTATCTTGTAAATCATAAAATTTGTTCGACACAATTGTTTCGCGTAATATATGAATAATTGACATTATACATATCTTATTCCTATTCAACAGGAAAATCCATCATATGCAAGATGTCGAGATAGGCCATTTCCGCCATATAAGGATCTCGAATTTTTGACAGAAAAAACCACGGCCACTGGCCGATATGGATTTGCATCCACTATGCCTGCAGCCCAAACAGTTGAGAGTTCATCCTCATCGTCCCCTGGTGAGGATGATACAAATATTGGAATAAGAATGTCGGCTTTTTATATCTCACAAAATTCATTTGAAGCAGGTGCTTCTGCAGCGCCTCAATATGCAAATATAGGGGCGACACAAACCTCCGACTACCCATCTTCAATTCCTGACATCCCCAATGTCGGAGGTAGTGCAAGCGGGAGCGGGCATAGCTCAGGAAGCAAACGACCACGCTCTCCAGTACCCACAAACCCTCAACCCAAACCTACCGCGTCCTCTGGGGGACGCCGCCGCAAACCAGATGCCAGTATTAGTGTAATATCTGAACTTGTTGATCTAGGCAAGCAAAAACTTGAACTGGCCCGTGAAATGTATCAATATGAAAAGGACTGCAAAAGTAGTATTCCAACAATTTCCATTTGCATGAGCCGAGTCTATGCGATGCCAGGCATGACTCCAGAAAAAGCGCTGTGTGCAGGGGAAGCACTCAAAGATGTTAATAATCGTGAATTTTTTATGACAATGAACGACGATATGGCAATAATGTGGGTTGAGCGTCAAGTGTCAATCCAATCGTCTGTATATAGGCCATTTTTTCCAGGACACTAGTTTTTGTTTTTAATGTGTATGACTTTGTTTGAATGCTGTTAGATGTACTTTTTAATCATCATATAATATGCTCATTAAGACATTTCAATTATATTTGAATGCTGTTAGATGTACTTTTTAATCATCATGTAATATGCTCAGAAGACATTTCAATTTGGTTTGAATGCTGTTAGATGTACTCTTTAATCATCGACTATATTAACAAGCATGCTTGAATTACTGTTATATTACAACGTCATATGTTGCGCTTGTCAATGTTGAATATATATTGTACTTACAGCATTAATGGGTGATTCGAATCATGGTCATGTGTTTTCCTCCAAAATCAATACCATAATAAGGGAGCTTTTAGATGATGATGACGACTATTGGGATGAGGTAATAGCGATGTTGGTTGAGCAATGTTACTTTACATCTACCCATACTGTCGACAAGCAACCGTGTCGAACCCGCCCATTCACAGGGCACCAGGTGATATGTGATATATTGAATGGCCATCCTGACCGTGGGTACGACCAGTTTCGAATGCGAACAACGACTTTCATCGCACTTCGCGATGAGCTAGTCCAAAAGGGGTTGTTACAAAACACACGCCATATGACAATTGAGGAACAGTTGAGAATTTTTATGTTTTGTGTTGGACATGGGGTGGCTAATAGGGTAATCGCTGAAACATTTCAACATTCGGGTGAAACTATCAGTCGACATTTCAACAATGTCCTTCGGGCGATTGTGACGTTGAAAGACGATTACATAACACTTCCGGCGAATAATGTGTCGGTGCATGCCCGAATTAGAGATAATGTCAATTTTCACCCATTCAAGATATGTATGCATTTATATTTTTTAGTTCACTTATTTATATGTCACCATTGTTCATTATAATAATTGCCTGCATGTTGTTTCATGTTTATTGCCAGAATGCAATTGGTGCAATTGATGGGACACATCTTCCGGTGGTTGTCAGCAAGACCAAGCAACCGAGATTCCGGAATCGCAAAGGATTTACTTCGCAAAACATGATGGCTGCAGTATCCTTTGACCACCACTTTCTATTTGTCTGCACTGGTTGGGAGGGATCTGCAGCTGACATGAGAGTACTCCGATGGGCATGCGAAACTGGAGGATTCACTGTGCCTGAAGGTATATTGTACACAGAAATTTTTATTTTGCATTTCTTTATTGATGGGGAATATAGATTTTAACATTGTAAATGTTGTGTAAAATCTATAGGCAAATATTATTTGGTAGATTCTGGCTATGCAAATACACACAGATTTCTTGCACCATATCGGGGGGAGCGTTACCATATTAGCCAATTTGAGGGAAACACACGAGGTCGCACTCATCGAAGTCCGCGCGACCTATATAATCATCGACATGCACAGTTGAGAAATGTGGTGGAGAAAACATTCGGTATTTTAAAAAAACGGTTCAAGATCTTGACTGTTGCAACACCCTTTCCATATAAAGTCCAATGCCAGATTGCGATGGCATGTTGTGTTATACACAATTTTATTCAACGACACTCCGGTGCGGATGCCATATTTAACGATGTGATAGAGGAAGAACCAAATGTAGAAATAGATGTCGAGGAAACGGTTCATAGTGTTGGTACTACTGAGTCACAAAGAGGCGACGCGGTGCGCACATTTATAACAGACGAGTTATGGAATAATCGCAGTTAGTTATATATTTGATTGCAATGTAAGAAATGTGTAATATATGTGATTGTATGATTACAATGTGTTTGTAAAATTATGTATGAATTCGAGTATGTAAAGGACTTTTCTGATATGTATTGAACTGAATTATGCGGCATTCAATGGGTTTGTATGTAAATGACTTATTATTTTCTGATCTTTATGACCATAATGGACTCAATTGTATGTGATTGAATCTGCTAATTATTATGTTTGTCCTATAATTGGGGGAATTTTTATTAGTGTAACGTCATTATTTCACACATTTGTTTGGTTCGTTATTTACTTGATATCTGGTCATGACATTCTGTTTTAATTTTATTTAACATCCAGATAGTTTTGTAATGGTATATTGACTTGTGTATTATTAGTGCCTGAATTTTTTAAAATTTTTTTACTCACTATTTCACCATTTATGATTAATTTTAAAAAATAATAAAATATGCTATTAATCAACCTTATAATAAATTTAGATTAATATTAAATTTTACTATAAAAATATTTAAAAAGTATTTAAGAATGATAGAATATTTTAAAAGGAATCCAAATTAAAATTTTTTTAGGTATTCTTTACTGGTTAAACAATCAAACATTTTAAATATTTTAATATATAATTTTCTATAATTTTTAAGTACTTTTATTTATTTATTATATATTTTTAAATATTTTTTACAATTTTAAATAATATTTTAAATTTATTATTAGGTTGATTAATATAATAAATTATTTTATTTATAAATTATATCATAAAGGGCAAAATAGTCAATACACAAATTTATCACTTATCAATTCTTCTTATTCCTCTATACTCAACCAAACACAATTTTTTCCAATTCTTCTTATTCTCCTTATTCCTATATAATTTACCAAACACAATTTACTTTAATCCCGGTATAACTCATAAACTCAACCAAACGCAAATTTAGGGGATTTTTTAAAAATAACCCTCTTAAACTTCATATTTTGCAAACTAACCCTGTATAAAAAAAATTTGCAAAACTAACCCTACTTTTGCCAGGTGGGCGCCACGGCGGACTGACGACCTGAAGACGCTGAATGGTTCAGCGTCTTCAGTATGCAACATGAAAGACGCTGAATCAATCAGCGTCTCCTAAAAAACCCTACGGAGACGCTGAATGAGTCAGCGTCTTTAGTATATTTTGAGAAGACGCTGATTCATTCAGCGTCTTCATTGCTACACACTGCACCTCAGGACTTGGCCAATTTTTTTGCGAAATTGGCTAAGTCCTCAGATAAGAAGGCGCTGGGTTGTATACATGTTAGAGACGCTGAACCATTCAGCGCCTTTAACTTCTAATGTTAAAGGCGCTGAATAGTTCAGCGCCTTTAACACAAAATGTTAAAGACGCTGAATGGTTCAGCGCCTTTAACTTATAATGTTAAAGGCGCTGGCCGATTTAGCGCCTTTAACTTATAATGTTAAAGGCGCTGACCGATTCAGCGTCTTCTTCACGCCTTATCAACCCGCGCGCGCAGCATTCCTCTTCACTTCTGCTCTTCATCTTCCCCATCTCTTCCCGCACAGTGACTCCCTCCCCCCTCCCGTGAGCCCCTCCCCCCTCCGATCCCCTCCCCACTCCCGTGAGCCCCTCCCCGGTCCCGCATTGCCGAGCTTCGATCTCCACTCGCGCCGATCTTGACGCACGAGCTCCCTCTTCACGCACGAGCTCCCTCTTCTTTCGCGAAATCTCGCCGCCCCGATCTCCACTCCCGCCCCCGCCGCCCCGATCTCCACTCGTCGTCGTCGCGCCCCCGCCGCCCCGATCTCTCACTGTGAGCTCTTGCACTATCTCTCTTCTCTCTCTCTCTCTTTCTCTCTCTCACGCGCACGATCTCTCACTGTGAGAGAGTGATCTCTCACAGTGAGAGATCACTCTCTCACTGTGAGAGAGTTCTCTCACTGTGAGAGAGTGAGCTCTCACTGTGAGAGAGCTCACTCTCTCACAGCAACAAAAAAAAAAAAAAAATAAATAAATAAATAAATAAAAACTCTCACTGTGAGAGAGTGAGCTCTCACTGTGAGAGAGCTCACTCTCTCACAGCAAAAAAAAAAAAAAAAAAAAAAAGAAAAAAAAAAATCTCTCACTGTGAGAGAGTGAGCTCTCACTGTGAGAGAGCTCACTCTCTCACAGCAAATTAAAAAAAAAAAAAAAAAAAAAAAAAAAAAAAAAAAAAATACTCCACAATTTGGTTGTCTCACAATTTGCAATTCACTGTGTAGCTAGTCTCTCACAATCAAAAAAAAAAAAACTCCTTGCACAATCAAAAAAAAAAAAAAAAAAAAAAAAAAAACAGAGTGATCTCTCTTTCTCTCTCTCACTGTGAGAGAGCTTCAATGTGACAGAGTGATCTCTCACAGTGAGAGCTTCACCGTCACAGCGAGCGATCCCCTCACTGTGAGATCGCTCAAAGTGAGAGGTTTCACTGTCGGTCTCCGACTGTAAAGTTAAAAGTAGTATTTTGAAGTGGTTAAATTTTGTTTTGTAGTTGAAATGGCTAATCCTCGCATGCCCATAAGTGTTCATTTGGATGGACAGTTAGTTATCGATGGGAATGGTCCACGATATATCGCCGGTCAAAAGAAGCTAATTGGGATACCGACTGATTGTACATATAGTATGTTTGAGACGAAAATGTATCGTTTAGTAAATTGTACAAGCGAACAATTTCGTCTAAAATTTACTATTGGTTGTCCCACGATCGGTGGTGGATTTTTAGCTCACGAAGTACTAGATGATGAATCATTGGAGGGAATGATAGGATTAGGTCTACATCATGGTGTTGTGACGGTATATATTGAGAAAGAGTTACAACCGTCGGCTAATTTTGAACCGCAAGGATATTACACCCAAATGCTCCACAATTATATTGATTTGGGTCCTTCCGCCAATTATATTCCACACGAAGGTGGTGTCGGAATGACAAGGTTAGAACAATCCCTAATAATTTTGTCATTTAGCATAATATTTAATTGGACTTAAAGATTGTATACATTGCAGAGAAAGTGAGTATGACCCGATTGAGAGTGTTGTACCTTGCTCGTTTAGTAGTGTGCCACCAACGACCACATGTGTGGCACCTACGACCACACACACGCAAGCCACGACCTCACGCGGACACACGCAAGCCACGACCTCACGCGGACACCGCAGGCATGCCACGACATCACGCGAACAATGCACGACCTCCCGTATTGAACCAAGCATGTCTCATTTACAACTAGAACCTTCTGATTGGGGGTAAGTACAAATATAAATTAAATGTTAAGTTTTTAAATTAATGGCAATGTTGGAATTTTAGGTTTACCAAATTTGCAGGTTATCTAATTCCTATGAACATTGGAATCCACCTGCTATTAATGAATTTGATACGAATGTTGAGGAAGGAGGTGATAATGTTGACAGGGGTGGTGATAGTGATATTAATCATGAGGATTCACCAATCCATGATGATCAGAATAGTAATGAGGATGACGAACCGGATGTTCCATTTCCAGATATAGATGAAAATCATGATGGAGGGTTAAATGATCTTGCAAATGCAATTTACACTCAAGTGGACAACCCACAAATCAGCAATGATTACGTAGACAATCCTGACGAGGAACATGAATTTATTGATCATCCGGATCGTTTTATTTCCGATACTAATTGGATTAATCAGTATGTTGTAGATCAAACAGATCTTAATATTCGACAAATAGGAGCTGGTCGACCTACCATCGACGAGAGTTGGGCTGGACGTGTCTTTCAAGATAAGCCAACTTTATTGGATGCACTAGACCGGTGGCATATTCAGCATAATGTACAAATGAAAGTATTGAAATCTACAAAAACGACGTACACAGTCAAATGCGTAGTAGAGGAATGTTCTTGGAGATTACATGCTTCAGTACCCAAAAATGCGACATATTTTAGGGTAAAAACATATGCTGGTCCACACACATGTGTGATTCCAATACTTAATGCGGCGAACCGTAACTGTAATTCCACCCTTATATGTCAATTGATCCTTCCGGTGTTAAAAGTCAGACTTAATTTAAGGCCAAAAGAAATTCGAGATATGGTGCAAGCAGAGTTCCATACTGACATAACATATTGGAAGGCTTGGCAATCAAAGATTAAAGCATTACAAATTATTTACGGGAGCTGGGAGCAATCCTACACCGACTTGCCTCGTTACCTGTCAATGGTAAAGATTTATAATACTGGTACTCAATGGCATCTGGATCATACGTGGCCGCGAGAAGGCATTTTTACCTTTCATCGTGTTTTTTGGTCATTTGGACCTTCGATACATGGATTCGCACATTGTCGGCCGTTGGTTAGTATTGATGCCACACATTTATACGGCAAATACGAAGGTCATGCTTTGATAGCGACGGCTGTAGATGCAAATGATGGATTATATCCTTTGGCATTTGCAATTTGTGAGGGAGAGAATGCCGGCAGTTGGCAATGGTTTTTGCATAACTTGCGTCGCTATGTTACCCGTGATAGACAGATTTGTTTAATATCTGATCGATTTCCTGGATTGAAGGAAATAGTTGCTGATATCTATCGTCCAGCACGAGGGCACGCGCATCGTTGGTGTCTTCGACATATGAAAGCAAACATGAAAAAGCGCTTCAAGACCGACATATTGTTAAATAAATTCTGGGATATCGGAAAGGCTGCAACACCGACGGAATATAATCAGCTGAAGGAAGAATTAAAGGTGTTGGATAACGATGCATGGGAGTGGGTCCATAATCTAGACAGATATAAAGAGTACTGGGCAAGAGCATTTGATGGAGGCAGACGGTTTGGAATGTTGACTACAAATCTTTCTGAATCCTTAAATGGGGTTCTTAAGGACACCCGTGGTTTGCCTATCACAGCTTTTGTTGCGTCTACTTTTTATAAGCTTAATACCTATTTCTTCAAGCGCCGTGAGGACGGTGAACATTGGAATGACGCTTTTGTCAGTAAAGTAAAGAATCAGATTACTGAAAATTTAGAAAAGGCGCGGGTACATTCCGTTGTAAGATTTGGACTCACCGAATTTGAAGTACGTACTGGAGATTTCGACTACAAAGTGATCGTCGATGGTTCAAATGTCGAATGCTCATGTTGTGAATTACATCTAACAGGAATACCTTGCTCGCATGTCTTAGCAGTTTGTAGTACAACACATATGAGATTACCATACGAGAATTTTACTTCACACTGGTATAGTACAGACTGCTATCGTGCGACGTACGCACCACAATTTCATCCTGTTCCTGATAGACGGCACTGGCCACGACCCCAAGGTCCGCCGATGGTACCGCCCCCTTTACGAAGGAAGAAAGGTCGTCCACGATCTACACGTATTCGTAATGTAATGGACGAGGGGGGTGGCCGACGAGGGAAATGCTCCATTTGTAAGCAGGAAGGCCATTATAGGAGCACTTGCCCACAGAATACACAAATAGCGCAACGAGGACGCCGGCGTATGATTTACACAATTATATTTATCATGTCTTAATATTTATTTATTTCTATCAATCATGTTACTAATATGTAGATTATTGCTAATTGCAGATGGCAGATCACGAGGACGCGGGGCCAGTTGATGCGTCGGTATTAGTAGACCAGCATCGCCATCGGTCAGCCTTTATCACGACTGAGGTAAGAGCTATAAAATTTTATTTGATATTTTATTGTAATACCAATAAGCTGAATTAGTGTAAAAGCTAACTATATTTGTTTTCGCATTACAGGGGTATCGTGCGGTGGAGTTCTCAGAGCATGGGCGGAAGATCAACCAGTGGGAGATTGAGCATCCAGCTGTGCTAGATCTCCTCCGGCTATCTGGATTTTACGGGGTAGCACGGTTGAGACGAGTCCAGCTGGATCAGGCTCTACTAGCGGCCCTTGCCGAGAGGTGGAGACCGGAGACCAACACGTTCCACTTTCGACATGGTGAGATGACCGTCACACTCCAGGATGTGGCGGTCATCTCAGGTCTCCGTGTCGACGGTCCACCAGTAACTGGGAGTTCACTTCAAGACTGGGTGCCGCTATGCGATGCATTGTTGGGAGCTCAGCCCGATATATTAAAGGGGTCGCAGATACGCCTAACGTGGCTATCTGATCACTACAGCCATATACCGCTAGATGCCCCTCCAGCACTAGTCGCAGCTACAGCCCGTGCATATATGTTATATCAAATCGGGTGTAGCTTGATTCCCAACCCCAGCGGACGCACAGTGCACCTAAAGTGGCTATCACTAATGGCTGATTTCCATCTCTGCGGGGTTTATGCGTGGGGTGCAGCTTCCTTGGCTTCTATGTATCAAGCGCTGGGATTTGCCTCACTGCACGGGAAGGCCGAGTGTTGTTGTTTTGGCACGCTATTGCAGGTATAATATATAATATATTGATTTCATTATTTCAAATATTTAATCTTTTATTTCTAATATTAAGTCGTTTGTGTTAATATATAGATTTGGGCTTGGGAGCACATTCATATCGGCCGACCTACAGGCGTCCGAGCGCTACCCGACCTTGTAGATCTCCCTCTGGGTTGCCGGTAAGATATTTATTTAATATAGTAGATTTTTGTATTTCATAGGTAATTACAACTAATATATATATTTTACAATCTAGATGGGCAAACGCTGGAGGACTACGCTTCAGAGCCAATGTCAGGACCGCTGACATTGAGTTTTATAGAGATGAGTTAGATCAGCAGAGAGAGACGCAGGTATGTAGGTGTTTAAATCAATACTTTACATATATTTTTTCTAAACATTTTTATACTAACTGATCATTTTGTGTCATTAACAGGTTATATGGATGCCGTACACAGAGGACATTTTAGCTGCATTACCAGACTTCTGTGTACAGGGCTCGCAAGTCTGGCGTTCAAGGACAGTCATCATCTGCTATCACATAGTAGAGATGCATGTACCAGACCGAGTCCTGCGGCAGTTCGGTCTTCTCCAGCATCTACCTATCAATGTGGAGTCCATCGTACGCATGACATCACGTGGGCGTGCGGATGAGGATTGGGCTGCATTTCACGCTGCATACATTGAGAGGTGGGCTGAGAGGCTAGATCACATTGTTGATCAGCATCCGGCTGCTGGTGATGACCCGCTGCAGGCGGCATCCATTTACATGGAATGGTACTGGAAGATTACCAGGAGATGGATATATCATCCAGTGGAGCGTCCTCCGCTGACTTATCATCCACGTGGGCATATCAACAGGACAATGGTATAATCATTTTTTTGTAGAAATTTAACATGTTTTGTATATTTAATCTAAATTTAATCTGTTAATTGAAATGCAGGCCGATACGCTACGACAGATGGATACCACTATAGGCCAGCTATTGCATGATCGTCCGTCGCCGACGAGGATATTCAGGACTCTGACAGATATGCGATCGCATATTCATACGGCACTACAAAATGAACCGTCAGTACCTACTGTCAGAGTTGCTGAGGGACGAGGAGATTATGCTCACGCATCGTCCTCGAGACATCAAGTACCTTCATATCACAAAAAATTTCTAATTTAGTCTTCAATTTCAAATTACCTAACTATTTACGCCATTTCAGGTGCCGCGATCTCCAACTCCTCCGATTCAAGACCCTACGACATATCCCTCGACGTCAGAGACACTCCCGCCTCCTGTTTCACGGACATCATTTGCTTCAACATATTCACGTCGTCGTCCGTCGTCATCATCACAACACGAGATCCAACATATTGATGAAGGTGCTATTATCGAGGAGCTCGATCAGTTAGCAGCGGCCGAGCAACTTGATGATACGCCGATTATCGAGCTTGTTGTTCCTCGTGGGCGTGGGCGACCGCGAGGGCGTGGACGTAGGCGTGGCCGAGGAGGTCGAGGGAGAGGATAAGCTTAAAATTGAGTATTATCTCAATTTTGAGTTTGAGGGTGTATTCTTAATATTTTTGTAATTACATTTTTTTGATCTGACTAAACTGTTATATCTGAATGTTGTGCATATGTTTCTGCTGATTTATGAATGTTTTAGTTCACTATATACATGTTGTCAAACTTGTTGTATTTTTCATTCTGTTATGAAACTTGTTGTACAAATTTTGATTTTTACACTTGAGAAAGAAAATCTGGTGGGCGGTGTGGTTAAAGGCGCTGAACCATTCAGCGCCTTTAACATATAAGCTAAAGGCGCTGAATCGGTCAGCGCCTTTAACATTATAAGTTAAAGGCGCTGAATCGGCCAGCGCCTTTAACATTATAAGTTAAAGGCGCTGAACCATTCAGCGTCTTTAACATTTTGTGTTAAAGGCGCTGAACTATTCAGCGCCTTTAACATTAGAAGTTAAAGGCGCTGAATGGTTCAGCGTCTCTAACATGTATACAACCCAGCGCCTTCTTATCTGAGGACTTAGCCAATTTCGCAAAAAAATTGGCCAAGTCCTGAGGTGCAGTGTGTAGCAATGAAGACGCTGAATGAATCAGCGTCTTCTCAAAATATACTAAAGACGCTGACTCATTCAGCGTCTCCGTAGGGTTTTTTAGGAGACGCTGATTGATTCAGCGTCTTTCATGTTGCATACTGAAGACGCTGAACCATTCAGCGTCTTCAGGTCGTCAGTCCGCCGTGGCGCCCACCTGGCAAAAGTAGGGTTAGTTTTGCAAATTTTTTTTATACAGGGTTAGTTTGCAAAATATGAAGTTTAAGAGGGTTATTTTTAAAAAATCCCCCAAATTTACACTAATTCCTGCTAATACCAGAATCTATACCTATCCCCGGTATAACAAAATTTTTCTTATCCCCGAACCAAACGCACCTGAGAGTTAGGAATAAGAAGAGTTTGGGGTTAGAAATGTGAAGAGTCTATCATTAATTCATTGAGAATTGAAAAAGAGAAGAGTAAAAGAAAATTTTGACACGTGGCAAAAAATAGAAAATATCATATAGAGGTATAGATAGATATTATTTATATATATATATATATATATATATATTTTGATGCACAATTTACATCTCATTCATTCAATGCTTCACAAATGATTAAGTAACTTCTAAAATGCACCTAAAATTTTTAATTATTTTAATAGTTATTATATATATATTAGCAGAAAATAATAAATAAATAGATATTCTTGTAAAAGCTTCGTGAAAAATCGAAACCCTCTTCGCGTCGCATTCTCAACAAGCTGGGTTCCTTACGGGAAGCGAAGAGGAGGCGCCGCGATCCCATGGAGGCGGAGGAAGCGAAGGTATCCAATTATTCCCCAAATCGATTTCCTTAATCTTCTTAATTACTCAATTTCGATTCCAATCCATCTAAATCACTTCTTTTTGAATCCAAATTCGGTGTTAAATATAATCGATTTGGTCGTGTAATCGTTCCGTTGTTCCAATTGGTTGCGATCGCGTAGTTCTATCAGATTTTGAGTTGTTGTGGTGTGTGTTTAAGATTTGCTTAGGTTTTTTGTGTTTGGGAATTGGAATTTGGTGTATGGAGTGCGTTGGTAGTGAGGCTTGGCAAAAAGAGCATATTTTGAGTTGGGGATGTGAAATGTTTGGTCGTTTTGTTAATTTTGATCTCAAAATGAAAATTTTAGCACACTTATGGATGCATTCTGATTAGGATGATGTTACTTTTGGGATAATTCTGAATTCTATGTTGTTGGTTGGTTGATGGGGTTTTCTCTTGGAAGAAATAGGTTTTGGGTAAAGAAAATTCTATTCTAGGCTGTTTGATTCTTTCTTGATGTTAAGTCAACCGCAGG
The DNA here is from genome assembly GCA_029168755.2 of Tillandsia fasciculata. Lineage (NCBI taxonomy): Eukaryota > Viridiplantae > Streptophyta > Magnoliopsida > Poales > Bromeliaceae > Tillandsia > Tillandsia fasciculata. The sequence goes on from CM054954.1 coordinate 8,927,291, forward strand.
TGCCAATTAAATTCATCTCATGGATTAGATTTCGCATAAACAAAATTTCTATTTGAATCTGTTTGATTGTTTAAATCCTTTGTGCTAGATTTTGAGTTAACCTGCTACTACAAGTCTACAGCTGGAGAGAATAGTTTGACCTGAATCCATGAGTCACTTGAAAGCCACAATATTGTCAAGATTAGCTTAGTACTCGTAAAATTATGTCATCTTGTGAAGCCCTTCGTTTACATCATTAGCCTTAAACCTTCGTGTATGAATTGGAAAGTTGGCGATTTTGGGTTATGGAGGGAAAGTGGTGGAAATCCAGTTTATGGAAAAAGCCCAGTTCGGGTGAGAATTCATGACAATGTATTCTACTCAACCATGGAATTCTTTCTTGCATAGTGATTGTCGTTTGTTCAACTGAGCACCTTTAAAGAGTTTCTACAGTTTTTGTCCACTTTAAAGGCCATATAAAAATTAGTTCTTCTATTTCTTTTAAATAGGCGTTTAAGTTGTTCCCGATCAGGATTTTGAGTTAGACTTAATGTAACTATTGTATAAACTGAATATGTAGAGACTGAGTTTCGACTATGAGAGAGGTACTGCTGCATGTATACATATAGATTCATTGATTCCTAAGAGATACTATCATGAAACTGATTTGGTCCATTTTTAGTTTTTCCTCCCCCCCCCCCCCTCCCAACCCCCTTTTTTCTCTTTATTTGGTGCTGCTAGGAGGTAATACGAATAGAAAATAAAGCGTCTACCAGTTTCGTATAGTTAGCATTATTTTATTTGTATAGTTTGTTTATTTTAAGCTATTCGTGCTAATAGAGGTCAAGAAATATATGAACCTTTTGTCAAATCAGGCTGTTAGCCTACTTCCCTAGCTATATCTATGACTATAACTCACTCTCATATCAGGAAATTGATTATAACTTGCTGATTGCAAATGCACATCTTCGAAGGCTTTTTTATATTGAAATTTTCTACTCCGACATATTTCTTACATGCCGTATCATAAAAGTGGGATAAATTAGTTGGCCTTCGAAACATTCAAATGCATCTTACCAGAGTTGAGCTATGTTAGAATTTGAGTGCTTTTGAAAAAAATTGTAAATATGTTTGTCTCCACTAAATGTGAATTTTAACTAATTTTCTCATTCTCAATAAGTAGACTAAGTGCTCATCACTGTACACTTTCTTTTTTGAATTCTAACAACTAGTGTTCCTACTGAAAAACTTCCAGGATAGGTTGTTAGCCATCTCAGAGGAACTTGGTCATGAGATACGTGTATTTATGAACTCACCAAACTCTGCAGCACCCAATGAAATGCCTCCTCGTGATGGTATATTCTTTACTTGAGTGACACATTTGTTTCCATTCATTTGTTTTATACTTTTGTTAGGTGCATTCAATGTGACTATAGAGGATAATTATGGATATTTTTAATTGATATAATTATATAATATTCTGTTGACGTCTTCTTTTACTCTTTGGATGATCTATGGCAGAGGAACCAGATGACTTTTATGATTTTACTCCTGAGGACTATTTCCGACTTATGGCTGACAAAATTGGAGGTAATGGTGTGAGTGGCGAGTTTCTTATCTGGTTGGATAGAATATGTGTGCTTTCTACTAACTAGATATTCTTTTTTTTTCTTCTGATATTTGGGCTTAAAATTCTGCCTGTGTACTAGTTAATTTTAAAAGTTTTGTTAATTGTAGTTTTTTTTTACCACTGATATAATATATTACTGACTCAACAAAGTTATGTGCAGCACAATCTCATGTACTTAAGACTCGTAAAATACGGGAAGCAGAAGCTGCAGCTCGCAGAGCAAGAATTACTAAGGTATGGTCGTACGGATAATGGTCACATAGATCTTGTAATCTAATATCATGATGGAAAATTATTTTGTTCTCTTTTAAATTAAGGACCCTGCTGCAGCTAAACAGTTTTATGTCTTTATGAAACTAATGCTGATTGTGAACTTGCTTCTGATAAGAATGTTTCAAATTGCTCTTTTTATTGAACGAACAAACTCTTTTCCCTTCTTGATATATGAAATATCTTGCCAAGGAAAATTCTTTTGTTTTACTTTCTTAGCCCATATTTAAAGCTTATCTAGAATGATACATGGCTTTTCTTTCCTAGGGAGAAAATTTATAATATCATTTTTACTCACTAAAGCATGATTTCCTACCCCAAATTTGTCAATTTGATTATATTTGTTCCCCTTGGAAAAGGGAACTCGACTTAAAAGGAGTTGCATTGTATTGGGAGATTATGTCTAGTTTTTATCTCAGTTTACCCTTTTCCTTAAAAAGTTTGATACCTAATGTGAGTATTGATTTTTCTACAGATTGCTTCTTACTAAAATAATAAGCCATCTTAAAGAGTAAAAAACTAATGCGTGAAGTATATTAAGCCTAATCCCTCTTCATCAACTGTACTCTAATCATATATTAACCCTCCTTTAGCACGTGCATAACTAATGTGTGGCATAATCTCTGGCATGCCCCCTTGCTTTATTTAATACCATTGACACTAATGGTTTGACCATGATTATTGTCCAGTTAATTATATGATACTGAATTTCCTGTAGACCCATGGAATGTGTAGCCAGAAAACTTGAGAAATGTATTCTTGAATTATTGAGTTCATAACTTGATTCAAATCTAACAGGCTAGTAACAAAAGATCTTCTGATCCAACCAAAGCTTGTTTTTTTGGTTACTGCTTAGTATTAAAAAAAGCTCTACTTAGTATTAAAAAAAGCTCTAAGAATTAATTAATTTTACATGAAACGTAAATATTTAACTTAGATTTGACAATCCAAGTAACTTGCTTTTCATTATATAAATGATGCTAGTGAATATGTATTTGAACTGTATGATGAGAGATTTATTGTGCAAGAAAACCAATCTTGTGGTGATAATATGTATTTCTTGCATTCATTTTGAATTAAGTATTCCAATCTAGTATCTTGTTCCTCTAGCGATAATTGGTATGTCCCGAACAAATTACTGACGTCACCTTAGAAAGTATGTACTGCTGTCCATCACTAAGGTATCATTGTAGAAAAGTTGCATTATGTCATCTATAAGACTAAAATGGTTTATGAGTGCTATGCTGTTACACAATAGCCAAGCTATGTGCCAACTAAGTTGGAGTTGTCTGAAATGGCAGGTGAACCAACTAAGTTACGATTTTATTTTGTTTTCCTTGGCCAACTATAACCTTGAAGAGTATCAGGAAAAAAACCATCAAATAGCAAAATGAACTTTTCAGTAACTTCATCATATATGCTAAATTTCTTTATCTTCACCCTTTAATTCAAATTTCTAAAATGACTGGTCTGCAATGGACAGATCCACTACAATGGAAAGCTCTTTTGGAGTGAATAATAACCATTACGATTTCATAGTCAGCAACAAAGTTTAGTAAATTATTGTTATCATTCACAAACAAATAATATTAGGTTAATGTTTATGCATTTATTGATACCACTGACAACTGAGATCATGAAGTAAGACATTACAACTGATGAGTACGTTTTGTTTTACTTAATTATGTGGACTGTATGCACTTTGCATGTTGGACTTCTAAGAAAACCTTCCGCTAAGGCAATCTCTTCTGCAATTTTATCTTTTTTATTTTCTTCTACACTTAATACTTGGTTTTCCAATTTGCATCCTGTCTTTGCTGTTGACATTATTTTGTATTCACATAGGCTGTGATAAGAGTTCGTTTTCCTGATAATTACGTCTTTGAGGCCAAGTTTCAACCATCAGACAAGATTCAAAGTTTGGTTGATCTTCTAAAGAAAGCAATTGCTCGACCAGACGTGCCTTTCTATTTATGTAAGTAATATGAGAATCTATTGTTGAAACGAACATTACTTTGTTTTTGGCTTCTTTTTATTTTCATGTGATTGACGGTATCTTTACTATTTTTGCTATTTGATTGCATCATTTTGATTTTGCCCAATCTCTGAACCTTGGTGGTTCTCTATGGAAACTTCAGTTGATTAAATGTTAAATTTATTGAAACTGACCGATGTTCTGATGTCACATTCGTCAAGCTTATACCATGTCCAACAATTTAATCTGTTTTTGTGTATTTCACTTTCTTTTTAGTGACCGGTGAATTTGTACTTTATATAATTATATTCCAACTAAAATGCTTTTGTCAACTGGTGCTTTACTGTTGTTCTATCCAAGACTGTTATATTAGGTAAGTTTTTTCAGGTAAACTTCAATTTGCCAGTGGTTTAGCTCATTTTCACTTTGCCCACCCTGTGGTTTAAAAAATTGCACTTAACTACCTTGTGGTTTAGCTAATTTTAACTCTGCCACCCTGTAATTCAAAAAGTTACACTCAACTACCTTGTGCTTATCAAAAATTTCCATTTGTTACCGTAGTTGATAGTAGACTGTTTGGGTAAAAATAGAGATAAAACCATAGGATAGTTAAGTGCAATTTTTTGAACCACAAGGTGGCATAGTGAAAATGAGCTAAACCAAATAGGGGGCAAATTGAAGTTTACCCCCCCTTTTTTTTATACAAAATATAGCTATTGAATCAAATATACCATGCTTAAGATTATACTTGTTGCCTCAATTTCAAGTATATCATGTACATAATTTGAACTTTCTGTTGTAAGTGTCGGATCGTTGGCACTAACCATTAATCCCAAAAGCTCCAGTTGGTAGAAATACGCAACCAATGCAACCAATTCACTTAAAGCGTACAAACACAGTGCCTATGGGTCTCGATTATGATTCGACTCAACCAGCCTCACACCACTTCGAACATGACTTGGCCCAACCCAGCCTCATGCCATTTCGATCGTGATTCGACCCAACTTGGCCTTCCGCCCCAGGGCAGGATGTTGGTCCCTTTAAACCAATAGTAAGCCTCTAGAATGCAGATAAAATATGATGTTTTTATGTAAAACAGCCAAAGATTGTCTAATTTGAGCCCATATCATATTCCTATACAGAGCTTAGGCTTGTGAGGGCAAAGAGCTTGCTTTTACTTCAGCATAAAAAGACTAGTGTAATTACCATCTGGATATTGCTTGATGTTATTTCTCAAGTATTTGTACACATTACGGGATGAACCTTGAATGGTGAGAATAGCAGAATCAGTCATTTTTAGAAACCAACTAGTGGATGCATTTCAATGGTCTGCTGAAATCGTTATGCAAGACAGGATCAATTATGTTTCTCAGGCCTATTTTGGCATTTGTTCTGCACAATGCTCTTAAGTAGCAAATGAACTTATGAAAAGCATCATCCTATATGCTTTTGCGGTAACTGGTGTGGATGAAGAAAAATTGACTATAACAAACCCTTGCTTGCGTTGTGGAAAGGAGGTTTGGTGAATTTTCAAACAGCCCACTTGCACGCAGACACATAATACACATAGAAGACACCCTCTCCATGCTCCAAATGGAACCTTTAGACCATTTTTTGCCTATATATATTACCATTTGGTCATTTTTTCTTTTGTGTACTACCATCTCTCCTTTCATTAGTATGTGAGAAGTTACTAATTCATTCTAATTGTTATACAGATACCACTCCTCCAAAGGAGCGAATAAAGGATACATCGAAAGATTTCTACTTATCTGGGCTTGCTCCTGGAGCAATTGTCTACTTTTCTTATGATCTGCCGAAAGGTCATTACTTGTATTTTTATGGCACATAAAAAATGCATTGATCTGTAATCTTTTCTTTTTTTTCCCTTTATTTTTTAGAGTTTCAAAAAGATTTTTCATTTTCAAAAAGTGTTTTACCTAATCTGGTGGTGTAAAGATGGGTGAGCAAACTTATTGTACAACTTTGCATACAGCTTTGCATATCATAGAAATATTGACAAATCTTTTGATAACATAGTAACAGAAATGTTTGAAAGTATTGTACCTATGATTCTTCTCTACGTAACTCGCGTTATGTTGGTATGCTAATTTCTCTCTCCAGTTTAAATATGGCCCTAGGTATGCTAAGAATTCAAATCTTGTAGTATCTTTGCCTGGTTCCATTTGTCTCGGCCCACATGAAGTGTTTATTATTATTCTACGTTTAAACCTTAACTTAATCTGCTGTATAAAATTGTTTCGTTTATTTTCCGTGAGGAATGTTAAGCGTCCGAAATCATGAAAACTGGCTACCCATGTAAAGACAAATTTTATATCGACTACTTTACAGTTAAGGTTTGATCTTCCCCTTCCTCAACCCTCTTTGTAGTAGTTCCCTGCTTTTCTAGCTTGGGCTTTCTGTACTTTTGGCTCCCGCTCAATTCTTTCTCGGTTTTTATATTTTTTATTACTTTCTTTCATTTTCTTCTGTGTCTTCTTTTTCTTTCCTTCTTTGCCCTCTGTTGAACCCTTTTTGTAGCTAATTCATTTCCCTAAGGAAGGATGCGGGTTGAGATCTCGTACCTTTTTGTTGCGGTTCCTATTTTGTTTCTTTTCTTTCATAAATCATTAGTAGATCTTTATATCTTCAACCGTCTAATACGACAAAAATGTTTTATTAAATTATTAATTCATTTCTTATATTGCAGATTCAGAGTTAAATAGTGAAGTTCTGACAGGGCCTTATCTTCGTGAAGACATCCGATCTTTAAATGGACTTGAGCTTCCCTCCAAACAAGAACAAGCCGATCCTGGGAATTCTCAGCCAGAAGCTCCTGTGGCGGAGGCTCCTCCTCCTGCTCCTGATCCCAAGCCTGCATCGAAGAAGCCAACGAAACCAAAGTGGCTTAAATTATAAACACCCTGAGGGTAAGTTTTTGCATTATCCTTTCATAAATTTTGTTCCATAGGAACAAAGTGCATGAAATTTTGTCGCCGCGAGCCTACGCTCGTATAATCAGCCTTCTTTTGATGAACTAATATTGACTGAAAACAGAGATGTATTGGTTACATATTTTAGTTTTGGATTGACATTGAGAGCAATCAACACATTTGGACTCGGTGGTTTTCGTGTTCTGGTCAAAATTTCAGACCGTGATAATGCTGATAGGATGACTGACTAATGTCTTATCTTTTCCAAGCTATCATTCATTCCCTGCTGCATTGCTTTCTTTTTCCGTAAATCAGAACAAATATTATATTTCTTTTCTTATCTTCCTTCTTCTAGTCGATGGAAGTCTGGAACCTCGAAGGCGGAGCGATGATCAAAAACCTCCTCGCAATCGATGGTGTTCCCATATTGTAAACAGGCCGAAGAGCAACTTTTCTCAGGGTTTTGTTCCACACGATATTGTCGTCTCTTTGCCCTGCAAGTGCTTATTCTGTAACAACATATGGTGGTAACAAAGGAATTAATGCAGTTGTGGTGTTTTGCTTCATTTCTTGTGGTTTCTTTTCCTACTTTGAGCTCAATGTCTCTTTGGCAATCTACCATTTATTCTTTCCCTAGTTGTTGTTACCAAAGGTGGTTTCATTTGTTAATTAGGTGGGGATAACTTACTTGGTTTCTATGCAAATTATGCATGCTGCTATGAATGAACAGTGTCTTTTACTCTTTGCTTTGCATCATGATCCTAAATTCAATTCAATATTTGTAAATGCCCCCTCTAAACAGGGGTTAATCTTTTTTTTTTTTTTTTTTTTTTTTTAAAAAAAAAACTCCTTTTTTAACAATGGCATCTTAATGTAAGAAAGCATTAGTTTTAAATTGGAGATTTAGCTTTCAACCCCAGGATATTTCCCTAGTGAATGCATAAGTGATTTTGGACTAAAAAGTAAAATTAGCTCAATATGTGCTTCATAATTTTGTTCTTAAAATCTGATTTTAATTTTTAATTTTTAATTTTTTTTTTTTTTTTATTTTGGTAGCACAATTAAAACCTTCTTCTTCAAATCTGATTTTGATTTTAGATTTAAATTTTTAAATCTTATTTTTATTTTAGATTTAAATTTAAATTTAAATTTTATATTTTCTATTTTATATTTGAATTCTTATATTTCAAATTTTAACTTCTAAATTTCAAGTTTCAAATTTCAAAATTTTAAATTTTAAATTTAGATATTAAATTTTAAATTTCAAATATTAATTTTAAAAGTTTAAAATTTTAAATTTCAAATTTAAGATTAAATTTAAATTTTAAATTTTAAAAATTAAAATTATAAGTTTTAATTTTTAAATTACAAAATTGCAAATTTTTAAAATTCAAAATTTAATTTTTAAAATTTTAAATGTTAAGTTTTAAATTTCAAAAATTCAAATTTTAAATATTAAATTTCAAACTTTCAAATTTTAAATTTTAAATTTTAACTTTAGATTTTCAAATTTGAAATTAAAAATTTAAATTTAGATTTAAAAATTCAAAATTTAAATTTTTGTGCAAATAAATTAAATTTTAATTTTAAAAATTTTAAATTTAAATTTAAATTTTAAAGTTTAATTATTTAAATATAAAATTTACTAAAAAAATTATTATTTACAAACAACAAAAGATTTTTGTCAAATAATTTTATAAAATCATTTCAGCAAAATCGCTTTTGGCTAAACTTAGCTAAACGCTCTATAACTTATAACCAAAATTAATTCACTAAACCAAAATTAATTATGTAGAAATTATTTTTTTAAAATCTAGGACAGACGAGAAACTTGTTGTCGGAAATTGGTAGTTTTTTTTGTTATGAGACTTACAAGTTTGTTTGAATTACCAATAATACTAACTCTTTGAGGCCTTATTTGATACCTATGATAATTTGTTCAGTATGAAGATTTTCATGAGAGTTTTAATAACTTAATTTTTGTTCTTTGAAAGATTTTGGTATTCATAATTTGGTATACTAATATTTTGCATACGAGTTGATTTATGTTATTCCGAAATATTAATAACTTAAAAGGCCAAATATAATATCCATTCTACATATGTGATCACATTCCTAATCCACCAAATACTACATGCCTTTTTGAGTTATTATTTAAAAGGATATTCCAAAATCCAAATAAGATATTTATGTATCTAAACTCTAACTTAAGACTCTACATATAAATATCTTGTTTAGTATATTAACAAAATTTACTTAAGAAGCTTATACATTAAGGTAGATGAGAAGAGTGATTAAATATTTAAAATTAAATACTATATTTAATTTTTGGGCTTTTTTTGAAATTGATCCTATAAAAATTTAAATTTTTGAAAATGGCCCTGCAAAATTTATATTTGCAAAAATGGCCCTCTTCCTGCCACGTCATCCGGATCCGCCACGTCAGCTCGCCACAGCCGCTGGTGCGCGGGGGGGGGGGGGGGGGGGGGGGGGATTTAGTGAAACACGCAGGTAGAACCTGCATGTTCTAAACACGCAGGCTCAGCCTGCGTGTTTAAAACACGCAGGCCCAGCCTGCGTGTTTAGAACACGCAGGTTCTACCTGCGTGTTCAAATTAACCCTACACCCCCCGCACCCGAGCTCCTTCTTCCTCACTTTCTCCTCACTTCTAAACTCTCTCTCTCTCTTTCTCTCTCTCTCTCTCTCTCTCTCTCGTTCCCGTGCCGCACCCGCCGCAGCCGCCGGCCGTCGTCGGAGGTGAAAGAGGCGCACGAGCACTCTCTCTCTATCTCTCTCCCGTGCAGCAGCAGCCTTCTCCACATCTAAGGTAATTTTGATTTTTTTTTTTTTTTTTTCTGGTGGTGAAATTGTATGATCTGCTGTAAAATAGCATTAATAGGTCAAAATTGATAAAGTTTAGAGAATTTAATTGCCAAAATAGCATTAATAGGATACTATGTTTAAAAATAGCATTAATAGATGATAAAATAGCATTAATAGGATACTATGTTTAAAAATAGATGATAAAATGTTTAAGTGATATTATGTGATATTATGTTTAAAAATAGATCGTTATAGAAAAATTAAAATAAATCTATAGGATAGTTAAATATTACTTTTAAATAATCAGATGAAGTGCTTAATTACTACAAGTGCTTAATCAGATGAAGTTCTCTTAAAAGCTCCTAAGATATTTATTGATCAAGTGCTTAATTACTACATAAAAATAGGTTGTCAGTAGGCTTAACCCAAATATAATTTACAACGTAAAAATCAGAAATTGGATAACGAAGTGCTTAATTTCCACCACTATAATTAAGGTGGAAGTCAAAGAGAAAAGGTTATAATTAAAAATAACAAAGTTTATAAGTTCTTTTATTGTCAAGCTCTTAATAGTGATTTTAATTTGTCGAACTAGAGTAGTCATCAAACTGACGAATGTTATATTATTTATTGTTATTTTTAGTACGTCAGTATGTCTGGTGAATGTGTTCCGTTTTATATTCATTGGGACGGAAATTTAGTCGTGAACAATAATATACCACAATACATTGGTGGCTATAAAGAACTGATCGGAATTCGCCGCGACATCACATTTCGGGATTTCGAAGCAGAAATATACAAGGTCACTAATTATGATCGAGCGGAGTTCCGTCTACGCATAACAGTTCGATGTCCAATGGGACCTAATGAATGGGAATTACTTGACATATCAAGTGATCATGGGATTGTAGGCGTGATGAGTTTTTTCCCATTTCATGGTTGCATCAAAGTATACGTAGAGAAGCAAGTGTTGACTACACGTCATCGTTCAACCTCTGTTTACCAAAGAGATTATGTCGATCTTGAACGAATTCGTACATCAAGGTATGAAAATTTAGGAATTTTCAATTTCAATCTTTGTCCTTTAATAGTATAGGTGCGGAAAATGGATAATTTACATTGTATAAGTATTGCAGAGCGTCTGAAGTCCCATATGTGCCAGTGAGTACATCATTACCATATATTACTGTGGATCCATCTTTATTCGGTGGAGTTGATGAGCGGTAAGTGATTATATGATTTAATTACATATATTATCTCAATAGATTCGAATAGTTAATCATAAATACCTTTGCAGATCAACTATACATCATAATCTATATGAGGGTCCATCATCTAGCAATCGACACGTCGCTGATCTAGAGTTGAGAAATATAAATGAAAATGAGGAAGTAATAGAAAGTGATAATGAGCAAATAAATAGCAGTGACGATGAGCATGTAAGTGAAACTGATATGGACTCTACAGATGATGATAGTGATGGTATCCCACAATCTATTGATGTTGGTCATGATGGCGGTTTGAATTCTCTCACATGCGCCATTCAAGATGAAGGGATTGAATGGATTGAAAATTTATTTGCAAACAACAATGATGTCGAGGATCCGGTAGAATTTGAAGAATTTGAAGATCACCGACAGCGTTTTTTACTGGGGCAATGAATTAATTCACCAAACCGTTGTTGAACAAAACATTTATCAAGGTCCTCCGAGTAATGATCAATGGAAAGATCGGATATTTTCTGACAAGATGTCCTTGGTGAATGCTTTGGATCGATGGCACATTGAACATAATGTGCAACTGAGAGTTGTTAAATCAAACACAACTAGATATACTGTGAGATGTTTGGTCAATTCTTGCCCTTGGAGATTACATGCCTCTCGACCTAAAGGTTCATCACATTTTAAAGTAAAGACCTATGCGGGACCACATACATGCATGATTCCTATTTTGAATACAATGCATAGGAATTGTACATCTTCTTTTATATGTCAACATATACTACCCACAATGAAGGCAAGGCTTGCTATGAGTCCTACAGAAGTTCAAACCAGAGTTCGGAGTGAGTTGTGTTGTTGTGTTGTTGTGTTGTTGTGATGAGCTGTGTTGTTGTGTTGTTGTGTTGTTGTGTTGTGCGATGTGATGTGATGTGATGTGATGTGATGTGATGTGATGTGATGTGAAGTGAAGTGAAGTGTTGTTGTGATGCTGTGTTGTGATGTGATGTGAAGTGTTGTTGTGTTGTTGTGATGTTGTGTTGTGCGATGTGATGTAATGTGTTGTGATTGGGTTGTGCTTTGTTGTACTTTGTTGTGCTTTATTGTATTGTTGTGTTGTTGTGTTGTATTCGTAATCATGTATTTTGCTTCTTCTTTGAAATGTTGAAACTTACTGTAATAATTGTTCAATGTAATATTTATAATTCCTCTTTTTCATTCCTTTCTTTTTTTAAAAATGCTCACTATGTATATGCTTTGCATTTATTATTTGTTTAAAGTTTTGGTGATTGTGAAGAGATTGTTTACTTAATTTTAGTCTGATGAGCTCTTGAATGATTTTCCTTTATTCTGATGAGCTTCTTCTTTTTTTTAAATTAGTTCTTTTGTTTTCAAAATTGTTGCTCTTAAATTCTTAAGATCCTGGTGAAATAGAATATTAGACACTGCATTTGATCTCCTTTTTGCACTAGTTAAACACAAAGATTCATTGTTAGCTTCTAAAAGAAAAGAATCCACCAGTACATCTAGTGTAATAGAGAGTTGAATGCACGCTGAATTATGATGAAAAAAAAATATTCAGACTAAACATGCACATTAATGAAAAAAAAAAATTATTCAGACTAGTGTAGAGTACAGGTTCTACATCAAGCATTGACTCCGCAGGTATTTATAGAAAAATTTAAAAATTCTTGCATCATGTGTATTTTATATTTACAGTGTGGTTCGGGTGATTTCAGACTATGGCGGAAGCTCCCGGGGCGAAAAGTGAGTTCGCGGCGCAAGATTGGAGCACTCTGGAGCTTGGTTCAGTGGCTGGGGGTGGTGGCAGTATAGAACACGCAGGCTCAACCTGCGTGTTTAGAACACGCAGGTTCTACCTGCGTGTTTCACTAAATCCCCCCCGCGCGCACCAGCGGCTGTGGCGAGCTGACGTGGCGGACCCGGATGACGTGGCTTGGTGACGTGGCAGGAAGAGGGCCATTTTTGCAAATATAAATTTTGCAGGGCCATTTTCAAAAATTTAAATTTTTATAGGGTCAATTTCAAAAAAAGTCCTTAGTTTTTTAATTTTTTAATTTTTTTTTTGAATAAAATGAGTCATCTTGTAGTTGAAATATATTATCCCATTAAATCTTACATAGTAAGACATTTCCAAAGGCAAAGCATTCTACATATTATCATATTAGAACATTTTTATATCAAATAAATTATTTTTAAATAACTTGTTCCAAGTTCCAACTTCCTAATAGAGTTTAATAGTTTTTCCAGAAATTAGCAAGCTGTTCAAAATAAGACATGTGATTGATTGGGTATCCCAGCACTATGCAAATTTTGTCCTATTAACCAAAATGCTGAATAATTCTAAAAATAATAAAAGTGAACAGCCAGTGCCCAACATCACTTCAGCCCTCTACACTTTTGCTGAAACAAATAAGCCAAATAATCAATTCTAGTTGCAAATATTACAAGTATGAAGTTTTGAAATTTTTTTAAATTTTTGGACTTGCTTAAGAATCAAAACAGGAGACAGAACAACACAAAAAATTATTTAAAATGTCGTTGACTGATTCAAATCAAACAAATTGGTAAATTGGATAGTAAAATCAAAATTTTAAAAGATTAGATAGTCGATTCAAAATTGTCTATAGTTGAAGTAAGTCCAATGCATATGTATACCTATTTTTTATTTTGTAATATCCCTGTTTTGGATAGTTTAATCGGTAATTCTTACATTAAAAAATATGTACTAAGACTCTCTCTCAACTTTATCAACTAATTTAATAGATCTTTCCTCTCAATCAAATTTAAACTAATTTTTCAGACTAAAATTAATTCTATAATTTTTTTTTTTTTTTTCAAAATCTAGACCAAACAGTCTATAATAGTTGTAACAAGCTTTTGTGTTGTGCCAGCTTAATAGTGTGTTGCTCTCTCTCTCTCTCTCTCTCTCTCTCTCTCTCTCTCTCTCTCTCTCCTATAGGGGTCTAATGTGGCCCGAACGGCCCACATAAGTCCGGCCAAATGGGGCGAGGCCATGCCAAGCCAGAGTTACCAAGCCTCCAGACCGTGTCGTGCTTCTTAAAATTTTTATTTTTTTTTACAAAAATAATTAAAATTTTAAAATATAAATAATAAATTATTTCTACTTAAATTGATATTTTGATAAATAAATAAATAAATAAATATATATATATATATATATATATATATATATATATATATATATAATTTATAAAAATAATTTTAAAATAATAAATATTTAAATTTTTTATAAATATATATATAATTTTATTATTATTTAAAAAAGATGAATTGAGTGAGGTTTTTGGCCCAATAGACTAAAATTGTTTGGTCCATTGAATCAAAACCACTCCTCCCAAGGTCTGAAGTGGCAGATCTTAGGATGAGAGCTCCTAAGAAGAAGGGCTCCCTTGGAGCTCAGATCCCAAGGCCCAAGGCAAGTTAATGTATTTCGTCCGAGAGTGAAATATTAGATTTTTTTTTGCCAAGTATAGCGCACTTTGGCTTTCACAATTCGACCTCACCACTTTCTATTTCACCTTCAATTCTCCAAAAAGCCTTTTCAACCAAGTGAGACCTCCTTACAAATATGTGCCACCGCTATGTACTTTGTTTTCATCGATGATAATGCCACAACTAATTGAAGCTTCAACTCCCAACAAATAGTACCACCGCTCATAGAGAGTACAAGGCCTATAGTAGAATTTTTCATATCTCTTTCTCCTGCAAAATTTGCATCTACATATCCGCTATACTTCAAAACCACATAACCATAACAAAGTGAGAAATCCCCCATCCCTCTCACATCGGAGGATTCACTTCATTGCAGCCTAATGATCACAACGAAGATTCACTATATATCGCCTCACCAGTCCCACTACTTGTGCAATGTCGAATCTCATACACACCATAGCAAACTTAAGGCTTCCTAATGCTGATGAATATAGTATACGAGCCATGTCTATTTATTTCTCTTTTGTATTGGGTGATTTCTCAACCAACAATTTTAAACAAATAGGAAGGGTAAACACTAGTTTCATATTCTGCATATTAAAGTGCCACAAAATATTCTACATATAACATCTTTCTATTCTTCTTCCATAGCACTCTCATCTCAAATATCTAGATCACGGCTCCTATGTCTTTCATATCAAAGTTTCTAGCCAATTGAGTCTGCAGAGCAGATATCCAATCCTTACTATATCTCGCAACTAACATGTAGTCAACGTACACTACAAGGAAAAGGACTTTTGGTGGCGACTTTTTTGTGGCGACAATTATTGTCGCCACTAATTGTAAAGCTATAGTGGCGACATTTAATTGTCGCCACCAATAAACAAGATACAGTGGCGACATTTAATTGTCGCCACCAATAAATAAGCAATAGTGGCGACTTTCAAATGTCGCCACTAATACTTAGTAATTAGCGGCGACTTTTGTCGCCGGAAAACGTTAGAGATATAGTGGCGACTTTTGTCGCCACCAATAAACAACATACAGTGGCGACATATATTTGTCGCCACCAATAAATAAGCAATAGCGGTATTTTTTACTAAGTAAAACATATAGTTAGAGATATAGTGGCAACTTTAGTCGCCACTATATTTTTTATTTCCCACCAAATTTTTCCTTTTTTTTTTCCACCAACCAAAACCCTTTTTTTTTTTTTTTTTTTTTTTTTTTTTTTTTTTTTTTTTTTTTGAGATGCGAACCCAGGCCCCCTACATCACCCTCTCCCCCTTCCCCATTAACCCCTCTCTCTCTCTCTCTCTCTCTAAGTTAGAGATATAGTGGCGACTTTTGTCGCCACCAATAAACAAGATACAGTGGCGACATATATTTGTCGCCACCAATAAATAAGCAATAGTGGCGACATTAAAATGTCGCCACTAATACTTAGTAACTATATTTTTTACTAAGTAAAAAATATAGCTAGAGATATAGTGGCGACTTTAGTCGCCACTATATTTTTTATTTCCCACCAAATTTTTCCTCCTTTTTTTTCCACCAACCAAAACCTTTTTTTTTTTTTTTTTTTTTTTTTTTTTTTTTTTTTTTTTTTTTGAGATGCGAACCTGGGCCCCCTACATCACCCTCTCCCCCTTCCCCATTAACTCTCTCTCTCTCTCTCTCTCTCTCTCTCTCTCTCTCTCTCCTTCCCCAAGCCCGTCGCCCATCGCCCCGCCGTCGACCCTCGCCCTTGCCTGTCGCCCATCGCCCCGCCATCAACCCTCGCCCGTCGCCCGTCGCCCCTCGCCACTCGCCCCTCCGTCGCCCGTCGCCCGTCGCCCGTCGTCCCTCCGTCGCCCCTCGCCCCTCGCCCCGCCGACCCTCCGCCGCCCCTCCATCGCCCGTCGCCCCTCGCCCCTCCGTCGCCCCTCGCCCGTCGCCCCTTGCCCCGCCGTCGACCTGCCGTCACTCCTCGCCCGTTGACCCATCGTCGCTCCTCGCCCGTCGACCCTCCGCCGCTTCTCTGTCGCCCATCGCCCCTCGCCCCACCGTCGCAAGCAGCTGCCCGTCGTCGCCCCTCGCCCCTCGCCTGCGACAGTGCACGCTAACGCCCTGTCGCCCGTCGTCCTATAGCCCGTCGCAAGCAGAGAAGCTCGTCGACCTCTCCGTCGCCCCTCCGCAAGCTTCTTCGACAGCCGTAAGCTATTCCTTCATATTCTAATTTATGTCAAATTTTTTTTTTTTTTTTTATATTGAACCAACTTTCCCCCGTTGTGCATTTGCCATATTTATGTTCTTTCCTGACACAAAAAATCGATTAGAGTATTACATTCCGCCTCGAGATAGATGACATTTCTCAAAACAATGATCAGTAAAATAGAGATTAGAGATAACAAACAAAGGGAATAACGTTTCTGTCGATCTGACACTTCTGCTGTGCATAACTGTGGATTACATTGTCAAATCAACTGTTAAAAAATAGTGCAAAAATTTGATTGTTAGTTTTAGTTCAACTACATAGGACTGTTGATATCAGTTATCTCATACACTGGGATCCTGTAAGAAAGCTAATGCAAAATAAGAAAAACAAGATGCCATTGACTTCAAAAAGAACAATAAACATGGTATAACAGTGCAAACTAGAAGCTAAGCCACTCCATGCGTAGTTGGAAGAAAGTTGCATTTTTGAGTCAGCAAACAAGAATAACACTGCAAATTTGTTTATATTTAGTTTTGTAGCATTGGTAATTCTCATCCTTCTAATAAATTATAAATTTTTTTTTTATATTTAGTTGCGTAGGTAGAGCTTAGTCAATTCATTGTGATAGGGCTATTATTAATTATTAATTATGATGTCGCTCGCAACTTGTTGTTAATACTGGTGATCTAAGGCGACTCATCACTACACCATAAATCATCTTTGGTGGCACTTTCTTAGTAGCTTTTATAAAAAAAAGCCAGCAAAAGATAATTATTGGTGGCACTTTTAAATAAATACTCTTAATAAAATTTATTTTAAATATTTATTTTATTTTTTAAAAAATTATACTGATATTTTTAAAGGCTAAATTACAGAAAACCCCCCTCTAATATCCCGCCCCCTGTCTTTTAAAAGTCGACAACCTGCCTCCTCGTAATTACCGAAATATGCATTTACCCTCCTGCCAGATATGAAAGTCCATCCATGAGCCAATTGTTTGTAACAAATTGGTAAGAAACCAATTCATATCTGGCAGGGGGGAAAGGGTAAATGCATCCATTAGAGGCTCATGGATGGACTTTCATATCTGGCAGGGAGTAAATGCATATTTCGGTAATTATGAGGGGGCAGGTTATCGACTTTTAAAAGACAGAAAGTAAAGTGAAAAAGCAGAATATTAGAGGGGGATTTTCTGTAATTTAGCCAAATTTTACAAAAAAACTGGCGGCGAAAATTTTTCCCTACTAACTTTCACTTGGCGCGCAAAAAAAAAAAAAAAAAAAAAAAACCTAGGTTAATTGCACAGATGCATCTCTCTCATCCCTTCCCTTTCCTCTTCTACTCGAGGAGATGGACGCCTCTCCCTCTCCCCCTCCCCCTCCCCCTCCCCACCCCACCTTGCGGACCCGGAACTCCTCTGTTGGACTCCTCCTACCACCAACCCCCCGGCGACCCAGAGACCCGGACCCGGACCCGACCCTCTCCGCCTAGGCCTACCTGTGGAGGTGGATCCGCGCGCTCTGCTCCGTCGCCGACGTCGACGCCGACGCCGACGCCGACCCCGACCACGACGAGGCCCTCCGCCTCCTCGGCTGGTTCCGCCTAGGCAAAAGAATGTACATTAAGACTTTCTAAACAACAGAATTGCCCAGACCCAAATGCATTTATTGAGGTGAGTTTCAGGTCTGAATTTGTATTATGACTAGATGTACTCATGTTAATAAATATTCTTCTCCTTTATCTATGGTTGTGAGATAATCGATTACTTACTACATAGTCAAAACTGTTTATATATTTTGGCATTGCTGTTAGTATACTTAGTGAATTTGCTTCTTAATTGTGGTTATATGATGGGATTTGTAGTGATAGATGCTAGTTCGAAATGTTGAGCTTTCAAATTTTCTCGTTGATTCCCTTGTCAAAAAAAAAAAAAGGAAAAAAAAAATTCCGTCTAGGAGGCTATCCTATCTATGGTTTACTCATTCGGTCACACATAAATTAGTCACCGGCTTGCTGATTCCTTAGGAACCTTGTGTTTTCTGAAATTTCATCTGTTTAGATATTAATATAGAATGTAAACCCCCCAACACACTGAAGTATTCCTTTCCCTGCAGAGAAAATGACCATTGCAGATGCAAATATAAGGCAAGGACACAAGGGAAGTGTGAGATGCTTGATCTACTTTGATCTACTCAGAACTTGGGCCTTGTATTTCCCTCTCCTATCATCCAACATAATCCATCAGAATTACTGCTTGATCATCATGTTGCAATGTTGGGTCCTATCGAGAATCTCAGTAATCCTTGTATTGGATTTCAACTTATATCTTAATTCCTTCAAAAGGAAATTGAAATCTACATGTACATCACTACTTAAAGGGGTTGAATAGAATGAGAGCTGCACAATGCATGAATTTTGAAGGTGATTGATGCAAGCCGAGGGGTTGCTAAATCTGAATTTTCAATTTTGTTTCGTTTAAATGTACTTATTGAAATAAACTAGGTTCAATGGAAGATCAAACACTTTCTTACTATGATGCCATGTGACATAGTTGAGGTGTAAAGTATATAAATTGCCCCCTAAGTATTCCAATACTGTGTCCTTGTCTTTGTACTTTTCATTTAAATATTTGTCATTGAAGTTACATATTTATTGCAATTTACTCCCCCACTGTTATGAATTTTATAAATATAACGGCAATTTTACCCCATATCTTGTGAACTGACTCAATTATGTCTTTACTTGGAGCAAAATGGTCATTTCACACTGAAAATTGATGAATATGATGTTTTTTCTTGCTGCGTCAAGAAGTGAAGTGCAACACATGTGGAAGAACTGACTGGTGTTGAAGTAAAAGGGACCAAGCTGCAATATTGGGATACTGCAAGTAGATTTAACCAAATTTAAGTTGTACAAATTATAGGGAGGAATGGTGGAGGGTTTCAGTGTTATGCACTGCATGCTTCATTTCATTTCTCTCTTGTTTTATCTTTGTGAAAGAAAGATGCTGCTCATTGTGCTTTTGATTAGTTTGAAAACTGGTGGTTAACTGTTGGTGCCATATCTCCTTTATTTTTTTATCTGTTTTCCTCTTATTGTTATTGCATTGTTCAATCTCATTGCCAATGATTGGGTTCGCTGCTTTAGTATGATGCATAATATCATACATATTTTTGTTGCCATTTGCTTAAACTAATTTGCTTGATCATGTTGTTATTATAGTGTTGGATATAGATGGATACTCTTTTCTTTTTAGGTTCTGGCCAGAGAATCAGTATGAGCTGTCTAGATCCTTTTAAGCTTTAGCTTTTAGATTTTCTTTATTATTAAATGTAGTAAAAAGTATATTCCATTAATCCTGCTTTTAGGACAAGCAATATTTCATGTAGCACAGGTGCTTGAGAAGCAAAATGTATCTAGTTTTTTTTTTTTTTTTTTTTTTTTTTTTTTTTTTTTTTTTTTTTTTGAGAAACAAAGATTGAAACTCGTATAATTTAATCGATTTCTGTGGCTAGAATAGTTTTTTCTGTGGATATTTCGGTTTGAGTGGTCCAACTATTAGCATAGTTTATTTGTACCTAACAAGAAATTTCTGTTCACTGTGGAATCAAACTTATGGTTCATTTACTATTTTCATAGCTACTTTTCTACAAGCTTTATTGCATACAATTTTCATACAGTTTTTTTTTTTTTTTTTTTTTTTTTTCCTTCAGAAACTTCAAATGGGAGCTTCTACAGTTCTATCTCTGACGTCTACAAATACAGCATGCTGAGAAATCCGTCAAAAAGGTATGCAGTTATAGCGCAATATTGTGCATATGTTGGCTGTTTCGAATGCATCAAAATTAGCCTTAGTTTGAAAACATATACTGCTCAAGTACACACCCATTTTAACTATTGAAATATCTAAAAAAAAAAAAAAAAAAAAAAAAACCTTTATTAGAATCTATTTCAGTGACCCTATAATGCATCAAACCTTTATTAGAATCTATTTCAGTACGTACAATAGCAAAATATAAAGCTCCTATCATCATATCTACAAAAGTAGGCATAATGATCAACTTCAAGCCTATCAAACCTCAAACACACTATGAAAGCATCAAATCGTTTATACCAACACCTTGGCATTTATTTCAAGTCAGGCAATGATTTGTTCATCCAACAAATTAACTAGATGCTACTTATCTTTTCGAGAAAACTTTTAGATTGTGTTATAAAAATTCTCCTCTAGGTCATCATGCAAGATTGTTGTCTTTACATTCATCTGCTCAAGCTCCAAATTCATGACCACCACGATAGCCAAAACAACCAGAATAGTCGTGTAATAATCTGGATTTTTATTTTCAAATAAATAAAAGAAAAGAAGGGAGTCAAGTTGACTTAGAATTAGAGAGAGCACAAATAGCGCAATTGACCTTTGCTACTGTGAAAATTGCATAGTTTACGAGGCAAAAAAAATATCGCCTTTCAATCCGAGCCTGATCTCGAAAATCCGAGATAACCAGTGCGACCGTCTCGTCGAACTAATCGAAAATGATATTGATCAAATTCAGATCCAACGGTCGGATCTTCCAGAAATCAACGAAGAAGCGGGCAGGACCCGCGACTTAAGTGAATAGTGCTGTGAACAGTGGATGAATAGTAATCCCTATTTTTAAATCCCCTTAGTGCCAACGTTAGCCAATTCGCTGTCTGGACTCCGATCATAGCAATCCAGATAGTCGATTTGATCGGTTTCGTCGATCTGAACTCAATGGCGCTGACGTAATTTCCGTTTGACGACCCTAGAGTCTCGAAAAGTGTGATAAACTGTATTTCTGTACAGTATTGATGGACCGAGAATTTATCCGGGTGTTTTCTCGAAAAACAAAAAATCGATACCTGATTGGTTTCGTCGAGCTGGATGTCGTGGCGGAGTCCGTTTTTCGTTTTGACGACTAGAATGCCTCGAAAAGCGTGAAATACAGTGGAAAATGCGGCGTTTTGCGCAATACACCCTATATTTTATGCTCCGTTTTGCGTGCTGCTCCTTGGTGAGGGACCTAAGTGCGAGACAAGTGTGCTGGGAAGGTCTGGGCTCAAAATATCAAGAGTTGGGGGATTAGAATGCAATTGTGTCATATGCTATTTAAGACCAACTCGGGCTAGGTAACCCTAAACCCGTAGCTCCTTCCCCAGCCGCCAGCTCCAACAACCCCACTCCCTCTACCCCACTCCCCGGAGGCAGCGCACCGGCCGCCGCCACCTCGTCGCCGGAGAATGAGGTGAGGCAACAAACCCTCTACATCTCGGTTGTGAGGGTGGAGTTTCTTCCCGAAGACCCTGGTGGCTCCGAGCTCCACCTGGAGGCTCCTCGGGTACTAAGACACCAGGCTGAGGTGAACCCGACGTCAGCCGCCGCCGCCGCGGGAGCAACCTTCTTCCTTCAACTTTCCGGCGAGGTAAGAACATGGAACATTTTGGTTTTAATTGGCACATGAACCCTGTAAATGTGTTCCTGACATCGAGGCGACCCATATTGTGAAGCCCGAGCCGCCGCCGTCGACCCTATCGCCGGCGGGGGCACCCGGTTGCCGGAAAATCGAGTTTCGGTTGGTTTCGATCACGGGAGGAATTCAACCGTTGGAATCTTGATCAAGACCGTTGGATTGGGTCTTCTCGTCGACTGCAACCTCTCCACCAAGTCTTGTGATGATCGGTTGAGAATCCGAGGCTTGCGAGCTTGCCCTAGAACCGAGCCAAAGAAGACTTCGGCCGATCTTCGCCGTCTGGCGCCACCGCTCACTCCCGACGCCGGCCACCACTGAAGGAAGCTTCCTGGCACCGAGGAGATCATCGTGGTCCAGGTTGCGCCGGCCCGAACACCGCCGGCCGGATTTCGCCATTAGAGGGTGCAACTCCGGTGAATTTGAACTCCGGCGATCGTCGGGGCTCCGCGCGGTGGGAAAGCCACCTAGGTGAGTTCCTTAGCAATAAATATGACCTCTAGTGAAGTTGCATGTGAATTCTAACGTCGGGATTGTGCTCGCTGTAGTTGCACCATCTTTGCACCCAAGCTTGAGCTCCGGCCGCCGCCGTCGCATCGGGACGCCGGCCACCGACCCAGGTCAGTCCTAAACACCTCCTAGATTATTTTCCATCAAGTTGTTTGAGCCGAAGAATCCCTGTAACTGAGTTTATCAACCTTGCACCTAAAGTGTCAACCTTGGGTTTGTCTCGGCCGCCGCCGCCTCCGGCCACCGGCTCTGGGGCTGACAGAGTCTGAACTCAGTCTGGAGATGTTCTTTGTTGAGTGCTCATCTCTTTTTGTCCTTGGCACCAGGGTATTGCAAGATCTTTCAACCCGAGCCTGGGTCTTTGGAGGGAGTTGCTCCGGCGATCTCTCCGGCCAATCCTCGGCAAGTTTCAGGTGAGCATCACACTTCTCAGTTGCTTATACACATGATGCTCCATTATATCACAGTTATGTCTAGTGTTTAAACATCAATTAGTGAAGTAGTGGTTTGAGCTCTAAGTGGTTATGAGCCAACTTTGTCCTCGGGTCTCGTGCCGACCCAAGTCTGTGAGCACGAGCTTCGTCTCGTCAAACCGAACGCGCTGAAACTCACGGCGCTGTTTTTGGTTTCCCGGATTTAGAGAACGAGTCGAAACAAATAATCAACATAGTATTATTATGCAAATTAAGATGTACCATGGACCTAGATGTAGTCGGGACACGTTGGCTGTCTTTAGACAGTGTTTTCACACCTACGAGACATTTTGTTAGAGTTTCGTGGGTTCTCGTTGATCGGGAATCAGATAACGAATCGTAAATCGGCGAAATCGTCGGTTTAACGGCTTTCGACGCGTGTTTCGCGTACTTTGATGTAATAGAATGATAAATGGACTTTATTACCTGTCTCTGGTTATTTTCGACGCTGCCCTGGGTGGTCCAGTGGCTCTCGTTTCAAGTCGGTGACTTCCGGTGCCAAATCGGCCTTTCCGGAAGTGTTAAAGTGATTATGGTTCCGATCGAGCATCGATTTTAGCAAAGTGGTTTTATTAGTGAGTCTGTGGTTTTGGGATTATGTGAGTCCGTCCCTGATTAGTATTTCATGATTCAGGTCCTTGCAGTCTGACTCCGGCCCACGAGCTTTCTGTTGGAGTCGTTGGACCGCCTACACACAGGTGGGTTATCTTCGGTCCGGGCTTTATCTTTTCGGCCCTCTGGTTGCTTTAGTCCAGTCGGACACCTGTTCTTCTATTTAGCCCAGATTATGTTTATGAGCTTTATTCTGTTGATTTAGTATCCCTTGCTTATACCTGGACGTATACCTGCTTGATTGGTCATTAGTTAGATGACAGTTCATTAGCTCATATTTGGACATATATATCATGTTCGCTCGATCACTACATAGACTTGCTTCTATTCAGATATTAATACAGTAGCATATGCTTGGTCATTATACTTGCTTTTATTCAGAGATACATATTTCTTGTACTCCAGACTGCATGATATATGATTGATATACAGACATTTGCATCCCTGTGGGGATTTTCGGCATGTTGCCGATTACCCGGTCTGTGGACCGTGAGTTTGAGCATTCGCATTGTGATGATTGTGCACCTGCTGTTCACTCGCGTACGCTGTGGGATTGATCACCCACATTGCGTTCTTTACCGGTAAAGGGTCTGGTTGACCCGTGAGCTATCCCCTCTTGCTGTATCACTGGATACGGGGAGCCCCTTGGCTGTACCGATATGAGGAAACTCTCGGCTGTACCTTTGGGTACGAGGATCCTCTCGGCTATATCAATGGTACGGGGTTTGCTGTTCAGCTCGGCTAGGTGGAATCCAGTATGATTGTGGTTGGCTCTGCACAGATATCTTCGCCTGAGGTCTTCGTGACCAATAGTGGCATCGGTTGGTACTTGCTGTTTTTTTGTCGATGCATAGTTTATATTTCCATATTCCAGCATATCTTACCGTTTATTTCTGTACCCATATCTGCTCAGTGATATATTGATTATTCGTAGATATTTCATGGATTATTCAGCTTTACCTATGGATCTATTTACTATTCGTAGATTATTGTATCCAGTAGGTACGATTAGCTATTTCTCGGCTCGTCGTGCCCACTGGGATACACTGTCGATGTATCTCACACCCCCTGGATGACTGTTTTTCAGGTCGTTCGGGTGTTGGGATGTCGGGACACGTTGGTGAGGCTGTTGCGATAGTACCGACCCTTATGTCGTCAGTATATTTCATTTTCCGCATTACAGTTTAAATTATTATAAATTGACTAATTTGCATGCGTAGTTTAGACTACTCTGGTATTGACTGTAAGTGGTTAGCCGTGCATGTATAGGAAAGGCTCTGTCCAATTGGACAGGGAATTTACTATACATGTGGCGATCTGTTCACGCCTGAAATGATTTAAACTCTGATTTCAAAAAAAAAAAAAAAAATTTAAGCCTGCTTTCCAAAACTCGGGGCGTGACAAGTCGTTATACAAGCCATTGGTAAGAAAATCTTATTAAAGTCAATCCCCGGCTTCTAAACATAAAACTTTACCACCAACCTCATCTTGAACCTCTTTACATTCCTTTCTGTACTTTCTTCATCTTATAAAGTCATCAACATCTAATTACATACATCCCCCTCGTTAGTTTCACAAGCGCCCATGTCTTGTTCTCCCGAAGTGACTCTATCTCTTCCTCCATTGCACGTTGCCACTTTCTTGCATTGGTCGACTTACAAGTTTCCTCATACGAAGTCGACTCATCTTTCTCTGCTAAGGCAACGTATGCACTAATATGATTAATAGAAGTTATAAAAGAAGCGATGTAATCATTATACCTCGTGGGATAACCTGCACCTTTGGAAGATTATGGAGAATCCGAGTCTAGTTTATCATCAATCATCTCGTCGTTATGTTGTGCTTGTTCTTGCACCTCATCACATACTTCAACTGGAACAAGGACATAATCATCTCTTTGGTGCCAACATCATGACTTAGGACGATCTTGTGTGTAATAGGCGATCTTGTGTGTAATAGGATCCTACATACACCCCTTAACTCCTTTCTCATAGCCAAGAAAAATACACCTTCGAGAATTTTAATCCAATTTTGATTTCTTCTCCTTCAACATCTATGCATACACGTTGCATCTGAAAAAACAGAGATAAGAATAAATAACAGGCTTGCCATTCCACATTTCTTCCAAGATTTTCAGGCCAAAAGATTTTGTTAGTGCTCAATTTATCCAAATAGAAACCATGTTTACGACTTCTGCCCAAAATATTTTGTCAAGCTTTGCAGTAGTCAATATATTTCGAGCCCTCTCCAAGAGTGTTATGTCCAACCTTTCTGCCATACTGTTTTGTTGTGGCATGTCGAGAACCGTGAGGTGCCACTTTATCCCATGCTGACAACAAAACTCATCAAACTTTCTTGAGTAATATTTACCTCCATTATCATAACAAAGGGACTTAATCTTTAAATCCTTTTCATTCTCCACAAAGGCTTTAAAATTCTTAAAAAATTTTAATATAGACTTCTTCTATAGGATGTACATCCAAGCATTCTAAGAGTAATCATCAATGAAGAAAATAAAGTAAGAACGCTCGCCCAATGACACATTAGACAACTCCCAAGTATCCAAAAGAATCAACTCGAGAAAACTTACCTCTTAGATGTGATCGAGAGAATGTCAACCTCTATTGCTTCCTATAGATGCTTTCTTCATAAAATTCCAATGGAGTGGACTTATAACTCGGAAAAAGCTCTCAATAAGATAATACTTGCGGTTGGCGCTCAATCATGTGTCCCAAACAATGATGCTATATTGTCAAAGACTTTGTTTTCACGTTAGCCACAACTGCTTCTCCTACTTGAGTTTGACCTACCAATCTGTATAAATCACCTACTTACTCCCCTTTTATCAACACTAACCACTCTTAACACACCTTCAAGTGATCCTTCTCATCGACGAACCTCAACTTTTTTCACAAAACTTTTAAGTGATAGAAGACTTTTCTACTGTGTAGATACATGCCGAAGATTAGAAACCATCCAAACAATCGTCAAACATCTTAATCCGAACATTTCTCACTCCAACCACTCGTGTTGTCTTCCAAATAGATGACTCAACCATCCCACGATTTGAATGTCTGAAATTGCTACCTATAGTTAATCATGTGGAAAGACTCTCAAATCCAAAATCCAATAATAAACAATCTCGAATCTATCCACAGTAGGAAAAGCATCTCTATCCCCAAAAGTAACTAACTTGGCATTTGCTTCGGCTACATTATCTTGAAAGTTGCTTGAATAAGATTTACCATCAACTCCCTTATTTACCAATAATCCTTCTTAGCTTGCTCGAACTTTTTACAATTTTAGGACTTTACTTTTTTTCTAGTTCTTGGACTTAGATCTTGACTTTTAACCTGTCACTCCTATCCCTCCTGAAAAGGTTTTTTTGTGCCACCATAGCCTTCCCCAAAAAGCCTCCTTTGCTAGACTTGCGTCTTATCTCCTCTATAAGTAATGATGCCACAACTGACTCCCTCTCAACGGTTTTCACGTGGTTCAAGTTTATGATCAATTTGTCCTAAGATTTTGGTATTGAACAAATCAAAATACTAGCATTTTCTCTTTTTTTTTTTTTTTTTTTTTTTTTTTAATCGATTTTCACATCAAGAGTTGCGAGCTGGCTAGTAATTTAGTTGAAAACACTCAAGTGTTCTTATATCAGTATCTCATCCTTTATTGATTTTCACGCCTCACGAGAATCTTGTTCATCAATGACTTCCCTTCATAGCGATTCTTCAATTTCTCTCATACTCACGAAAATCTTGATCTTCACATTGAATAATATCAAATCCTCCAATACCAAAAATAGATTTGTCAAAGTCATCTTGTCTTTCTCTTCAAATCGTTTATTTGTTATTCTTTCTGACTTATTCCCCCTTCCTTGTAGGGCAATTTCACAAGCACCCTTTAGCAGCACTTCTTGCATCTTCAAATTCCACAATACAAAATTCATCGTGTCAAAATAAGGAATTTCATACTTAGTCACCGCAACTTTTTCTACCATCATTTCACCGTTAGTTAAAAGTTACAAAAAACTAATTTTGGATGCCAATTAAAGGAATTGGTCGAGGGATTACTGAATACACCTCAAACCCTCGCAAGACCTGAAAGCAATAAAAAATCAGGATCTTGTGTGGAGAAAACTTGACGAGAACAATTGAGAAAACAAGCACGAGATAGCAAAACAATAAAGAGAATGAGACCACAAAAAATTATGTGGTTTGACCAACAATGTGCGTTCAACATTCACAGCTAAGACCTTCTCAAAATTTTTTAGATTAATCCATGGCACAAAATACAAGAAATAGCTAGGATACAAGAAATCTCTCTCTAAGGCTCTTCCACGTTTTCTCTCTCACTTTGGGTTTTACAATGAAACTCTAAAGTCCTAAAACAGGGATTACAAAATTTAAATATCCAAATCCCTAATACAAGTAGGTAACGACCTCAAGTGTTTTTCCAAATCCCTGATTCAATCGCAGCCATCGATCTCTACTAAAAACACTCCAAAAGACACTACTAGAAATTTGACATACAGCGGCACTATTTGTTGCAATATTTAAGTAAATATTGTTAAATACAAAATATACTGACATTTATTAAAAATTATTGCTAAATATATTATTTATCGATATTTACAAATTATTGTTGGTGAATAAGAATATATTTAGCAATATTTATTTTTAAATACCGGTAAAAGATAGTTTAAATACCGGCAGTTACTTTTAATGCCACTAAGAAACTTTAATTACTAGCATTTAAAAGTAAATATTGGTAAAAGATCTTAAATACTTATTTAAGATATAAATAATTAATATTAGATTTATTCCTGCCCCACACACCCGCAGATTCTCTCCACTCATTTAAATCTTAAATCCTCATTTATATGTGCAGTTATTTTCTTACAATTTTATTAATTAAAATTTATATAATATTTATAATTTGATATAATTTTGATTTTATATGGTTGTTTATAAATGCAATTTTATTTTAATTTTTTACTTGTAGATTATAAATTTTATGTAAATTACTTATTTAGTTTAATTTTAAATTTTAAAAAGCTTAATGATTTTATTTTCTATTTATTTTTTAGTGGTTTAATTTTATTCAATAAAACATAAAAATATTAAAGATGGTTCAATCATTAATTAATAATTTTTAATAAATTTTTAGACTAAAATAATAAATTACATGTTAAAATTAAAAAAATAGCAACAAAAAATAAAGAAAAGAACTATTTTAACGTATATTATAAGTTGAGGGGCCTAACTGAGATTATCCATTAATTTTCCATATCCCGCCTACTTTTTCCTTCCTCTTGTGCCGTACGACTCATAGTCTTCCTCTCCTCATATACAAAGTTTCTTTCTAGGATTTTTTTTTCTCTCTTTTTTATTTTTTTATTATCTTCTCTCCAAGTAAAAAAAAAAAAAAAAACTCTTTCTACCTTCCAATCGCAGGGTGTAAGAAAAGGATTTTCTTCATTGTCTTCTACCAAGAAGGAGCCCCACAAGCAGGACCCTACCAAGAAAAAGGTAAGTTAATTTAGATTTTTTTTTTGTAAAATTATTTGCTTTCTTTTATTACCTTGGAATAGATGGGTTGATTTAAATTTTTTTAAAAAAATTTATAGTTTTTATTTTAAAATTATTATTTGATAATAGATTTAATTATTTTTAGGTTGTATGATTATGCAACAAAGTAAATAATATATAATAGAAGACTAAATAAAAAATATAGTTGAAACCCACATTTATTTATTTGTTTAAGTATAAAAGAGGATGAACATGACCTCCTCCCATTATAATTTTTTATTACTAAACATAATCAGAGAATGTGCCAAAGAGTCAATTAAAATAAAATTAATAAACTTTTTAAACAAGTTAATTTAAAAATTCATTGACATTTACTGTGAAAAAAAAGGAATGTGTATATATATATATATATATATATATATATATATATATATATATATATATATATATATATATATATATATATATATATAAAGATTGGACAAATAACTCCTCTTAGTCATAAAGATTGGAGACAAGTTCCAAGCACCGATAAAAACTTTATGTGGAACATAGTACAGGTAGAATTACTAATATTTATACCGATTCCTATCATATTATTTGATATTTGTCAATATACATATTTAATCTTTGATGCAGAGAAAGTTCAAAATTCCAGAAGAAGGAAAAAGATGGATTATGATGTCTATTGGTAAAAAATGGAGAGAGTTCAAATGTATGTTGAAGAAACGACACTATGATCCTCATACAACCTACGTGGAAAGAATAGCAGACCGTGATTCACGGGTCTTACCAAATGAATGGAAATTTCTTGTCAAGTATTGGAATTCTGAAGCAGCATTGGTATAAAAAATGATACTTAAAAATCACAATTGTTGTGTCTTTTATATCTTTCTATACATAAAAAATTACAATTTAGCATCATTTCTATATTTTTCATATTGATAATTTACTAGTTTGACTGTATTGGATTTAAATTTTATATCTTTGCCTCATTATAGGACCGTAGTGCAAAAAATAAAGCTACTCGTGCAAAGCAAGATATCACGCATACCGCAGGCACAAAGAGCTTTGGAAGGGTTCGCGCAGAGGTAAAAATTTTCTTTCTCTTTGAAATTTTGTATATACATTTGTTATTATATTTTCTAAACAAACTAACTTTTCTATGTGCTGCTAGATGACAAAGGAGAATAAAGTTGCACCGAAAAGACATGAATTATATATAAGAACACATACTAAAAAGAATGGCGAGGCTCTGGAAAGCTGTGAAAGTAACATTATATGTTTTAAACATGTTAAAATTATATCTACTATCTCAAAATATGTCTCTCATTTACTTTCTTTTTGTAGGCTGCAATCAAAAATTTTTCATCTCATAATCCAGAAATTGCACAAAAAAAATGCATCTCGGGATGATCTTTTAGTGATGGCTTTAGGAAAAGAAAAAGGGAGAAATTATGTTCGTTGTTACGGGTTGAGTGCTGCTCCCTCAGAAGTTTTTGGCACAAATCCAACTCGAGCTGAATGCTTAAGAATGCTCTCCGAAACTAAAAGGTTAGCTGAAGAGGAGAAACATACAATGCAAAACGAGATTATTGAAATGAGGCAAGAAATATCGATGATGAGGGCAAGGTTGGAATCAATGGAAAAAAAATCACAAGACTTGAATTTGACTGAAGATAGAGATATTCCATCTAATCCAATAGGCACATCTAATCCAATAGGCAGTCCACAAGTAAACTCGAATGTACTTATATTTTACTTTTTTAAAATAACCATCTAATTATAATGAGATAAATCATCTATTTTTTTTTTTTTTTGCAGAATGGTAATAATAATAACATTCTCTTTGAAGAATCGTCGAGTAATGAAATACAATCTTCTGAATCTAGCTTTGAAGTACCACGAAATCAGGTAGTTTTTTTGTAATTAATTTATCTTAATTTTTTCGTATAAATTTATATGTGCTTAAGATCAATATAGATATCCAATATATATTATATTTGAATGCAGGGTTATCGGGCAAAAGTTGTTGGAAAGGATGTCCATACTTTAGATAATGGGGTTACCTTCTATTTCTTATTCTGAATTTTCTTATTACTTATTTCTAATGTATATAAATCACAAGTTTTATTTTATTTTTTAGTTATTATTTAATATTATTTCAATATAAAGACTAATACAAATTACTTTTTACACTTTAAAAGTTTAACTGTATTTACTTATTTTTACTCAATATTAGGGCGGAATTGAAGTATATTTGAAGAGCTTGAGAAAACCTCACAAGTATGTTGCGCAAGGTTCTTTGTTGAGTACAAATCCAACTACGAAAATAGGTGGTGTCGAGTTAGGATCACAATACTGGGAGGTGCAAATAAATGTTCCAATAGAGCCTAACGAGCCATTATTAAGATCATATGGAGGTTTTCAAATAATTGGAGATGCTGTTGGAGCAACTGTGGCTTGGCCCTTTACATTTGTATAAGACTTATATTTTTATCCTTTCGTCAATTTTATTATTTAATATATAGACTCTTGACTCGTTAAAACTAATTTTTAACGTGTTCTTTTTTTGACAGGTTCAACGCAAGTAATGATACCTTTGAAATTCAAGAAAATTTAAACAATTTTAAGCTGTTTTGTTATATTCGCAAACAACTTTATGTCGTGTGACCTATTTGGATGTGTTATTTATGTACGTATTAGTACTCGAGTTATAAATTAAAATTAAGATAAATTAATTACAAAAAAACTATCTGATTTCGTGGTACTTCAAAGCTAGATTCAGAAGATTGTATTTTTTGAAATTGATAAGATTTAATTATTTTATGATAGTGCAAATTATAATTTATAAATTTGCTTGTGAATACTAATACGTATATAAATAACGCATCCAAATGGGTCACACGACATAAAGTTGTTTGCGAATATAACAAAATAGCTTAAAATTATTTAAATTTTTTTGAATTCCAAAGATATCATTACTTGCGTTGAACCTGCAAAAAAAAAAAACATGTTAAAAGTTAGTTTTAACGAGTCAAGAGTCTATATATTAAATAATAAAATTGACGAAAGGATAAAAATATAGGTCTTATACAAATGTAAAGGGCCAAGCCACAGTTGCTCCAACGGCATCTCCAATTGTTTGAAAATCTCCATATGATCTTAATAATGGCTCGTCAGGCTCTATTGGAACATTTATTTGCACCTCCCAGCATTGTGATCCTAATTCGACACCACCTATTTTCGTAGTTGGATTTGTACTCAACAAAGAACCTTGCGCAACATACTTGTGAGGTTTTCTCAAACTCTTCAAATATACTTCAATTTCGCCCTAATATTGAGTAAAAATAAGTAAATACAGTTAAACTTTTAAAGTGTAAAATGTAATTTGTATTAGTCTTTATATTGAAATAATATTAAATAATAACTAAAAAATAAAATAAAACTTGTGATTTATATATATTAGAAATAAATAATAAGAAAATTCAGAATAAGAAATAGAAGGTAACCCCATTATCTAAAGTATGGATATCCTTTCCAACAACTTTTGCTCGATAACCCTGCATTCAAATATAATATATATTGAATATCTATATTGATCTTAAGCACATATAAATTTATACAAAAAAAATTAAGATAAATTAATTACAAAAAAACTACATGATTTCGTGGTACTTCAAAACTAGATTCAGAAGATTGTATTTCATTACTCGGCGGTTCTTCAAAGAGAATGTTATTATTATTACCATTCTGCAAAAAAAAAAAAGATTAGATTATTTATCTCATTATAATTAAATGGTTATTTTAAAAAAAAAGTAAAATAAATATAAGTACATTCGAGTTTACTTGTGGACTGCCTATTGGATTAGATGTGCCTACTGGATTAGATGGAATGTCTCTATCTTCAGTCAAATTCAAGTCTTGTGATTTTTTTTTCCATTGATTCCAACCTTGCCCTCATCATCGATATTTCTTGCCTCATTTCAATAATCTCCTTTTGCATTGTATGTTTCTCCTCTTCAGCTAACCTTTTAGTTTCGTAGAGCATTCTTAAGCATTCAGCTCGAGTTGGATTTGTGCCAAAGACTTCTGAGGGAGCAGCACCCAACCCGTAACAACGAACATAATTTCCCCCTTTTTCTTTTCCTAAAGCCATCACTAAAAGATCATCCTGAGATACATTTTTTTGTGCAATTTCTGGATTATGAGATGAAAATTTTTTGATTGCAGCCTACAAAAAGAAAGTAAATGAGAGACAAATATTTTGAGATAGTAGATATAATTTAACATGTTTAAAACATACAATGTTACTTTCACAGCTTTCCAGAGCCTCGCCATTCTTTTTAGTATGTGTTCTTATATATAATTCATGTCTTTTCGGTGCAACTTTATTCTCCTTTGTCATCTAGCAACACGTAGAAAAGTTAGTTTGTTTAGAAAATATAATAACAAATGTATATACAAAATTTCAAAGAGAAAGAAGATTTTTACTTCTGCGCGACCCCTTGCAAAGCTCTTTGTGCCTGCGGTATGCGTGATATCTTGCTTTGCACGAGTAGCTTTATTTTTTGCACTACGGTCCTATAATGAGGCAAAGATATAAAATTTATGGGCAATTGCCTATATACCCCTATTAAGTTCCCAACTTTCATATCTACCCCTCAAAAAATCTGCTCTCTAATATACCCTTCTAAAAACCCAAATTCTTTCTGATATACCCTCAAAATAGGGATATATCAGAAAAAATGTGGAACGTATTAGGGGTATATTTGAAAGAAAAAAATAAGAAGGGTAAATCAGATATTTCATCATATTACAGGGGTACACAGGCAATTATCCCTAAAATTTTAAATCCAATACAGTCAAACTAGTAAATTATCAATATGAAAAATATAGAAATGATCCTAAATTGTAATTTTCTATGTATAGAAAGATATAAAAGACACAACAATTGTGATTTCTAAGTATCATTTTTTATACCAATGCTGCTTCAGAATTCCAATACTTGACAAGAAATTTCCATTCATTTGGTAAGACCCGTGAATCACGGTCTGCTATTCTTTCCGCGTAGGTTGTATGAGGATCATAGTGTCGTTTCTTCAACATACATTTGAACTCTCTCCATTTTTTACCAATAGACATCATAATCCATCTTTTTCCTTCTTCTGGAATTTTGAACTTTCTCTGCATCAAAGATTAAATATGTATATTGACAAATATCAAATAATACGATAGGAATCGGTATAAATATTAGTAATTCTACCTGTACTATGTTCCACATAAAGTTTTTATCGGTGCTTGGAACTTGAATCCAATCTTTATGACTAAGAGGAGTTATTTGTCCAATCTTTATATATATATATATATATATATATATATATATATATATATATATATATATATATATATATATATATACATACACATTTCTTTTTTTTTTTCACAGTAAATGTCAATGAATTTTTAAATTAACTTGTTTAAAAAGTTTATTGATTTTATTTTAATTGACTCTTTGGCACATTCTCTGATTATGTTTAGTAATAAAAAATTATAATGGGAGGAGGTCATGTTCATCCTCTTTTATACTTAAACAAATAAATAAATGTGGGTTTCAACTATATTTTTTATTTAGTCTTCTATTATATATTATTTACTTTGTTGCATAATCATACAACCTAAAAATAATTAAATCTATTATCAAATAATAATTTTAAAATAAAAACTATAATTTTTTTAAAAAAAATTAAATCAACCCATCTATTTCAAGGTAATAAAAGAAAGCAAATAATTTTACAAAAAAAAATCTAAATTAACTTACCTTTTTCTTGGTAGGGTCCTGCTTGTGGGGCTCCTTCTTGGTAGAAGACAATGAAGAAAATCCTTTTTTTACACCCTGCGATTGGAAGGTAGAAAGAGTATTTTTTTTTTTTTTTTTTACTTGGAGAGAAGATAATAAAAAAATAAAAAAGAGAGAAAAAAAAACCCTAGAAAGAAACTTTGTATATGAGGAGAGGAAGACTATGAGTCGTACGGCACAAGAGGAAGGAAAAAGTAGGTGGGAAATTGATGGATAATCTCAGTTAGGCCCCTCAACTTATAATATACGTTAAAATAGTTCTTTTCTTTATTTTTTGTTGCTATTTTTTTAATTTTAACATGTAATTTATTATTTTAGTCTAAAAATTTATTAAAAATTATTAATTAATGATTGAACCATCTTTAATATTTTTATGTTTTATTGAATAAAATTAAACCACTGAAAAATAAATAGAAAATAAAATCATTAAGCTTATTAAAATTTAAAATTAAACTAAATAAGTAATTTACATAAAATTTATAAGAGCTTTGCTACTTGTACACCCAATCATGGGTGTACAAGTTACATCCCCACCCATCCAAGGGTGGGAACTTCTCCACCCATCACATCAAGTGATGGGTGGAATTCACCCCACCCTTAGATGGGTGGGGTGTAAACTATACACCCCTTTTGGGGTGTATAGTTAGACTTTTCCAATTTATAATCTACAAGTAAAAAATTAAAATAAAATCGCATTTATAAACAACCATATAAAATCAAAATTATATCAAATTATAAATATTATATAAATTTTAATTAATAAAATTGTAAGAAAATAACTGCACATATAAATGAGGATTTAAGATTTAAATAAGTGGAGAGAATCTGCGGGTGTGTGGGGCAGGAATAAATATAATATTAATTATTTATATCTTAAATAAGGATTTAAGATTTTTTACCAACATTTACTTTTAAATGCTAGTAATTAAAGTTTCTTAGTGGCATTAAAAGTAACTGCCGGTATTTAAACTATCTTTTACGGGCATTTAAAAATAAATATTGCTAAATATTCTTATTCACCAACAATAATTTGTAAATATCGATAAATGATATATTTAGCAATAATTTTTAATAAATGCCAGTATATTTTGTATTTAGCAATATTTATTTAAATATTGCAACGAATAGTACCGCTGTATGTCAAATTTCTAGTAATGAGGCCTTCACAATATCGCAAAATTGTAGGTTTTATTTATATAATTTAACTCTAAGGGTGGGGTGTTTTTTAAGGGTCACTTCACACTCTCGCTTGTGAAGTGATCCCTCACCGCACTCTCGCTTATTTGATGGATGAGGTGTGAAATGTACACTCCAAAAGAGATGTACAAATAGTATTTTTCTTTTAGATAAGCAAGATGGGCCAAGTTGCAAGATTACAATCCTAAATGGTTGTAAACTTAGTAGCACTCATTTTCAAAAGATTAATTGCAGCATTGGTTTCCAACCTTTGCCCATTTTTATACCAGAGTCCTAATCTTTATATTTTATTACCGTTTGATCTTAATCATCCCAAATTCGGTTAATTTTGGTAGAATAGCCTATGTCAACTCCAAAAAAAAACCCTGTTTAGTTATATAGACCATGATCATGGTCCAGTAAACCTCAGTCAATTTAGCATCGATTTTTTTAAGTTAACAGTAGAGCTTGGTGGCTTGCAAAATTTGACACTAAGAAATATTAAATGCTTCGAAAGATGTAGTATGCGTGACATGTCTATATAATTAAATTATAGGCACTGAAAATGATATGATGGTAGTGAGATTAGGCTCGACGCCAATAGTACAATTAATTTTACTTATTAAGGATCTTGGTGCAAAAAAAATATAAGATTGAGGATCAGGATGAAAAATTAGAAAATGAGTGCAGACCAACGGTACTATTAACTGATTTTCAGATCTAGATCCAAACTTTTAATTACGTTATGCCAGGTAGGATGTCAACGGGTCGAATTCGGAGTGGATTTTTAAAATTTTGAATTTGACTATCAAACTCAAATCTGAATCCGAATCCGACGAATTTAAAAATTTATATTCAAATCCGAATCCGACCAAAAATTTAAAATTCGAATCCGAAAATTCAAATCCGAAATAATTTTTTTTTATAATATTTTAAAATATATTATATTAAATTTAAATTTTTAAATTATAAATTTAAATATAATATCAAATATTTATATACACATATATTATATAACGTAAAATTAATTCGGATTCGGGTCGGATTCGGATTCTGATCCGATATAATTAAAATTCATATCCAAATTCAAATTCGTCGAATTTAAATTTTTTATATTCATATCTAAATTTATATTTATTTAATATTAAATAAATTTATTTTGTTTGGATTTCAATTCGAATAAAATTTTGAATATCCGTATCATGGACGGATTAATGCCGGCCACCTACCATTTCAATAGTAGGGGATTTTTTAAAACTAACCCTGGGAAATTTTGTATTTTGCAAAATGACCCTGGCAAAAAATTTTTTGCAAAACTAATCCTACTTTTGCCACCTCAGCGCCACGTAGGAGAGAGGAACTGAAGACGCTGAAGCGTTCAGCGCCTTCACAAAAATCCTGTGAAGGCGCTGAATGGATCAGCGCCTTCAAAAAAAACTGTGAAGTTGAGGACTTGGCCACGCTACAAAGTGGTTTCTATGTAAAGGCGCTGAGTGGATCAGCGTCTTTAGTATAAAACACTAAAGGCGCTGATTGGTTCAGCGCCTTTAAGATAATATTAAAGGCGCTGATTGGTTCAGCGTCTTTAAGATAATGTTAAAGGCGCTGATTGGTTCAGCGCCTTCAAGATAATGTTAAAGGCGCTTAACCATTCAGCGTCTTTAACTTAAATGTTAAAGACGCTGATCCATTCAGCGCCTTCACAGGATTTTTGTGAAGGCGCTGAACGCTTCAGCGTCTTCAGTTCCTCTCTCCTACGTGGCGCCGAGGTGGCAAAAGTAGGGTTAGTTTTGCAAATTTTTTTTTGCCAGGGTCATTTTGCAAAATACAAAATTTCCCAGGGTTAGTTTTAAAAAATCCCCTCAATAGTATTATGTAAGAGGCACTCAAACAACAATAATAATTGTTTTGAAAATAACCAGTTAAATTAGTACAAGTGAAATGAATGAAGTGCATGCCTTTTTGTCACGTGAGTTTGTTATATCATTCATACGTAATAAAATAAAATATTTAATATGATAAATTTATATTAAAATAATATTGTAAAAAAATTTGCTTTTATATTTTTGTATAATATAGATACGTTGTGAAACATTTTGCGCATATACTTTTTTTTTTTTTTTTTTTTTTTTTTTTTTTTTTTTTGAGAGAGAATTTGCGCATATACTTTTGTGTAATTAATATAGAGATTTTTGATTGAAACGTTGTTATTCTTACAATAACAACGCGATGTGAGAATTTGAAATCGGAATACAAGAACGGAAGGAGTTTAGAACTACTTCTTGTTGAAATTTTTTTTAGATTGATTTTTTTAATCAAATAATATTTAAATAATTTAAAGTTAAAATATTAGGAAATTATTTATATACTGTTAATAATAAAATATCAAATCAAAGATTAGATGAAATCTGTGAATGTCAGGGCGTGTATAAACACTGTCCTAAAAGGACGATTGTCCCTTCTCGTAAGATTGTCCCTCCTCGCCTCTAAAAACCGTGTTTGTATTTAGAAGAAGTCTTTTTTTGCTCTCACTTTTTTCTAACCAATATATGTAAAAGTGAATGAGAATATAAATACCTTCTACACGCGATGAGTTTTTGATGTGGGACTAAATATCACATATAGAAAAGAATGAGTCTGGACTCCTTCGCAAAGCCCAAAAATATTGGGTCGCTCAGCAAAATTCAAAGGGCACAATAAA
Source organism: Tillandsia fasciculata (assembly GCA_029168755.2). NCBI lineage: Eukaryota > Viridiplantae > Streptophyta > Magnoliopsida > Poales > Bromeliaceae > Tillandsia > Tillandsia fasciculata. Next base: position 8,966,145 of record CM054954.1, read on the forward strand.
TTTAAAATCACTTAAAAAAATTATATAAAATCCAACCCTTCCAATATTATTTTATTGAAACGATCAATTTTATAGAATAGAACCTAGAAATAATTTTAACATTACTGCTATATTGTTATATACATGACTTTTAATCCGTTCAAACGCGCAAACAAATATATCTCATAACACTTATTAGGAGATCCTTCATGGGTGAATTTTTATCAAAAATAATATTTATGAAAATTTTCATCAAAAATAATATTTTTTATTAATGAAAAAAAAATGTGCAATAATAGAATGTTATTAAAGACAAGATTGTAAGTGAGAAAATATATGATCATTTTTTGTAAAAAAAAAAAAATTTAGGAAAATAATTGAAAGACCAATTAGGAAGTTCAATCAAATCAAATCAAGAAAGAAACATAGTGAAGGATTATTTGTAAAATATATTTTCAATCCACTCAAAAAAAAAAATTATGATTGTATTTTATTATTTTAAATTATTTTTTATGCATATAATATCATTTATAATATTTTGTAAAATTTAAAACTACGCTCGTGTGCTTTTGAAAATATGAAAGTTTTCGTATTTGTAAGTTATTTTTAATAATGTGAAATCCGATTCGACGATCGATTTTATTAGACATAATTTATATTGTTGAAATTATTTAGAAACTAAATTTTATAATTTTTTAATTTCGTTTGTCTAGTAAACAAGTAGCTCCAAAATGAACGACTGAAAATAAAAAAATTTATAAAAAATAATGATAAAAGATTTAAATTTCAAATCAAAAATTTTGCACTTGCTCTTGATGTTAAGTGAAATTTTCTATTAAAGTTTCACGTAGTTTGAATTGTTTTACACCGTTGAACTTATAAGCATACCATATCGGCCGTTAAAATAATTATTTTTAAATTTTTTTAATCATTTGATAAATAATATTAAAAAATTATAAAATTTGATTTCTTAAACATTTTAATAATGTAAATCATGTCTAACAGAACCGATCATCGAATCGAATATTGTATCATCGAAAATAATTTACAAATATAATTGCCTCCATATTTTTAAAAATATAAAAATCATACTCATAAATTTATATATTAAATAAAATAAGAAATACTCTCGATCATAGAGAGAGAGAGAGAGAGAGCCCATTCAAATTAACAATTTAAGTTTTTTTTTTTTTTTTTTTTTTTTTTTTGTTACCTGGTTCAGAGTTAGCATTCTGTGGTCCCATGGATTTGGTAGTAAGCATCTGGCTGTCAGAAAAGAGAGAGGATGGGTCAATTCAGTTTGTTAGAATATTAGCTACTCAGTATTTTTCGGACGAAAAATACTATCTGTACATTCTAAAAGGGATATACATCTTACAACTAATTTATTTTATAATGAGATAAATTTTACTGATCATTTTAAAATGACCAGTAAAATATATTTTACTCTTAGATAAATAAAATATATATCTATCTCTTTTGAAATATATAAATAGTATTACTTTTTCTATATAGCACTAGCTGCGACAACTCACATCCCTTAGCGGATAAGTCCACCTTTCCAAAGTAGAGTCCAAATTTGTCCCTTCCACTACAAAGGGACCATTTGGGTGGAAGTAATTGGAATTCCTTCACAATCCCTCACTGTGAGGGATCCCTCACTACCCTCACTGTGAGAACAGAGGGATCTCTCAATGTGAGATAACTCTCACGGTGAGGGGATCGCTCACTGTGAGCGATCTCACAGTGAGGGGATCGCTCACAGTGAGCGATCTCACTGTGAGAGATTCCTCTCTCACAGTGAGAGAGAAAGAAAAAGAGAGAAAGAGAGAGGGAGAGAGAGGGAGCGATGCTCACAGTGAGAGATCTAGAGAGCGAGATAGACGGCGACAACGACAATGGGCTTCCTCTCGGCGATAGCGACGGCGACAGGAGCTCGGCACTGTGCGAGAGAGGGGTGCGGCGGGATTGAAGAGAGGAAATGAGCGCACTGCAGCCCGCGCGGGTGATTATAGTGGTGAAGAAGGCGCTGAATGGTTCAACGCCTTTAAATGTTAAAGGCGCTGAACCATTCAGCGCCTTTAACATTATATGCTAAAGGCGCTGAATGGTTCAACGCCTTTAACATAGGCATTGAACTATTCAGCGCCTTTAGCAGTTATATCTGAAGACTTAGCCAATTTTCGCAAAAATTGGTCAAGTCCTTAATGCCTTCATAGTATATGCTGAAGGCGCTGATTGATTCAGCGCCTTCATAGTATATGCTAAAGCCGCTAATTCATTCAGCGCCTTCAGAATATACTATGAAGGCGCTGAATCATTCAGCATCTTCACATGTTTTTTGTGAAAACGCTGAATGATTCAGCGCCTTCAGGAAATACACTGAAGGCATTGAATCATTCAGCGTCTTCATAACGTCCCGCCTCCGTGGCGCCCGGCTGGCAAAAGCAGGATTATTTTTGCAAAAAAAAAAAAAAAAAAAAAAAAAAAAAAAAAAGAGTCAGTTTGCAAATATTAAAAATTTTTAAGATTAGTTTTAAAAAATCCCTTTGGTTGGGGAATAGTCTTCTTTCCCAAAAAAAAAAAAAGAAAAAAAAAAAAAAAGTTGGGAGGCATTAATAACTATTCTTATTTTTCGGAAATAAATTAATATAATTATAAAATTATTATTTTATTTTATTTTTTATAAAATAAAATTATTTTTATTTGATAACAAATTTAATTAAAATAAATATAATTTTAATTATTATACTAACTTTTTAATAAATTTAATATTTTAACTAATCTATTTTTTATTAACTAATTACCTAACAATTAATTAATTAACTAATTAATTTATTAAATTATTTGTAATTCATAAAATTATTAATTAAGAATGCTCATTATTTATTATTTTATTAATTAATATTTAGGATTATCTAGCAATAGTTAATTAAATAAGTTAAATTATTATTTAATTAATATTTTTTTTATATTAATTAATTAATTAAATATTATTATTTTGAAAATATTATTATTTCTATTCTGTCTATTTCAATCCAACTATTCAAATAAAAATTTTCTTATTTTAAAAAATAATTTAATTTTTATTCAAATATAAAATTAATTTTATTTCTGTTATAAAAATTTATCAAAAATAAATAGTTTTTATTTATTTATACTCCATCAAAAACATACCTAAAAATAAAAATAGTAAGCATCAGTGGTGACGCATCAGTGACGACAATGACTTTCCAATATTTTTTACTTCAAGATCAACTACCATTCTCTTTCAAAAAAAAAAAAAAAAAAAAAAAAAAAAAAAAAAAAAAAAAAATTAGTCGACTCCAATTGTGTTGTCGTCAGTGGTGACGATGCCATTTCCAGAATTCTAATATGTTGTTATTGCACATTTGATGTGGTTCTCTTAATTTTAGCCTTAGATTAAAGAAATATATATATATATATATATATATATATATCCTCCTCAACTTATTATTATTATAAATTTTTTGAGAATTGAGTTACTTCCAAGCAAATAAAGTTCAACCTACCAAAAATATTAGTAATTCATAGAATTATTAAATTTAGAAAAAATAACTTTAGTTAGTTTTTTTGCTGCATTTGGTTCGGGTGTAAGAAAAATTTAGTTATACTGGGAATAGGTATAAGTTATGATATTAGTAGAAACTAATATTAATTTATATTTTAAGTTATGATATTAGCAGGAACTAATATTAATTTATATTTGGATGGGTATAAGCATTATACCGGGTATAAAGAAAATTGTGTTTGGTAAATTAAAGAGGAATAAATAGAATAGAGAGAATTAAATTTTTATAAAATAATGAAATAAATTTTAAATTTTACAAATTTAAATAACTTATAAAAAAAAAAAAAAAAAAAAAAAAAAAAAAAAAAAAAAAAAAAAAAAAAAAACTGTAGGTGGAACAACTGAGTTGTTCCGCCTGCTGCTTGGAACAGTTATTTCCCCTAATCCCGAGATTAGGCCCGAGATTAGATGGAACAGCTGTTCCAAGCAGCTTTTTGTTATTTGGGTATAAAAAAGGGATATCCCTTTTATCCCCCTAGTTCTCGTACCCAAACGGAGCCTTTGTGGTTTAACATATTTAATTTTATTTTATTACCCTATATTTAAAAAAAATATCAATTTGCTACTGTTTTACCTAAGAATGTGTCCTTAAATGGAATAATAGCAAGCTCTTATAATAGAATAATAGCAAGCTCTTATAATTTATATGCCACTGAATAATAAAATGTTATATTTTTTACACCATAGATTAATAAATTACAGTATATTACTAGTCTTTTATTTTTAGAGCAATACTATTCATACACCCATAATTTATCCTATAATAAAATTTTATTCATCAATCATTTTAAAATGAGTGATAAAATTTACTCCATTCTGAAATAAATAAAATATACATTATGCACCAATTTGGGATGTACAAGTATTTTTTTTATTTTTAACTAACTATCTTTCTTTTTTTTCTTTTTTTCTTTTTATCACCATTGAAATGACACAAAACCATAGTGGGCCCAACTATTTTTCTCTTAAATTTAATAATTTTTTAAACTTAACTCAGTATAATAATTAGAAATAAAATTAAAAATCAAAAAAAGTCTTATTTAAAAGAAAATTAGTTAAGAGATCTTTTAATTCAAATGTCTTATAGTTGAGAGGGTCTTCACTGTTCATACCTCTCTACCTAATTCTTATTTGTTCTCACATTCATCATGTTGACCTACTACCACTTTTTTGTGTCTAGGTCAAAAAGATTGAATTGTTGCAAGCCACTCATTTTGAAAAAAAACATATTTACATAGTTGGGCATTATCTTTTCAAGTATAAACATAAAAGAGGTATTCATGTTAGAAACGAGCGCATAAACTAAATACAAAATTAATAGGCGATCACCAAACAAAAATAAATTTCAGAAAGCACGATAAATAGAACACACAGATTCACATTAAAAATTCTTTGCAGAAAAAAAAATTACTGATGAAAAAGAAGAGTTTTACTATGTTGAAAAAAGAAAATACAAAAAGAATGTTCTTAGTGATCGTACAATCGCTCGATCTTTCTAGGGCAAAAGAAAAGAAAATAAAAAACTTCTTAACGAATTTGTCTTAACGGATTCCACCACTGACGTCCAATTTTCTTGTTTCAAAATTTTATCAAATTTTGTCGTCGCACTGCGAACCCGTTGGCGAACCGAAAACACAAAATCAAAACAATTTCTAATTTCGGAGTCACATCTAACAATTCAGATAATATATTTTGTGATTATTTACATATATAGTTTTGTATTTGTATATCATCAAAATTTGAATTGTGTATGAATATGTATTTGTATATCATCAAAATTTGAAGTTAATCTCCAAAAGCTTAAGTATTTAACGCTCTTTCTCACGGGTAATAGATCTACAAGGTAAACTTGAATTAAATAAATTTTTTTAATAATAATAGATCCCAAAATATGAACTTAAATTAAATAAAAATAATTTAATAATGCTAGAAGCCTAGCAAGATTTAAAATATTCTACTTTGATATTATATTAAATTATATAAAATGATTATTATTTTTTAAAAATTTAAACTATCAGAAAATAATAATTTAAATATTTATATTCGACATTAACATTAAAAATAAATAAATAATACAACAGAGAAAATATATAGTGGTATGAACTTGATTTATCCAGTAATTTGTTAAAGGCACCATGTAAGAAGTTGAAACTTTTTTGAATATGTTATAATATATATTTCTGGGCTAGTTTCCTAGCTATTAGATTGATCTTTCGATTAATATAATATCAAAGCCATATATAGTGACTTAATTATGGTCTCCACGTCACATATTAATTTTTCGTATTTTTTATATTCATCATGAGCGGACATATTTATATATTTTTTTATTTTATTATTTTTTTGTTGACTAAATCAATTTTATGAATAATATAACTTTATATTTTTTTAAAGTGGACCAGCGGGATTTCATCTGGGTTAATACTAAATATACACCGCAAATAAGATGTACATCTTACACCCATCAATTAAAAAATAAGCTGAATTTTACTGATTACTTTAAAATGACCGATGAATAATGACAGAGTGTATGATATACATCTCATTTGGAGTGTATATATAGCATAGCTCTTCGATCCATCATCTCAATAGCTTTGCTTTTAATAAAAAAACAATCAATTATTCCAAATAATTTTTTTTTATTATTTATTTTGTTCTTTTGATTGGATGCATGCATTTAAATAACTAGGTAGAGTGCAAGAAGGACAACTGATTGCTCAAAAACTTAAACCAATATTATAATTTTGTCAAAAAAAAAAAAAAAAAAAAAAAAAAAAAAAAAAAAAATCATGTGAAACGACGAAGGAAAGGTCCAATTGGAACTTGAATTCATGATTTGAGAAATTGAGAGATGCCAATTTGAACTTTACTTTTGTAGTGTTTATAGTGATTGGAGAAATTCTACTAAAATTCTCTGTACTATGTAACTTGTAACAGTGTGCTGGTCAACTATACATTCGTTTTTATGTGAACTCGTACATTTAATTTCTTATTCATCTAACAGTGAAATTTTTTTATCAATTATTTCGAAATGATGGGTGAAATTTATTCCATTCTAAAATGGATGGATCCCATCTGAAATGTACAAAAAATATAGGCTAAATTACAAAAAACTCCCCTCTAATATCCCGCTTTTCCACTTTACCCCCCTGTCATTTAAAAGTCGACAATCTGCCCCCTCGTAATTTCAGAAATGTCTTTAGGGGGTAACACCGTTAACAGATGGGGTAAAATGACCATTATGCCTCTTTTTTTTTTTTTTTTTTCTATTCCGAAGTTTTTCTTTTTTTTTTTTTCTTTTTTTTTTTAAGGGATATTTTCAAAGGTATTTTGGTATATGAAATTATATTTTAAAAAAACTGACGGTCAACTGACGGTCAACTGACGGCGGGGGGTTATTGCACAATTCGGTAATTACGAGGGGGCAGATTGTCGACTTTTAAATGACAGGGGGGTAAAGTGGAAAAGCGGAATATTAGAGGGGGGTTTTCTGTAATTTAGCCAAAAATATATATATATTTTTTAACACCCCAATTTTAATTATATACAAATCTAAATATAATATTTGAGCCAATGTATTTACAATCTAACTGCGGGCAATGCTAGATGTACACATATAGAAAATAGAAGATTATAACTACAATAGTTGTTTATGTATACAACCAAACAAAATAGATGTAATTGTGGCTATTGCATTTTCAGTTGTATACATTTTCAGATACATTGTATCTAAAGTAACATCCAACAAAATGACTAATAATTAATGTAAATAACAATACAATGCATGACAATGTGCTAAGCTTATTTTTTTGTAAATGAAGACGATATTAAAAACCTATTATTAATATTGACAAATAAATTTATTAAATCTGTTAATTCTGTATTGTTTAAAATTTGACTAAATTCAATATCAACCATTGATGCTCAAAAGCACATTTTATTGAGCAATGGGTTGCGGTATAATACTTTTTCAATTTCCGGACTATTTTTCTATTTAGCCTCTCAAAAAATTTTATATTTAAAAATAAATTTATAAAAATTAAATTTACAAAAATAATTTTCTGCCACACGGGTACCACGTTTAAATTAAATTTACAAAAATAATTGTCTGTCACACGGGTACCACGTTTGCGCTACGTGGGCTGACTGCGGTGTTAAGTTGAATATGATGAACAATCCATCGTGTTCAACATTTTATTCACAATCTATTAATAATCTATCAATAAAATTCTAACGATCTAAAAAATTTCAATAATCTATCAATAAAATTCTAACAATTAAATATTATCTAAAAAATTCTAACAATTTAGTAACAAAATTTAAAATCCTAACAATCTAAAAAAAAATAAATGAACACGGTGAACCATTCATCATATTCAACTTAACTCCTCCAGCCTACACGCGTAGCGCACGCGTGGCACTTGCATGGCAGGCATATGATCATTTTTATAAATTTAAATTTTGTAGGATTAATTTTAAAAATAAAATTTTTTAGAGGACTAAATGCAAAAAAAAAATCCCGTAATTTTCATCATATCAATTAATTAATATTCATTAATTTTCTTGGCAACGGCAGGAGGTCGGAGATCTGATTTCTAGCACAAAAACTGTCTTGAGGTCACGACTTTCTAATTTTAAAAGAGATCAATTTCATACTGTAAACTTATCGAATAGTAAATATATTCGTATAAAGTTTAATTTTTCATATTTATCATTTCAAAAATCTAAAGTTGTTTATATATATTTCTACAGTCAATTTCCGTTAGAAAAATATAGTTAACTATAGATTAAATATTTGAAGGGGTAAAATTGATATTTTATATATAGTCGGTTAAAAAATAAACAGTAAATTATTGGTAATAAACTGGATGAATATGTATGAACAACTTAGAACTTTTGAAATAATAAATATATAAAATTAAATTTTACATGAATATATCTGCTATTCGATATGTTTACGGAAAACTGTATAAAATTAATCCTTTAGGTCCTGTTTGGTTGTGGATAAAGGGAGAACAATCCCTTTATTCCACAATTCTTGCTAAACGGGAGTAAAAAATGACTATAAATAAAAGTTTAAAATATTTATTAATAATTTATTCTGGGATAACCCGTTAAGAAATATTCTAATCCTCTGAAATAGAGTTTATACCTCAGGGGCAGTGAATGATTTTTTTTTTTTTTTTTTTTTTTTTTTTTTTTTTTTTTTACATTAGCTTACATTCCAATATGAAACTATATGAATATGAGGCTATATAATCTGCGGTTATGTAATCATTTTTGTTTACTAATTATTATTTATTAAAATATACTATAAAATATAAAAAATTATTTTGTTTACTAATTATTATTTACTAAAATATATTATAAAATATAAAATATTATTTTGTTTAGGTGAGATATAATTTATTATTTACAATTAAATTATCATTTTAATTAATTTATAATAATTAAAATTAATTTATATATATATATATATATATATATATATATATATATAAGGTAAGGATAAAATTGGTATTTTGATAAAAATTCTATGATCTTTTTCTACTATTCTCTGTTATTCCATAATTTTAACCAAACACAGTTTTTTCTATTGCAGAGAATACCAACTTTTGAACTAAACGTAATTTAACTTTTATACTTGATTATCTCGAAATAGCAAGCTGTCCAGCTATAAGAAAATTTATATAAGAAAATTTATACCTCTTAAATTTATACGCGAATCAAATGGAACCTAAAAAAATAGGTACTTAAGTTACTATCCATCCGGTCTATTTGAGTATATATAGATAGTGACTCCTCGCTTAAAATCAGATACATGTCGGATCTAGATCGGATACAAATATATGTATATATATATTTTTTATAAATTTTATTAAACAATTTATGGAAAAACCATAAACCTCTCACGATAACACACAAAAAAAAAAAAAAAAAAAAAAAAAAAAAAAAAAGAAAGAAAACTAATGTTCTAATAAGTTGAACCTAATTCAATAAAATTTGTTCAAAAGAAAGAATAAAATATCTCAAAACAAGAAAGACACATCACTTTTTATGAGTATAAGGGCTCATTTAATCTAGATTCTAAAAAAAGTAATTTTTGTAGAATTGATTTTGGTTTGAAAAATTAAGTTTGGTTAAAAGTTTAGAGCGTTTCGCTGAGTTTAGATAAAAAGTGATTTTCTTAAATTGTTTGGTACAATTTTTTTTATATTTGTAAATAATAAATTTTTTCTAAATTTTATTTTAAAATAATTAAAATTTTGAATTTAAATTTAAATTTTAAAATTTTATTTCAAAAAATAATTTAAAATTTGATATTTAATTTAAATTATAAATTTAAATTTTAAATTTTTAAATCAAAATTTAAATTTTCTATTTTAAATTTAAATTTTAAATTTCTAAATTTAAATTTAAATTTTTAATTTTCAATTTAAAATCAAAATTTGAAATTTAAAATTCAAAATTTAAATTTAATAATTAAATTTAATAATACATTTAATAATTAAATCTGAAATTTAATTATAAATTTAAAATTTAAAATTATAAAATTTGAGATTTGAAATTTAAAATTTTAAATTGAAATTAAATAGCTAAATTTAAAATTTAAAATTTAAAAGTTAAAATTAAAAATTTAAAAGTTAAAATTAAAAATTTTAAAAATTAAATATAACTTTAAATTTTAAATCTAAAATCAAAATAAAATTTAAAATTTGAATCCGAAATGAGAATCAATTTTCAAAATGCAGATTTAACTACTTTTGATTTTGAGTCTCAAAAATTTAAAAACAGATTCTAAAAATTAGAATCAGATTTTGAAAATTTAGTTACCAAACGTTTTATTGACCCGAAAATTATTTTTGAACCCAAAATTAATTTTCAAAAACTAAACCAAATAATTCCTAAGAGTAATGAAGCATTTTCATACTCCATGGAGTATTACTATCGGGTATTTTACCAGATCTAAATCCGAATTTAAAAATTATTTCGAATTCTAGTCATTAAAAAGTCGGAATTCCATCGAACTCAAATCAATTATAAATATAAAATATTATTCGACGCATATTCAAAATTTTAATAAATAATTTTTTTTACTATATGCTTTTTATTTTTCAATCGATTCGGATCTGAATCGGGTCCAACGGGATAAAGAGAACGTACTCTACTAAGCTTAAGTATTTGAAAATTTTAAATATTAAAAAATTAATAGTATATTTAGCATTTAATTTTTCCCATTTATTTTCCGCTACAACGCTCCGTAACGCTCCGTAAAAACCGTTGCTAAGTGAGCACGTGAGTGCACTAATTATATGGCCAATATTCGTCCACCAAAATTGGTGAACACAATCAAATGAATTGGACGGTTCTGATTGGTTTCAGCATTGACTCTTCTCATCAAAAATAATAATAATAATAATAATAATAATAATAATATGCATAAAATATTGACCAATAAGATCTCAGTGGGTCCCACATGTCTCTCCCATTTATTTATAATAATAAAATTAAATCTCTACATTTTAATAATGAGTAAATTTTCCCCTTTATTAGTTCCTAAATAAACCAACCAGTCAATGGGTCGAATCCGAATTCGAATCCCACGAATTTTAAAAATTTATATTTAAATTCAAATTCGATCAAAAATTTAAAATTTAAATTCGAACTTGAATCCAAAAATTTAAATCTAAAATAATTATAATTATTTTTTTCTTTATAATATTTCAAAATATATTATATTAAATTTAAATTTTAAAAATTTAAATTTAAATATAATATCAAATATTTAAATACACATATATATTATATATCATAAAATCAATTCGGGTTCGGGTCGGGTTAGGATTCGGATCGGATACAATCAAAATTCATATCCAAATTCAAATCCGTCATATTTTTATTTTTTATATTCATATCCGAATTCATATCCATTTAACATCGGATAAATTCATTCCATTCGAATTCGGATTCGAATCGAATTCGGATTCGAATAAAATTTCGGATATATGTGCCCATTGGCATTGCTAGCCACAAACAACAAAACAGGAATGGAATAATTTATTTATTTGATTGGGCGCAATTAAAATTTATATTTATAAATTTATCATTTTATTTAATTTTATTGTAGAATATATATAATATTATTGGATAAAATTTGGTTTGGAAAGTGCTATTACGAAAAATTTTATATTAAATTTTTTTAAACACTCTGTTTGCTCTCAAATTTAAATAGGATTCAGCCGAATTCAAATAAAAGGAATTTACTTGAATTTATTTAAAATAAAATTATTTGTTAGAATTAAATAGGAATTCAATTGAGTTCCATTTTATTTTATTATTTAATAAATAATATTTTAATGTTATTTATTTTTTTATATATTATTATTATTATTTTTTTAGAGAACTATATAATGCTATCCATTTTATTTATTTTTTATAGAAAAAATTTAATCGAAAATTATGTAGCAATTTGGTTTCGAACTTAGTTGTTTTGAATTTAATCAAATATTTGGTCAATTTTTATATTTTTATATATTTTTTAAAAAAAAACTTTTATCATTTTTGAACAACAATTTTTTTTTTCTAAATAAGCTAATTTATTTTTAATAATTTATGAAAAATGCTCTTCGAATATTTTATACCCTACCATTTAAAGATTGAAACAAATTTTATAGATCTTTTAATATTAATAAAAAATTAGTGATAAAATTAGTAAGGTAAAATTGATTTTTGGATTGAGGAGTATAATATTAACATCTATTTTTTGCGACTGTATTCAATTGACTAAGAATTTGATACTTGAAAAATACATTATTAACAAAAAAAAAAAAAATGAATATTTAATATAACTTATTAATTTATTATAATTTCACCTTTGAATTTTATAAACTCTGACCATTTAACTCCTTCCCAAAATTTTCACCTAATCCCCCCTTTGGGTACAAGAACTAGGGAAGGATAAGAGAATATCTCCTCCTTTGTACCAAATAACAAAAAGCTATTTGGAACGGCTGTTTCATCTAATCTCGGAATTAGAGGGAAATAACTGTTCCAAGCAGCAGGACTTGCAGTTTTTTTTTTTTTAAAAAAAAATAATTAATTTTATTTTAAATTATAAGTTATTTAAATTTATAAAATTTAAAATTTATTTTATTATTTTATAAAAATTTAATTTTCTTTATTTTTTTTATTTTTTTTAATTTATCAAACATAATTTTTTTTATATCTCGTATAATTCTTATACCCACCCAAATATAAATTAATATTAATTTCTGCTAATATCATAATTTATACATATTCCGGATATAACTAAATTTTTTTTTATATTCGAACCAAATGCAACCTCAACCGTGGAGGTAGGTGGGGAGCAAAATAACGCAAAGTCTCAAATTTTTATTTTTATTTTTTTTTTTTTTTTTTTTTTGGCGTCTATTACGGCAGTTGGTAACAAAAAAAAAAAAAAAAAAAAAAAAAAAAAAAAAGGGGTAGATGAGAGGTGGGCGAGTGAAGAAGGAATCCTCAAGACTTGGAACGGATACAAAAAGGCAAAACCCAAATCCCAAGTCCCAATTCCCACCCATCTCTCTCTCTCTCTCTCTCTCTCTCTCTCTCCCGAATATCTCGGCCTCGTGTCAGGTTCATTTTGTGTGTGTGTGTCTCTCTCTCTCTATATATATAATGATCTTTAGTATAAAATCTTGGAATTGATTTGAGTTGATTGGGATTTCCTTTCCTTTTCTTTTCGTTTTGTTTTTCGTGTTTAAGTTTGATAATTTGTTGTTGAGTTTGCATCAGAGGTACGTATGAGATCTGTGGTTTTTTCGTTTGTTTAAGCAATCGTGAAGTTGAATTTTCCTATTTTTCGAATCTTTTGTAATCTGTTTGGAGTTGTTTATTTATCAGATTTAAGCTTCAGAATATTGAATTTGTGGTAACTGCTGTGGATTTTATGAGTGGATTCCTGGGAATCTTGAGCGGAACAACGTTGGGCATGATTTTTCTCCTTTTTTCTATGAATCTGTTTGAATTTGGATTTATTTAGATGGATTTAAGTTGATCATCTGTCGGATTTCAGTATCAGCGTGTGTGGATCAACTGAGTTGAGTCCTTGGAATCTCACGTGAAAGATTTTGGAAGTGATATACTTTGGGCATGATTTTTCCTATTTTCTCGGTGATTGGATGGATTAAAGTTGATAATTCATCTGATTTTAGTACCAGCATGTTGAGTTCTTGGTAATTGTTATGGATTATCTGAACTAGATTCATTGGAATCCTCTGTGTAACAGTTTGAAACAATTTATTGTGTGTTTTTTATTTTATTTTTTAAACTCAAGTAGAGGAAAGTACCATTTTAGTGCTAATTGCATTTGTATTAGCAGTTATCATCATCAAAAACATGTTGTGATCTCGTCGTCCTAGACGCCGCAACCCTTTCGAATGGCATAACTTGTTTTGTTGTCTCTTTTTTTTTACTGTAATTCCGTGGATCTGATCCTGTTTGTGATAATTTTTTGCAAAATCAGTTTAACCAAAATTTTCGGTCAGTGTCGTGGGCCAAATTTTAGCGCTGTAGAGTAAGCGCCGATCATTTGCTTCAGAGATGCTTGGCTAATCGGGCTTCTGGGCTTGTGCTATTATATTCGGCAATCTTGGATAAATTAAAAGCAGTTCTTTAGCCATTTCACAAGGAGAGATCCGCAGTATTCAAAAGTTCTTCACTAGCATCCTGTTCTTTTGTATAGTGCTTTTGCCTATCTAAACTGTGTTGACAAAGTCGATCAATCGTCCACTCTTGAATTCTTCATATATGCATGTACATGATTTTTGTGGTTAGCTGTTTGGAATAACAGTGATTTGGAGCTAACACAAACAAGGCTGGATTGAGACTAGTTTGTACCTTCATGCTCGCCACAAATATATAAAGCTCACTTCGAGTTACTTATTCTTTTTCTAGTGAAAACTCTATCAACATCATTCTGATGGTCCAGTACTACTGGAGTAAAAAGTTTGTTTACTATAATTGTTACTTTGCCGTCGAGAGAGTGACATAGTTTTACTTAACTCTTTGTGATACTGTGGTATACCACTTTCTTCTTTTTTTTTTTTCTTTTGAAAATATGTCTAGAATGGTCTTGGCTGCAAGGTCCTTATTGCTCTAAAATAACCATTTCTTTTCTAATATATGCAGTGTACAATCATAAAATTCGAAAGGAGTTGTGAGATCAACCATGTCATCTGGATCGTCTCCTCCGTCTAGAAGGAACAGTTTTAGGAGTGAATCATTTTCAGATGAGAAAGACGTAGAGCTTCCACCGGAATATGGGTGCCTCTCCATTATTGTGCTAGGTGCTTCGGGAGACTTAGCCAAGAAGAAGACATTCCCAGCTCTTTTCAACCTTTTTCGACAGGTTTCTTCACTTCAGTGGTGTCCTGTGATCATTATTTCAATACCCACTGTTTATGCATCTGACTGATTGAGGTATTGACAGGGTTTTTTACAATCCAATGAAGTACACATTTTTGGATATGCCAGATCAAAGCTTTCAGATAATGACTTAAGAGAACGCATCCGTGGGTAAGACTTGCCTGCTCAAAAGTGCATAATGATTTGATCTATATTAGACTTGATCTAAGAGCGCATGTGACATCCCAAGGCTTGAGAATAATCCCACATCGGGTAGCTATGGCTATGTGACGGGGTATATAAGTCTGAATAAGCTAGACTCAATAACTGAACTTTAGTAATTTAGGCTAGTGGATTGGGCCCAACAAGTTATTAGGTCTAGGTACCTAGTTAATCGAGCCGCGGGCTCAGTGATGGGTGACCCCCTGAGAAGCAGGTCGTGACAGTTTGATACCAGGGTATGTGACACCCCAAGGTTTGAGAATAGTCCCACATTGGGTAGCTATGGCTAGGTGTTGAGTATATAAGCCTCAATTGGCTAGACTCAATAACTGAGCTATAGCATTTTGGGCTAACGGATTGGGCCCAACAAGTTATTGGGTTTAGATTGCCCAATTAATCAAGCTGCGGGCTCAGTGATGGGTGACCCCCTGGGAAGCAGGTCATGATAGCGTGCAAATTGCGAGACATTGTAATTATAAGATTCATAATTCGAGCACTGGTTTTAAGATCCATCAATGCTGTGAATTCAAGCATGAATAATTGTTTTCTAAATGTTGGTACAGATACCTAAGTGTAAAAGGAGGTTCATCTGAACATACCGAGGATTTATCAAAATTTTTGCAACTAGTAAGTTGTGTTGATCTCTTTTAGCTGCTGGTATTTTTCAAGTTTGGGAACATAAAATGCTTTTTTTTTTTCAGATAAAATATGTTAGTGGTTCTTACGACGGTGAAGATGGGTTTCTATTATTGAATAAAGAAATTTCTGAGCATGAAATAGCAAAAAGCAGCCAACCTGGAAGCTCTCGCAGGCTGTTTTATCTTGCATTGCCTCCGTCAGTTTACCCTTCTGTTTGCCAAATGATCAGAAAATACTGCATGAATCAATGTAAGTGTTTATCTTTTTTCCAGTTTCGTACTATGGATATAATTATCCAAGCAGTTGCTAGTGCAAATTTGCAAAAACCATAAACATATAATAACATCAAAGTTACTTTATCATGTGTTCTTATAAATGGCCTATAACGCGATGAATTTGGTCAAGCTTCTTAATGGCGATATAATATTTTTATGTGTTCCATAATGTGAAAGCTAATAAGACCAGCTAGAATATTCTAATAGGGAGAATCAGTCCGACTGAACCAAAATTGATTAGTTTGATGCTGCCCTAATGATAGCAATCTGTAAATTCTCTGTATGGTGTATAATCCAGAATTTTCTTTTCCTAAACTTTTTCCATCCTGTTCCTTGATATCCAATTTTCCACTTATAGAATATCCTTCCTGCTATCAGGGGGCTGCTCATTCCATTGAGTTGTAAAATTCTAGGAATCCTCTACATTTTCTTTAAAAACACAAATCTCTTGCACCTCCCTACCCAACTGACATGGTGGCAATCCTGCCATTCCATATATAAAAATATAGAGCATTCCTAGAATGCTACAAACTGGCGGAAGGAACGATTCCTAATCTTTTTCTCAAAACCACTTATACACTGTTGCATGATAGTTGCAGTTTTGGGAAATTGTACCATTCTCTTTGCCATCTATAGTTGAGCTATAGGCTATTGATCTTCACTTATATCCTTTCAAATGCTGAACTCATCGATGGTAATTGTTCTTTCAGATGATCTTACTGGCTGGACGAGGATAGTTGTTGAGAAGCCCTTTGGGAAGGACTTGAATTCTGCTGAAGAACTGAGTGCCCAACTTGGGGAGCTTTTCAATGAACAACAACTTTACAGAATTGATCATTACTTAGGAAAAGAATTGGTCCAGAACTTGGTAATAATTGTTAAACTGTATTCCAGAAAAAATCAAGATATATTTCTTCTACCATCTGTTTGTAATTTTGTCCAGTATTTACTTGAATTGGCAGCTGGTCGTCCGTTTTGCTAACCGCTTCTTTATGCCTCTTTGGAACCGTGATAACATTGCTAATGTACAGGTATGAATTTTCCGTCTCTTCTGAAGAAAGGAAAATTTTCTTTGTTTAATAGACCAGTAGTCAACTTCACTGTCCAAAATGGTGCAAAAAAAAAAAAATTTGTACTTTTGGACATTTATTGGTGAAAACATGAAATCTTTCTCTCTAGATTGGTCATCCTTTGGTGTTTATAAAGAAGTTTTATCTGGTCTACCTTATTTATTTATTTTTTTGTTCCTCTTGAAGGTGATCTCATATTTATTAGAAGCATACAACTTTGACTTGGTTGATTTACGTGTTGTGTCAAGAATATTAGTTATATTTCTTATTTTCTTTTAATCATGCATCCAAATCATTTTCTGTATTTGTGAGTTTAATGCTTGTTTGTTATTTGCAAATTTTTTCTCTTCTAAGATGAAGCTTTGTCCTGCAGATTGTCTTTAGGGAAGATTTTGGAACTGAAGGGCGTGGAGGATATTTTGATGAATATGGGTAAGTATTATGAATCCATAGAACAACAAACTTTCCCGATTCAAGATTGTTTGGGAGTGAACTTCTAAAATTTTCAGCGTTTGTACTTACGCCAAAGAAACCTGAAACTCATTGTTCCAAAAAGCTCATTTTAGAAATCTTATTTTTTCATCATTTGCTGCTTCATATTTAATTATTCATTATTCATTATTTTTTTACTTTAATGTCTATTAAGCTGAAAATGAACAAATTGCATTCCTTTTGACTGTACTAAACCTGGTTGATTATGATCTAAATGTTCACCTTCTCCTATTAATGCGATGGTTGTTTCCTAGTAGGCATTAGGTTTATCGATGAAACAGTGCACTCTATCAAACGTTGAGAATTTAAAAAAATTCCTTGTTTTGCTTTTGAGTTATACAGTGGACCTCTAATTCTGACTTTGTCTCCACAGAATTATTCGTGACATTATTCAAAATCATCTGTTGCAGGTAAATCGACTGCTTTCACTTTTTCCTTTTTTCTTCTTTAAAAGAATCTACTATGTCACCAAACTTTTCAATCTTTTTCTCATTGTCTTTGACTGCCTGTTGATGAGCACTTCTACTCTTTGTTGATTTTGTGATTTGCATTTCATTGGAAAAGGTATACATTGCCTGTTTACCATCACGGGGTTTCTTTTAAATGTTTAATTACAGCTGAGAAAAGGTCATCGAGTCTGCAGAAATTTGGATGTGATAATGATGTTTAAGTGGATATGAAACTAGAAATTGTTATGTTTATCCATGTTATATGCACTTTTAGTACTTTGGATGTATACATCTGCAAGTGTTAAGTTGTCGAAGTCAATAGACGCTCTCTGCTCTAGAATTTAACTACTCCAAAGGTATTGATAATATGCATTAGATTTGCTTCATGAACTGTTCTGGCTTATATAAACGGTGTATCAGCTGTCAAACAAGAAATATGTTGTGTGAGAGTTGCTTGACAGGATGTATATAGTGCATTCAAGGCCACAACAGCTCTTACAAGTACAATATTCCTATCAGTTGATCAGAAAATTAAGTTCATATTTTAAAGAGAACGTCACTTAGAAAATTATAATATATACTTGGACAATGTCCTTTGCCCACTTTTTTATTAGTTCCTCTCCTTTATGAGTAAAGTTTGTCATACCAGTGCAATCGGCTGTGGCTTTTGGTTGGTCTAATCAGCTATTACGGCTGCACCATAAACTTTTATTGAAGTAGTTGGTGGTAATTTATCATATGACTGAATTGTTCTCAATGTGTTTTTCATGAAAAAAAAAAAAATGGATTAGTTGTAAGAGTTACGCCATAGCCAGGCAATCTACTTATGCTGTTGAGAAACCCAAATAGTCAAATTAACACCCAGTTAAATGTTGATTTATATCTCTCTCCTCATATTCATGTCTGGTTGCATAGAAAAATTGGAAGCTCTACTAAAAGATTATTCTATTCAACTGCAGGTTCTTTGTTTGGTTGCTATGGAGAAGCCTGTCTCTCTTACGCCTGAGCACATAAGAGATGAGAAAGTCAAGGTTTTTATATTTATCTACCATTATAATAGATAAATTAACTTGTTTCCTTTATCTTGCAGTATGTTTAATAGAATAAATTGAACTTTCTACATCGGAAATTGATAACTGGAACCAAAAGTATCTAAAATTGTATCAAGACCAAGAATTTAAGTGCCGTGGCACGTGGTCGTGCTGAAAACTTACCGGTACGGTACGGCACGGTGCGTGCCAAGCGATACCGATGAGTGCCGATTACAAAAAATGCATAAGTGCTACACATAATGCCATAAAATATTTATTTTCTTTAACAATAAATTTTTTTAATTACTTATTATGTATCTTTAACAAATCTTTTAAACTTTATTAAGAAAATTATATAGTAATTTAAAGAAAAGAGGGTTTTCAGTTGTGCCATCGGCACGGGGGTTGTATCGTGCCGGTATCTTGTTGGCACGATACGACACGATGGATACAGACCGTGCCGATGGATACTTAAATCCTTGATCAAGACCGATTGAGCCCTAATGTATGTTTTCTTTTGTCAAATATTAGGTTCTTCAATCAGTGCTTCCCATACATAATGACGAAGTAATCCTCGGACAATATGATGGCTACAAGGATGATTCAACAGTATCTAAGGATTCCAACACCCCGACTTTTGCAACAGTTATTTTGAGGATACACAATGAAAGATGGGAAGGTACGTGTTAATCTGCAAGCTTAAGTAATCATAAGAAGAAAGTATAAAGTCCAAGTTAACTAGTTTAGGAATTTTCAATTTCTTACAACAGCATTTTGGCCAGAGAACTAACCAGTTTGATATGCTCTCTTTAAAAATGAGTAAAAGCACTTAAGTTTCACAAATACTGTTGGAAATTTGATGGATCATCCGTTACACGCTACCAATACAGATGCACGAAACATAGAAAAAATCGAAAACCGGTAATAGAAATAAATGCAAAAAAAAAAAAAAAACCAAGAGTTTTTACATGGTTGGGCAATTGCCTACATCCACGGGGAGAGCGAGAGAGATGTATTCCATTATAAGAAACAAAAGAAATGCAAGGTTACACCTTATGTCTTCTTCAGATAATAAAAAACCAAGAGCCTTATGGTGAATCCCACCTATCTCTTGTTCCAACGATCCGAAAAAAAGATTTTCGTAAAACCGTAATCAAGAAGACCAAATTAGAGAAGTATATAAAATCTCTGACCAAAATCTTTTATGTCGTTGCTTCGAAGAATCCGAACCGCTCAGGCAATTAGTGGAGAACCTCCGCTTCGCTGCCGAATCTAATATCGCATGCGAGCCACCTCGCTTCCTTCTCTAATGTCGTTGCCATACGTGCTTGAATTCCCGGCCACCTTTTAATTAATTAGGGCGCTAATTAATTAGTCTCTTGCATATCGTACAACCTCAAGAGAGCCGATGCTCTTAATTAGGCGGTACGTCCTTGCACCTTCATTCACTAATTAATTAGCTCGAGATGCACCCTAATTAACTTGGCCGCATGCTGCGCACAACTTCAAGAACCATCGGCCGCCTCTCTCTCCACTTAGCCGAAGTGCATCCATGCATATATATAATGCATAATGAAGTCGGCCAAAGTCAATCAAGCCTAATTAGATTAGGATGTGTATAGATAGACATATATCTTGCACCAACAGAAATTATCTTCAATATCAAATAATATATTCCATACATTTAATCTATATCATAACCAACTTAATGTGTTTATTAAATTTGACTCAATCTAATTTAAAATTTAAAAAAAGGCATAAATCCGTAATATTCTCCACCTTGACTTCTTTTATATTTCACCAGTCTCTCTCATCTTATCACCTCCTCTCCCTAAGACATTCCGACACTAACAATGCAAGTTAGCAAAGTCTAGATAAAGCCTAGATTTCTTCGCTATTACCGGTTTACCGATTAGCTTGTATAGATTTCTTTTATTCTCTCATTTCATAACGATCGTAGTACTCTTTTTCACCTTAACGACTCCACCTGAAATGCTAACAGAACAACCAATAGAGTCAAGAGTATGAAGTGATATAAGATTCAACCTGAGACCCGGAATATGTCTCACATTCGTTAACGTCCTCACCACACCATCAAACATCTTTATTTTCACCGTTCTGATACCAACAATCTTGCAGTTAGTGTAATTACCTATCATACCACTACCACCTTCAAAAAACTTGTAAAGTATCAAATAAAGACATGTCTGGAGTCATGTGATAAGAACAACCTGAATCCAATATCCAGTCACTGAGGTGGTGTTTGGTTTGGGTACAAATGGGGGATATCCCCCCTTTGTACCCAAACAAAACGGGAATGGGGGGAATAGGTGGGGATACCTATTCCCCCCCTTACCGGGTTGTCCCGGTAAAAACCGGGATAACCCGGTATTAGGGGGGAATTTGGGTTCCCCCTCTCCCCCCGAACAACGCAGAATAAGGCCCCTTCCCAAGGCAGAGTGCCTTGGGAAGGGGCCTTTTGCTTTCTTTTTTTTTCTTTCTTTCTTTTATGCTTCTTTTGATTTTTTTTTTTTTAAATTAGAATTTTTAAATTTTAAAAGATATTTAAATTTTAAATTTTAAATTTTATAAATTTTATTTTTTTTAATTTTATTTTTTTAATAAATCTAAAAATTTTATTTTATTTTTATTTTTTTAAAAAATAATATTAATTTTAAAATTTTAAAATTTATATAATTTTTTTACAATTTTTTTAAAATTTATATAAATTTAAAAATTAAAATTTTTACTCCCACTTAAAATTTAAAAATTAACTTTTTTTTTTTGCTCCCACTTAAAATTTTTATAAAAATTAAAATTAATAAATATTAAAATTTGAATAAATTTTGAAATTTTAATTTGGAAAAAAAAAACTAAAAAGGAAAGGATATTTTAGTCTTTTAACACAAAAGTTAATTCTCTATTCCTCTTATTCTTCAATTATTTCCAAATACTATTTTTTTTATACCTGGTACCAACCTAAAATCCAACCAAACACAAATTTACATTAGTTCCAGCTTGTTCCAAAATTTATAGTTATCCCTGGTACAACTAATTCTCTTTTATACCTCAACCAAGCGAAGCCTGAGAGATTCTGAACCTGTAGAAACCGTCAAAACAAACTTGACTAGTGTCGTTGGCTACGCTCGCCGTACCTGCAAAAGAATCCAGTTTTCGCAGCCAAGCCTTCCTCTTCTCGTAGTTCTTTTTCATGTGACCCTCTTTCTTACAAAAGTAACACTTCACCTTTTTCGAATTTGACTTGGAACAGAATTTTCCTTTACCCGCATCACGTTCACTAGATCGTTCATTTCCTCCACATGTATCATTTACGACCAAAGCAGCACTGCTTTCTTCGGTACTCGCTTGTAACCTGATCTCTTCAGATAGAAGAGTCGATGTAACATCTTCTATCTTCAGAGTTTGCTTCCCGTAGAGTATAGTGGTCACCAGATGATTGTAAGACGACGGAAGTGACGTCAGGAAAATCAATGCATTATCGTCCTCGTCAACCTTGACAGTAATGCTGAGCAAATCTGCAATAATCTTATTAAAGGTGTTCAGATGTTCTGTTATTGTCATACCTTCCCTTATGCGAAGCCCGTATAATTTTTGCTTTGGTACAACACATTTGAGAGGCTTTTTGTCATGTACAGCTTTTCCAGCTCGTTCCACATGCCGACTGTAGTTTCTTCATCCATTATATTTTACATCATCTCATCTGCTAGACGCAATATAATTGTATTAACCGTCTGCAAATCAATCTCCTAATCTTCGTCGCTCATTGATACCGGCTTTTTCGATTTTCCGAGCAACGTCTTATGAAGGTCCTTTTGTACCGGAAGGGCTTTTACTCTTCTCTGCCAGAGACTGAAATTTTTTTTACCATCAAATTTCTCCACCTCAAACTTAGATGATGAGACCTTCGACATTTCTGTTGTAGCGCGAACCTTAATCTTCGATACCACTTGTTGGGAATTTGATGGACCATCTGTTATACGCTACCAACATAGATGCACGAAAAATAGAAAAAATCAAAAATCGGTAATAGAAATAAATGCAGAAAAAAAGAAACCAAGAGTTTTTACATGGTTTGGCAATTGACTACGTCCACGGGGAGAGCGAGAGAGATGTATTCCACTATAAGAAGAAATAAAAGAAATACAAGCTTACATTTTATGTCTTCTTCAGATAATAAAAAACCAAGAGCCTTATGGTGAACCCTACCTATCTCTTGTTCCAACGATCCGAAAAAAAGATTTTCGTAAAACCGTAATCAAGAAGACCAAATTAAAGAAGTATATAAAATCTCTGACCAAAATCTTTTATGTTTTTGCTTCGAAGAATCCGAACCACTCAGGCAATTAGTCGAGAACCTCCGCTCCGCTGCCGAATCTACCACCGCATACGAGCCACCTCGCTTCCTTCTCTAATGTCGTTGCCGTACGTGCTTGAATCTGTGGGTTATGTTATTGTAGGATCTAAATAAAGGAAAAATCACTTAGAGGGGGGGTGAATAGGTGTAAACAATAAAACTCCAAAATCGTTGCGTAAAAATAACCTAATGCGGAAAATTGAAAATGTATGCTAGATTTTTACGTGGAAAACTTTAATCTAGGAGTAAAAAACCACGGGACCGATCACACGGAAAAATTCACTAAGATTAAAACACGTGCAAGGTAATATAACGCAAACCTACGACACAATCTTTTCCATACGCTCCAATTAGATCTTCTCCGCAGTCCTCAACGCGCTCGATCACACGATTTGCGTCCAATTTCGAATCCACGAAGTCTAACCGAATCCACGGTCGTCACCAATATAGCATGTGTCGATCACACGAACACGCCTAACTCCGAATCCACGAAGTCGATACACCTTGAATTCACAAGGCCACGCGAATCCACGCGCCGATGTTCCTTTCGGAAATCGTTGTTTGTTTATTGCTGTTGGTGATTCCGAATACTTAGAAAATCATAGATAGACAAGAAAAACACCGTCTAAGTATTCATCAATTTGATTCTACAAGAAATAGAGTTGAAAAATTCTAGAATCAAATTGATAAATATAGAAGAAGAAACATAAAATGAAACGCTTTTTTCCTTCTTCTCTATATGTGGATTTATTTCGGCTTACCCTAAAAGATGATCTTTAGGGTCTATTTATAGGCTAGAAACGTTTTGGAAAGAGATAAGAATCAAAAACTGCCTAAAACAGAATTTTTCCTCACGGCGGTTCGGACTGGATTCACGACAGTCCGGACTGTCGTTAAAATTTCATACAGTTCGGGGTCTGGACTGAATTAAGTCTGATCCGGACTGATTCATGCAACATAAGAAAAACAATGTTCGAGATCCGGACTGAAATCTGGAAATTCGCATGAACCGGACTGAAATCTGGAAATTCGCATGAACCAAACCATGTTCGGGGTCCGGACTGGATCTGTCTAATCCGGATCCAGAACACTCAAAATGTCCAGATTTTGATTTTTGTGCCATGAAAAATATTCCAAGTGTTTCTAATCTATAAGAATGTATTCAAATTACCAAAATATTTAATTGAACGTATCTGAACAATTTGAATTCATTCTTCTTAAGATTGATGTTTTTTGTTCTTCAAGTCTTCATTTTCAATTTTTAAGACTCAAACAATTTCATGAAATACGCCAACACAAAAATCCTTAACAGAATCCCCGACCACTTTTTAATTCATTAGGGCGGTAATTAATTAGTCTCTTGCATACCGTACAATCTCAAGAGAGCCGATGCTCTTAATTAGGCGATACGTCCTTGCACCTTTATTCACTAATTAATTAGCCCGAGATGCACCCTAATTAACTTGGCCGCATGCTGTGTACAACTTCAAGAACCATCGGCCGCCTCTCTCTCCACTTAGCCGAAGTGCATCCATGTATATATATAATGCATAATGAAGTCGGTCAAAGTCAATCAATCCTAATTAGATTAGGACGTGCATAGATAGACATAAATCTTGCACCAATAGAAATTATCTTCAAGATCAAATAATATATTCCATACATCTAATCTATATCATAACCAACTTAATGGATTTATTAAATTTAACTCAATCTAAAATTCAAAAGAAGGCATAAATTCGTAATATTCTCCACCTTGACTTCTTTTGTATTTCACCACTCTCTCTCATCTTATCGCCCCCTCTTCCTGAGGCATTCCGATACTAACAATGCAAGTTAGCAAAGTCTAGATAATGCCTAGACTTTTCCGCTGTTACCGGTTTACCGATTAGCTTGTATAGATTCCCTTATTCTCTCATTTCATAATGATTATAGCACTTTTTTTTATCTTAACGACTCCACCTGAAATGCTAACAGAACAACCAATAGAGTCAAGAGTACGAAGTGATATGTCTCACATTCGTTAACGTCCTCACCACACCATCAAACATCTTTATTTTCACCGTTCCGATACCAACAATCTTGCAGTTAGTGTAATTACCAATTATAATAACACTACCACCTTCACAAAACTTGTAAGTATCAAATAAAGACCTGTCTGGAGTCATGTGATAAGAACAACCCAAATTCAATATCCAGTCACTGAGAGATTCTGAACCTGTAGAAACCGTCAAAACATCCTGACTAGTGTCGTTGGCTACGCTCGCCGTACCTACAGAGGAATCCAGTTTTCGCAGCCAAGCCCTTCTTTTCTTATAGTTCTTTTTCACATGACCCTCTTTCTTACAAAAGTAACACTTCACCTTTTTCAAATTTGACTTGGAACAGAATTTTTATTTACCCGGATCACGTTCACTAGATCGTTTCTTTTCTGCACATGTATCATTTACGACCAAAGCAGCACTGCTTTCTTCAATACTCGCTTGCAACCTGATCTCTTCAGATAGAAGAGTCGATGTAACATCTTCCATCTTCAGAGTTAGCTTCCCGTAGATTATGGTGGTCACCAGGTGATTGTAAGATGACGGAAGTGACGTGAGGAAAATCAATGCATTATCGTCCTCGTCAACCTTGACATTAATGTTGAGAAATATGCAATAATCTTATTAAAGGTGTTCAAATGTTCCGTTATTGTCATACCTTCCCTCATACGTAGCCCGTATAATTTTTGCTTTAGGTACAACGCATTCGAGAGGCTTTTTGTCATGTACAGCTTTTCAGTTTGTTCCACATGCCGATTGTAGTTTCTTCATCCATTAGATCGTACATCACCTTATCTGTGAGGCACAATATAATTGTATTAACCGCCCGCAAATCAATCTCCCAATCTTCGTCGCTCATCGATACCGACTTTTTTGATTTTTCGAGCAATGCCTTATGAAGGCCCTGTTGTAACAGAAGGGCTTTTACTCTTCTCTACAAGAGACTGAAATTTTCTTTACCCTCAAATTTCTCCACTTCAAACTTAGATGATGAGACCTTCGACATTTCTGCTGTAGCGCGAACCTTAAGCTCTGATACCACTTGTTGGGAATTTGATGGATTATCCGTTATACGTTACCAACACAGATGTACGAAAAATAGAGAAAACCGAAAACGGGTAATAGAAATAAATGTAAAAAAAAAAAAAACTAAGATTTTTGGCTATTGCTTACGTCCACAGGGAGAGTGAGAGAAATGTATTCCATTATAAGAAGAAACAAAAGAAATATAAGTTTACACCTTATGTCTTCTTCAGATAATAAAAAATCAAGAGCCTTATGGTGAACCCCACCTATCTCTTGTTCCAACGATCCGAAAAAAGATTTTCGTAAAATCGTAATCAAGAAGACCAAATTAGAGTAGTATATAAAATCTCTTACCAAAATTTTTTATGCTGTTGCTTCGAAGAATCCGAACCGCTCAGGCAATTAGTCGAGAACCTCCGCTCCGCTGCCGAATCTAACACCGCATGCAAGCCACCTCGCTTCCTTCTCTAATGTCGTTGTCGTACGTGCTTGAATCCTCGGCCACTTTTTAATTAATTAGGGCGCTAATTAATTAGTCTCTTGCATACCATACAATCTCAAGAGAACATATGCTCGTAATTAGGTGGTAAGTTCTTGCACCTTCATGCACTAATTAATTAGCCCGAGATGCACCCTAATTAACTTGGCCGCATGCTGCGTACAACTTCAAGAACCATCGGCCGCCTCTCTCTCCACTTAGCCGAACTGCATCCATGCATATATATAATGCATAATGAAGTCGGTCAAAGTCAATCAATCCTAATTAGATTAGGACGTGTATAGATAGACATAAATCTTACACCAATAGAAATTATCTTCAAGATCAAATAATATATTCCATACATCTAATCTATATCATAACCAACTTCATAGATTTATTAAATTTGACTCAATCTAAAATTCAAAAGAAGCCATAAATCCATAACAAATACAAGGTAAAGAAAATAGTAAGTGGTGAATATTATAAAACAAGTAAAGATTGTAATTTGCAATTTTTATTCTCATATTTTTTTTTTCCCTTCACTAGAAAATTGCATTGAATTTCCTTATGTCATGGTTTTTGTTATCTTCACTAGCACAACCAACATTTATTCATGGCAGGTGTTCCGTTTATTCTAAAGGCTGGAAAGGCTTTGAATTCAAGGAAAGCTGAAATTCGGGTTCAGTTCAAAGATGTTCCTGGTGATATTTTTAGATGTAAGCCCTCTTAGCATGTTGTTATTATACAAATATTACTTTATCAACTCTCTTACATTGATGTTGGTGGCTGTTTGTAGCAAGAAGTAAAGATAAACAAGCTGCAAAAACTAAGATGAAAATCTAACAACACATCTTGAAAGTTCTTTCAAAAAAAAAAAAAGAATGTTGATCCCAGATAGGGCAAAACTTATCAAGTAAACAACGTCGTACGTCTTATGTGCTTTTTTTCAAATGCTCTTTAAACAAGAATTATAGCTCGTTACAATTATCAGTTAACTAGAATATTTTCTTCTATAAACTTTTCAGACGTAACATCCCTAGAATGGTTGTCTATCTTGAAAAATTCAGGGAAATTAACTTAATCATTTGAAGTCATGTATCCACGATGTAATCTAACTATATGAAGTCATATATCCATGATATAATCTAAAAATCTTTACTTAAACAGAAGTGAGTGATGAACTAGTCATATAAAGCAAAATGAGGTCCTTAAACATTTTGAGGTCTGCATTAATGATCTGATCTGCATATATGAAGATTAAACCTTCAAAATTATAATGTCTATAAATTTACAAATGTTTGTATTGCCTTGCTGCATTTCAATGAACTCTTTGGCCAAAAGCATAGTCCAGTGAGCATGTAAATTACATGACTAGTGGGCATTGCAAAATTTCATTGCTAATTTGGTATGGTAATATAATTCATTATTCATTCCATTCAAGTTCATGAAAATCCATTGTTGGATGCATAAACATGCCATGGGCAGACAGTAAATAAGGTTGGCTCTATGGAGTTTTCACCACTTTTGTGTCTATATTCCTCTTCCGTGCCCCTCTGCTTTCTACATAATGACAAGCTTCCTTTGTTTCTTTTTGTCAAAGGCAAGAAGCAAGGGAGAAATGAATTTGTTATTCGCCTGCAACCATCAGAAGCCATGTATATGAAACTGACAGTAAGTATATAATTATTTAATTTATATTGCAATTTATAGATATCTCAATTATTGATTACTTAAATATCTCTTGATTCTATGAAGCTGGTGTTGAGTACATCATTTGTATATATAACCTATTGATTAAAATAGGGCGTCTAGGGTTACACTTACTATAAACAAAGATTGTGGATACATTTAGAAAGAACTACTGGGAAGAAACTGTGAAATTAGTGGAAAGAGAAGAGAACCGGGCTACATGTATTTTCTGTGCTGACCACACATTTGTTAGTATAAGCAGGGGTGAAGCGTCGTAGGCTGTGGATACCTAACTTTAGGAAAATCTTTTTACTATGAGTTACCCTCAGTGTAACCCAAGTGGTTCTTATACAAATTTCTTTCACTAACTAGTACAATTGTGTGCACATGTGCCGTTAAATTCACTTTTCTTACTTTAGAATTTGAATAGAGATATGTAGAGGTTAGTACTTTGGGATACATCACACTTTTTCTGTATGTATGAGATATAAACTGAGTATAAAACACTTCCTAGAATGACCTAGTGCTAATGTCTTGCACTTTCTCTGAAATTTGTATTGTTTTTTCTTCTGTTAATCAGTCTGTTGGAATAAGTGAGAATCTAGTTGTTCAACACCTTCCTACAGTTATCGTAACCAAAGCCCTCCAGAAGTTCCACGCTCTTCCAAATACAATGCCTCCGAATACTTACCCTTCCCCAACAATGCTCTCTTGTTGTGTCCTATCCAATCCTACCTTGGGTGCTAAACTGTCTCTTTGATTCTCTTAGTGTCTCTTAAATGTTGCGTTACCCACTCAATAAAAAAAAAAAAGTTGTATAATCCCATTTCAAAGCAATCTAAATGTCAACCATTTTCTAACTTTAAACTTCTTGCAGGTCAAGAAACCTGGATTGGAAATGTCAACCATACAGAGTGAGCTAGATTTATCCTACGGGCTACGGTATCAAGATGTGGTAATTCCAGAAGCATATGAACGGTTGATACTGGATACGTATGTTCCTCTTACTAATCTCCCTTTTGGTTTGTGTCATCTGCATTTTTATTTCCTAATACAGCTTTATAATCTTACAGTGTATTTCCGTAAAAAGTGTTTTCCATAACAAATTAGACCTTCTTAGTTGAAAAACTTGTGCATTTCTAATAGATCTGTAAATTAAAGTTGTAAATATTAATCACTAAGTTTAGGTGAAAACTGAAAAGCGACATCTGTTTTAGGGCTTTGTCAAGCTTGTCTTTCAGTATATGCGACTAAAATGTTTAAGTGGTTATACATCTCTTACACTGCTGGCCATGAATTTTTTTTTACCGTTTTATATGAACTCTGCTATATGAAGGTTGTTCAAGTTCTGTCGAGCTACCAATTTCTTGATAATATTTTGTTGCAGAGTTTCTTCAAGCCACCTGAACTATTTGTTTATCTAATGGCTTCAGCTTTAAATGTATGACGAGCTTGTAAAAGGGAACTCAATCTGAAAACATACAAAACATAGGGCATGATCACTCCTTAGGTTACACGTTGATATTTGTAATTTCAATCGAGAGTGATTGTGCCTTTTGCAACTTATTCTTAAATGTAGTCTGTGAGAGTCATTATCGACGTTATGACATTGTTTTACGTATTTAAGTCCATATGTTAGACAGCAACATCAGTATGGCAATTGCTCTAATAAACTAATCCCATTTCGCTCATTAGGTTAGGGATTAACATCAATATGACTAATTGTATTACTCGATAGAAGTTCTAGGTCAAAATAGTCTTGCTTGCAGGCAATTACTTGTGATGTTTTCTCTATGATTAAGTTTCTAATTGTTCGATATCCTTTCTCCACAGAATACGAGGCGACCAACAGCACTTCGTTCGCCGAGATGAACTGAAGGTTAGTGCCCTGCGAACCTTGAGAGATTTTACCACCCTTCAGAAGATTTAATTTATTGTATATAATAAGTAAAATCTATCTGCCCTGATGACCCTCTTCTGACGAAGCACTAATTCAGCGCTTATTTGTTGTAAGAAGGGATTTTCTTAAGCAAACTACATTTTATAAAGGCATATTTAATGTAAACAAAAAAAAAAGCTCTTACAACGTTTTACCGTTTTACTGGATACATATACATTACATTTTCAGAGCTGCCATGCTTTCAGAAGCGCAAAGGGCGCTGCTACTTAATTTTCAGTGATTGAACATCCAAATCAACGATCCACATGATTAGACACGAAAAGTATCTACTAATATATCTAGGAACTAAATTTCACGGTTCTCCAAGTCATCTGCCTATAACAAAATCATATGAAAATTGACAATTTAACTACGGATATGAGGCATTTACTGTTTAATGGTGTATATAAACATTCAGATAGTTGAGTTATTGGTCGAAAATACCTTTAACTACCCTGATCAAGGCCAACATCTTTTACCGTAAATTTTATAACTCTATCCCCTACTTTTAAAGATTGTCCAGTATCCACCATTTATTTTGTGGCCGCTTGATGCGTACGAAAATAATTTTCGGAAATCTTGAAATTTGGTTACTGTACGCTCCGAACATTCTTTATTGTGTTTAATGGTACGAACCGTTGACTCCAATGCGTAATCATTGAAGATGAGAGGTGCAAGTACTGAATCCTTCATGCTTCTAAATTAGTAGTGCTAGCCTGTTTTCATTTAATTCGCGCATGGCTTTATCTGACAACGCTTGTTGTTCCGATTATGGTTCTCAGGCTGCTTGGGAGATCTTCACCCCTTTACTACATGACATCGATGACGGCAAGCTGAAGCCCCTTTCTTACAAGCCGGGTAGCCGAGGCCCAGCCCAGGCGGACGAACTGCTCTCCAAAGCTGGATATGTGCAAACCCACGGCTATATTTGGATACCGCCTACGCTATAAGAGCATTCGGTGAGTTTTCAGTACCTTATGTAAGTATCTAGATGAGAGTTTATTTGTTGTGTGTGGCACAAATCTTTGCATGCTTGGCATGCTGAGTGGCTCGACCTTTCTACTTCGAAAAGAATAAGCGCCTTGTTTTGTATCATGCCTATAATTTGCATCTATAGTGATAAGAACTCTATTCCTAGAATCTAATTCGCGTCGAATGTGTTGCCTTTCTTGTTTGTCTCTTTGATTCATGCTTCCATGAACCATTTGCAGTGAAAGATGATGTTTCCATGAAGCATTTGCAGTGAAAGAGATAATTTGTGGGTATAAAGTTAGGATTTAAGTATCCATCGGCATAATTCGTATTCATTGTGTCGTATTGTACTAATAAGATACTGATACGGTACAATCTCCGTACCGATGACAAAGTTTGAAACTTTTTTTTCGTAATAAACAATTTAAAAATTTTGTTATTAAAGAAAATAAATATTTCATGCCATTTTGTTATATTTTTTTAACCGGCATTTATCGACACCGTTCGGCACTCACCGTGATGTGCCAACAAGTTTTCTGTTGGATTATGTAAAGTCATGTTTCGAGTCGATATCACGGTAAAAACGTTGAAAATTTGAGGTTTCTGGATGTTGGGTTACTGAAACTTGAAGTTTGTGTACTGGTACTATAGAGTACCTCAAGAGTTTCTAGGAGTTCTTCCAAATTCGAAGCTGTGAAAAAATATTTTTTGTATGGGGTACCGGTACGACTCCGCGACAGATTGAATATGTTGGATTTGACTCTAATTTGATCCAATCTTGTTCCTAAAGATTAGTGATGATTTAGGAATATTTTAAAAAAGATTCTAAAGAGGAGATTGACAATTAGAAGTAAATCGGAGACTCGGATGGATGGTGGAGATTGTTTCTTATTAGAATTAGAATTTTTAGAGTTATATTAACTATTATGATTCATCTTTTTTATTTTAGAGCTTTAATGGAAAAATCCTAATTAAGAAAGAAATGTGGAGAGCTTCTATGAAAGAGTTTCTTATAATTCAATTTTACTTTTTATTTTTTTGTGTCGTGGATTAATCGAAGAACGCATTGAAGTGGTATTGCTCGTGGACGTAGGTCGACACATTATTAACCGAACTGCGTAAATCTCGTGTCCTTGTGTTCTTTTGTTCGTTTTATTTGCGTAGTTATTCTCATACTTATTTTTTACAATAAAAAAAAAGAGAAAGAGGAGAAGAGTCTACCCTCTAAGAAGACAGCCATAGCTCGTTAGGCGATCGCCAATATCTGAGTCGTTCTCGTCTACTTTCATCTATCCTATTTTCGCTATGCTCGTGTGCTTTTTGGGTTTGAGGTATGCCCGATAACTCCACGGCCGGTTCCCCTTCAATTAGTATTAGAGTGTTTAGTTTTTTGTAGTTCGTTGAAAATTACAGCGAAGTATGAGATTTCTCAGTTTGAAACTGAAGATGCAAGCAGTCTTAATTAAAGATGCTTGCAAGATCGCCCTACACGGAAAAGAGAAAAAGCCGGAAGCTGGAAGGGATGGCAGAAAAATAATTTGAAGAGAAGGACAAGATAGTTTTGGCAAATTTATATTTGGCACTGAATAATTTGGTGCTATTCAATGTGGAGACTAAGACTACCGCAAAAGAGATTTGGAATAAATTAAAAAATCTCTATGAAGAAAAGTTATTGGTGAACAAAATCTTTTTAAAGAGATAATTGTACAATCTAAAGATAAGAACGGGGCACCAGTATAAGAATATCTAAGTATATTCAGTTGCAATGCATTTATTTTTAAAAAGTTAATTAAAGAGCAATACTAGTAAACCCCAACAAAATTTGGCCCTTATCCTATTAATTTTTTTATATATTAAAAATTTCAAATACTTTGTAAACTCTAGAATGAGGGGGTGTAAATTATAATTCACACACATTTTTTTTTAGAATTTACTCCTAACATTTTACTTAATCAAAACATTAATTATCAATTTACTATTTTTGCTTCAAATTATTAAGTACAAACCGCTACATGTGTAGTGATTAGAACATTTAAATTCATATACATATGCAGTAAAAATGAATTCAAATATATACTATTTTTCTTCCAAATTATGAAAGTACCCTTCTATAAAGCCACTATACGTGTGTAGGGATTAAAACGCTGGATACGGATTCAAATATTAATCGAATACTAAAATTTAAATTTGTATACAGTAAAATTGGATTTCGATACGTGTCGAATATTTAACGGGTATAGATATGACTTTAATATTTAAAATATATATAAAAAATTTTAAAAAAATATTATCAACATACATGTAAGATTTTTAAATTTTATAAAAATATTTAAAGAATATGAAAAATATTACAAATTCTAGAAAAATAATATTAAAAATTAATTTAAAGAGGGATAAATATGTTGAAAATGTAGTAAAACCAGTTTCGAATTTAGATAATACAAATCCGAAACCAAATCCGAAGAATTACAGTGAACCCGAATTGGAAGAGCCCCAATCTGATCCGGGTCGGATGGTAAAATTCCAGCTTATAAACAAAAAATTTTGAATTCGGAGTCGGGTCGGGTCGGGTCGGGTCGGATAATATCCGACCCGTTTTCACCCCTGGCGCGCACTCCCCTCCTCGTTTTCCTAATTACTCGCGCCTCTCTCTCTCTCTCTCTCTCTCTCAAAAATAAAAAAAATAAAAAAAAAATCGTGGGGTTTCTCTCCTGCTCTTTCTAAACCCTAACCGAACCTTTCCCTTCCACCGCTCTCTCTCTCTCTCTCTCTCTCTCTCTCTCTTGTAGATGAGAATTTTTTTCAAGGTACGATCGATCTCATAGCTAAACCACCGCCTCCTTTTGTTCTCATCGCCCGTAGTTGATTAAAGACAAAATTTTCGTTCATTTTTTCGATTTATGCTTGTTATTGCTAGTTATCCCCCTTATTCTGTGAAAATGTGACAAAAAATTGGTTCCGCGCAATATGGATTATTCTAGAATAACTTAGCAATACCAATTCATGAAATTTGCCGGCCCCCAATTCTCTGCGAGGTATCCTCAGAATTGGTGCTTATGATGATGTAAAGATCAGGTTTTTTTCGATTATTGCGAGATGGCCGGATCGCCGCCTAAGAGGATTTTGTGAAACCTAAATCTGTGTTTCCAATCCCTGGCATCAAGTTTGTCTGGAGGCTGTTTCGATCTTCATGTTCATGTTCATGTTCTTAAAAAGGGAAATGAAATGATGGGATCAGCTCAGACAGTTGTGAGCTGTCATAAAATTAAGCTGTCTTCCCTTTTACTTAATTCCCCTTCACTTTGTTTCACAGATCTTTGGATATTCATACGTCACAACACTCTCACCTCGTTCTCTTTCTCTGGAGAAAGTGCAACGGCGTTTCAAAGCAACATCCTTGTGTGAGCATTCGAAGAAAAAGTACCAAGATATTCAATTTTATCTTAGGCCAGAAGAAGAAGCATATGCTCGAAGAATTAGGAGAGTTATTTTGAAAGCTAATAGTCGGACGGTTGAGGATGTTATTCAATCTCTTCAGTGCGATGAAATGTTATCTGGATTTCAACTTACATCTCCAGTTGTTGATAGTTTACTTCAGAAATTCGGAGATGATTGGAAATCCGCTTTTAGTTTATTTGAGTGGGCTAGTTTGCAGATTAGTTACAAGCATACTACGTATGCATGTAATAAGATGGTGGACTTGCTTGGGAAGATGAGAAAATGGGATAGGATGTGGGATTTAGTAGAAGACATGCGTGAAGGATGTTATGTGACTCTTGATACTATTGCCAAGATCATGAGAAGACTTGCAGGTGGAGGGAAATGGAAAGATGCTATTGTTGTTTTTGATAAGTTGGAGTCTTTGGGGTTTGTAAGAGACACGGAAACTATGAATATTTTGCTTGATACTCTTTGCAAAGAGAGGAAAGTCGAGGTTGCTCGTGAAGCGTTTGTCGTGCTCAAGTCTCATATCCATCCCGATGCTTACACATTTAACATTTTTGTCCATGGTTGGTGTAATGCCCGAAGGGTTGACGAGGCGATGTGGACAATCCAAGAGATGAAATTGTGGGGACTTAAGCCTTCAGTAATTACATACTCTACTATTCTCCAAGCTTATTGTAACCAAACCAATTTTCAAAAGGTTTATGAGCTCCTTGATCTAATGGTTTCTGAAGGTTGCCCTCCAAATGTTGTCACCTATACCACAATTGTGAACTCACTTGCAAAGTCGGGAAATTTTGATGAAGCCCTGGGTATAGTAGATAGAATGAAGTGCTCTGGTTGTAAGCCTGATGCACCATTTTATAACTGTTTGATCAACATCTTAGGGAGAGCAGGTCAAGTACATGAAGCTTCGAAGGTCTTTGAGGTAGAGATGGAGATGAATGGGGTTGGTCCTAATTTGTCAACCTACAATACGATGATATGTATTTTTTGCCACCATGGTCAAGAGCAAAGAGCTTTTACTGTGTTGATTGACATGGAAAAAGCATCTTACAAGCCTGATCTTCAGACTTATAGGCCACTTCTCAGGCTATGTCTCAGTAAAAGGGAGCTATACGACCACATCAAGAGTTTGTTGAATGACATCATGGATAAGCATAATCTAAGTCTAGATCTTGACACTTATACGCTTTTGATCCATGGTCTTTGTAGAGTAGGTGACACTGAATGGGCTTGTCTCCTATTTGATGAGATGTTAGGTCGAGAAATATTGCCAAGATATGAAACTTGTAAGCTCCTTATGGACGAAGCTAGAAGGAGAAACATGGAGGCAAATGTAGAGAGGATTCGAACAGCAATGGATCAACTTGGCAGTGTACCTTAATATTGTTTTGTGATGATTCACATTTGTGTTCATGTGAGTTCAAGTTTGATATCACGTTCTCGATGTAAAGTTATATAAAACAATTATTGTATTCTAAAAGCTTAAGCTAGTAGAGAACGGTTACGTCTGGACTCTGAAACTTTTTAACTTGAATTAAATAGGAGGAAATCCATTATGCTAGGAGCCTAGCATGATTCAAACTTAGGAGCTCCTACTCTGATACCATATGAAATTATATGAAACAATTGTTCTACTTGATTTCCTCCCATTTAATTCAAGCCCACATTATGTGTCTATTAAAAAGTGTCGAGTCCAGACGTGAGAGGGAGTGTTAAATATAAAAATATATAAACACCGCTCTCTACTAGCTCAAACTTTTAGAGTACAATAGTTGTTTTTATATTTTATATTTAATACTCACCTAACATCTATGCTCGAAACATTTTAATAGGTTCATGACGTAGACTTGAATTAAATGAAAGAAAGTTAATTATGCTAGGAGTGTGGTATGACTCGAACTCATTCGAGTTCATGCAAGGTCTAGTAGATGTCATGGGCTCTTCCTTTTAGAGCAAAAATACTTGTTTAATGCTTTGTATATTTTAATTTATTTGTTCAAATTTAAATTGGTTTACCTAGCAAATCTATTGCCATTTACTTAAGCATGAAAAAATTATGGTGCAGAAGATGAAGCAATTTATAAACAAGGTCTTTCTTTCCACAAGACAACTATAATAATGTACAACTATAGATCAATGTAAATGCTGTCAGTAGAAAGCTACTTTCCATAATGTGCTCTTTGTGTCTGGTTGTAGGATGCTTTGTTGTTAGCATGTAGTGATGTTTCTGTTTTGCCCCTATCTCTTAGTATATTCAGCTTCTACTTTTTTTATCCTTTGATTCCCTTAATTCCAAATAATATCTTTTTGGGATTTCAATGTTTAACACCATTTTTTGGTTCAGAAGGTGTTAGGTTTTGTTAGTCTATCCTGCATTACCCTTGGACCGCATTTTAATTGCACCTCCATTATGCAAATCAAATGTTGTTTTCAGGGTGCTGGGCAGGGAGGGAAATAAAGGCTTTGCCGTAGGAGCCTCCTTTCTCTGGTATTGAAATAGTTAAAAGCAAAGTGGCGGAAGGTGCATCATTTTCTTTGATCCTTTCTTTTTATTTCAAAAGATTTGATTGTTTTACAGTCCTTATTAGCAAAAAGGCTTGAGCTGATCACTATGACTTAAAAGATTAGTTGCCGTATCTGTCCTTTATAATTTTGTGTCATTTCTAAGTCACAAGGAAACAGAAAAAAGACTTAGATTTTTTCTTTGTCACTCACATCAATTTAGTAGTATAGTAGCACTTTACACAATTCCTTTTTTTTTTCCCCTTCCATGTGTTGTTCTTTTATCATGCGAAGAGTATGTGAATAATTGCTATTCATAAACTACAAACAAAAGAGAGCGTTGAGAGAAGATTAAGTACTAATTACCTGCTAGAATTAATAGATGATATTGCGTAGAAACCATTTGGAACATACAAAAAATCCATCATGCGCTGTTTTTAAGTTTTGTTTCTTGTTGTGTGTTGTGACTTAAATAATTTTTGCCATATACCATTAGGTGTTATTTTCGATGGTAATTGGAGAATTTTGGAGATTGTCTTCACATTTTACTAAATGAAGATTGGGTGGAAGATACTTGGGAGTTTTATACTTGGTCTATTTTTGGTTCTTAACTTTTCAGCACTCAATGAGTAGATTTTGATCACATTAGTGTGGCTCATAATAGACTAAGGTTTTTTTTAGCTTCATTTGTTCTAGGAGGTATGTGTGCTATATTGATGTACCATAATGACTCAAATGGTTGAAAGAAATGATAAAAATTCAAAAAAAAAAAAAAAAAAAAAAAAAAGAAAAAAAAAACTTCATTGAAAAATTAAAGTCCTACTTGATTATGAAAGTTAAGCTTTACTCCCCAAGTATCGTGGAGGAGTCTATTGGTTTTAGACGATCTATCCTTGGGTTCTTACTCAATTGTGGTGGTATAATGAAATAGAGCGCTTGAAATATAGAGAAGCTTATAATAGAAATCCGTACTTAATGCGGCATTGGATATACACCGGATACTATATTTAATATCGTCTTGGATAATTACAATCATGACTTTAACATTAAATTTATACTATAATTTCCAGTGTTCTAACTTTCTGCTTTGTTCAGGAAGTCATTAGTGAAACTTTAAACAAATGGGAAGTTGGGAACCTAAGAAATCCTTAGTTTTTCTAGAGGTTACTTGTAGTTTGACTACTGCAAATGATATCAAAACATATAACAACCAATACTTTATTGGTTCTTCATTTGTTAGTTATTCAGATAGTCATTGTTTTATACCGGCTGAAGTTCTATACTTTATCCAATTGAAACAAAATGAGCTTTTGTAATGTATTTGATATTATGTTTAAAGTATGCCTGATATTTTCATTGTTATTTACTTATTACCAGCATTACTCTGTGAGCTTGTTGCATATAGTCAACATTCTTTATTTAAGCCACTGTAACACATTTGTTCGAATCTTTAATTTTTCTTATTTCAACATATAATAAGATTGCAACATGTCCGACTTGCGGAGACAAGCAACTTTTCAACATGAAAATTCAAAAAGGAAAGGGATAACTGCCTCAAAAGGAGGAACTCAGAATAAGCAATGGAGCAGTGTTATTGACGACTTTCTAATTCCATTCCTAGTGGAGCAAGCACAAGAAGGGTTGAGAGTGGAAAGAGGTTTCTAAAGGCAAGCTTATGTAGCAGCTGCTAAAGCTGTCAACGAACGCTTTAACACTTCATTTGATCATTGTAATGTGGAAA
This sequence comes from Tillandsia fasciculata, assembly GCA_029168755.2. NCBI lineage: Eukaryota > Viridiplantae > Streptophyta > Magnoliopsida > Poales > Bromeliaceae > Tillandsia > Tillandsia fasciculata. The sequence goes on from CM054954.1 coordinate 9,005,517, forward strand.
ACCATATGAGGACGCTGAGGACTAGATATAACGAGATAAAGAAATGGAGGGATTTAGGTGGCACAGGCTGGAATGAGGAACAAAAAGTGATTACTTTAGACGGTCCTGCCTACCATAGTTATGTACAGGTAATTAATATACAATTATTTCTTGGACCACATTTAGTTATCAATAATATGTACTGTTGTTTGTTTTTTAACTATGCAGGCACATCCAAGGGCCTTAGAGTTCCCAAACAGGCCCATCATGCATTATGATGCTCTGTACATTATATGTGGTGATTACCATGCTAAAACAAATGACAATCAAGTCGAAGAGGTTAAATGAAATCGTCCCTTTTGAATCTCAAGGCGGTGTGTTTATGGAGGAGGATGATGATAAAGATAAGGCAGAATCAAACCAAGGTGAAAGGTCTGAGCTGCCAGTGAATGATGGTCCCTCATCCTCATCTTTGAAGGGCGGTGCTAAAAGAGCTCACGTTAGCGATGATTATTACTTGAGTCAACTTGTTACTATCGTGGGCGCACTTGCAGAAGCCATAAAGAAAAGCACGGTCCATTAGAGTGAAACCTGCAGAGATCGAAGGTTACAACGGCAAGGTTATTGAGGCAGCCTTTGAATATCTCTACGAAGATGAGACGAAAGGCAAAGAATTGCAATATGCGTCGTGCGTGGCTTGAACGGTTTGTAGCGGAACGATCTCTGTTATTATTGGCGCTCTCTTTGAACCAATTTTATGGAATGTTTTGTGGGCGGAACTATGCCATGCAGGAAGCTTTGGAACAAAAGAAATACCATGATGCGATTTTGTCATGTAGGGACTGTTAGATACCTTCTAAGATTTCGCTTCATTGGAGCTTAACTTGTTTCCGAGTTGTTCTTTTGTTAAATAACTAATTTAATCCTCTTCTTTTTTATCTCAGCTTGTAGTTAGCCTGCTGAGCGTGGGAATATTGTCAGCCTAGTTCATATCATTTTTCAATTAAATCTGAATCTCAGTGTTGTTTCCTAACAAGCTGATTGTGAAGCTGCTGTGTGTTATTTCTACTTAATGTTTTCTCTTTTCCCATCAATTCTTTATGCATGAGTAAATCATTGTGCTCTTACTTATATATGATATTCTTAGATAATTGAAGAAATTAAATAGAAGAAAAATTTAAATAGAAACAACAAAAATAATAATAAATTAAATAGAAGAAAAAAGTAGAGACATAAACAACAACAACAGCAGCAGCAAAGGAGAGCAAGTATACTAATAGAGAAAATTGTGGTGATCTGTTACCTACTTTAACTGTACGTCTTTTAATATGTGTTGTTCTCTTTGGCTTGGTATTTTGTCCTTCATTTGGTGTACCTGCTCTGGTACTGTTTATTGCCGTCATCACAATGTAAACGGAAGAAAAGAAAGAGATATGCACTGAGTTACAAACTTTCCAACATTCTTTTTCATATCGGCCATCAATAAAATAACTATCCGTGTGAAGAGAATAAGGTGTTTGATATACTTCCTTCAAAATTTCTTTTTTGATTTCCACACTTCACTCACTTTCATGCAATTGGAAATTATTTTTTTGAGCGGGGATATGTTTAGCGTGGGTTGTACTAACCTATGCATTTTATGATTGTTGCAGTTTGTGATGCATACGATTCTCTCCATGATGGCCGAGGCAACCGATGCGGAGACTTCCGCAACTTCTGGATCCAGCGAGGTTCGAGATCTGAGAAGATGTTGTGGTGCGGTAGTCGTCAGCGGTGCGAGTGCGAGCGAGGCTTCGAGTCGGCAGGAGGCATGGATGCAGAGGCTGGAGGACGTCCTAACCCGGCAGCTAACGGCAAGGGCAAATTAGGACCTTTCGCCCCCACCAGTGCAGCAGCAGAAGCATGTGGGAGGAGTGACACCGGCACATCAGTCTGAGGTGCCCAAGTCCTCACATCACGCTCCAAGCATGGGGCACTAGGAGGAGGTAGTAATGACACCACCGAGCGTCACCGGCGAGGACAATTTTGCCGACTATGGTGTCGGGAGCAGCGCGGGATCGACTCATGGCCAGGTTAAGGGAGTTATGGGGATCCAAGCCCCGAACTTTTGATGGTGAGAAGCCGGACCACTAGGTGGTTAAGAAGCGGCTCCTGCATATGGAGAAGATCTTTCACGACACCTTTGTGGCAGATAGAGATCAAGTGTGGTTGGCTACACACCACCTTGAGGGCGATGCCTACCAATGGTAAGCATTTATCCGAGACGACCCCAACACGGATGTAGCAGCAATTACTTGGCTAAGGTTCAAAGAAATGCTCGCGATGGCATATTTTTCGGTGAGTGTCAAGAGACAAATGGAACGAAACCTTCGCAACTTGCGATAGGGGGACAAGACCGTGGCGAAAGTACGAGAGGTAAGTTTTTAAATTGTATTCCGCACGTAGTGAGGAATGATGAGGATAAGGTCCGTTTTTTTTTTTTAATTGGGCCTTCAACCCACAATATTTCTATTGGCTGAGCCTTTAAACCTCCAAATCTACCGAGAGGCGTGATATCGGGAGGTTGTGAATCACGCCTCCCGGTAGATTTGGGCGCGGAGATCGTGAAGGAAGATAGAGAGGCCCTTAATAGGGCGAGAGGCAAGAGGCAAGAGGCCAGCGGCAAAAGGTGCAAGTCAAGTGTCCAATTCGAAGAAGCCGCCGAAGCACCCAAGATGCCAATCTGGAGGGTGCGACCCATCTTCTCAATGAGAAGTACCCAATCGTTGATGACCCCCGCACTGTGTAATTTGTGGTGGTCCCCAAGTGCTGCCACAATGCCTTCAACGTGGGGCAAGTACTTCCAATGTCACCAGGAGAGCCACTTCTGATCTGAGTGCCCGAGAGGTTCTTTACCGGCACCTTCATCAACATCAACACTAGCTACCCCGAAGCAGGGGATCCACCCCCTACTCCCAGGCAGGACGACCACCAGCTTCGTGATAATACGAGGGGTCGTGCCAGGCACCTAGCGGGCGGATGTCTGCGGTCCATGCGAAGGAAGCATCAACGGCGGACGAAGTTGTCGTAGATTGTTTTAATTAATGGTATTCAAGTTCGAGCTTTATTTAATACTTGTGTATTTCTTTTATTCATTGATCAAATGTTTTGTCACGCCCTGAGACCGTCTATATGGTCAGTTTGGGCATGCTAACAGACCCGCCAATCGGGCATGACTTCTCTATACCCGAAAGGAACAGAACAAACATCTCAAGCAATACAATGAGTATAATGTGATATAATATCAGAGTAAAACTACTACTAAACTGAACATTCAACTTTAAATATAGTTACAACTGAATAAAAGCTGAAATTAAATATTAGAATGAATATTTGCTATATAACAATTAGTTACAAATTTTCTTGTCTATGAGGACCAAAATACAATATTCACTCCAAAATACAAAATGAGTATAATACCGTCAGACCTTCTAGGTCTCTATGCTGCCAAGGCCCTTGCCCCTGTCGTATGCCTCACCGGCTGTATCTGGATCTGTAAAAATGGAAATAAGGTGTGAGAACTACGAATAGTTTCCAGTGGGTTCATCCACCGAGAAATATACTCTACACCTCTTTGTCTAATAGAAGTATTAGTAGTAAAATAATAGGGAAAGCTGTAAATACCACACTAGCATGCAGATATTAAATAACTACACTACTAGTCCATGCACAATGCTATAATGCTACTAAATCATGCCACACTAGGCTACTCAAATGAACTCCGACCACTATGCCGCTAATGAAGGGTCACAACTAACCCGACCGCACTCGGTCATTTTCCATTCTCTTTTTAATTTTAGCCTTTCGGAAGTATCTCGTCCGATGAGCCCCTGCCCTAGGAGTCATGCTCCCAATTGACGAGTCTCAAATCTGAAGGCGCATTTTACAATTAATTTTCACGTTTAAAGCCTTTCCGTTTTTATTTGCCATGACCTCTACTTAGCCCTCTAACTTATTAGGTCCCATTTGCTCACCTACCAATCATGTGCATACTCTCTATGCCACATGTCCTGAACCGTTCATCGATCGATTCCATATCTCAATACCTCATGAAGAGCCCGAATAGTCAAGCTACTCTCCAATCAGTGAGCCCACGGTGTCGAGGGTGATCCGCATCGCCGCGCCCGCTAGTCACTTAGAATCGAAGGGGATCGGCATCTCCAAGCATTGCACAGTCACTTGGTGTCGAGGGGGATCAACATCACCAAGCACTAAATAGGAAGTCGAGGATGATCGACGTCTCCCCTGGGAGTCGAGGGTGATCGGCATCTCCCACCACTGCACTGGGAGTTGAGGGTGATCGACATCTTCTGCTATGCCATTTCAGAATGTCGTGACTTTGGTCACTGTCTCTCCCTAGATTCCATGACTCTAGGACTATACATATGTCCAGTGGGTACCAACTTGTTCTTTTAGTTTTATTCACTTTATAACCCTTTCGGAAGTACCTCGTCCGATGGGCCCTTACCCTAAGAGCCATACTCCCAATTGACGAGTCTCAAATCCGAAAGGCACATTTTATATTTGTCTTTTACTTTCATCTTTTACTTTCCTCTTTTACCCTAGGTTATTAACTCTAGGATAGTTAGGATGCCCCAAGGACACCAATTTAGATTAGAGTTCTTTTATTTACTCACTTTGCCCATTCGACCCTAAGTTCTTTATTATAGGGTTACAAGATATCCCAAGGACACCAACTCGCTTATGCTTATTCATCAACCCTATGTTTAAAATCCTACGGTGCCACAATGTCTCAAGGACCCCAATTCACTCATATCACATTTAACCTAGAGTTCATTGACTTTATATTTTCGTATCACACTTAACCTAGAGTTTTATTGACTCTATGTTCTCATATCACACTTAACCTAGAATTCACTGACTCTATATTCTCATATCACACTTAACTATACGCTTGCCTTAGGTTTTTCCTAAGTTCAATACTCTATCACCCAAAGTTTGACTAAGGTTTCTCCTAAGTCCATTTCCATGTAAAGGTAACCTACATCTAGGTTTTCTTATTCACATATATACAAAGACTAAACCTTGAAAATTCACTTTTACCACTTAAAGCTAAAACCCTAATTTTTACACATATACACAAGCACTAAATGCATTTACTCTTACACTATACTTCTAAATTATAGAAAAGCAAAGGAAAAAGAGATGAGTTCACATTTTTTGGTGAAATCTCCCACCTTTGTGTCCTCTTGCAAGAGTTTGGGCTTGATCCACTATTTCTCCAAGAAACTCCCAAAAAACAGGATAAAAACACAGAAGGGATCAATAGTTCTCTTCTAAAGCCTATAAAACTCAAAAATATTAAAACCCTAGAAGTTTACCTTTTGTTCTCGCGCCAAAAGCTCTCGCCCCAAAACGTGGAGAAGAAGCTTCCTTCTAGCTCCAAGAACCTCCTTTGGAAGCCTCATTCAAGTCTCTTGTCTCACAAGAGATCCCTTTAATCTCCAAGCTAGGGTTTCCTCTCCCAAGCTTCTAGAGAGAGAAAAAGAAGAGAAAAATGAGGGTTGGTGGAAATGGCGTTTTGTTGTGAAAGGGGTGTGAATTAAGCTGGGCTAACCCTACTTAAACCCACACACTAACCATAGTTAAACCACTCTACACGTGCTCTAGACTCTCTTGTCTATTGGGAAGATACTAACCATAGGGAACATGAGACCCGGGCACATTGGGAGGATACTATCTGCCAATGTCACGCTCTGAGATCGAAACTGCGATCCGGGCACGCTAACAGATCCGCCACCTATACGGAAAGTCCCGTATAGGCGAAGCGTCAAACCTGTAAAAGATAGAGGAACAGATATTAGAGCTGAAATAGAAACTGCTAAAAGAAACCTCAAATCCACTATACAACTGTAAACATCCAAATACATCCAACAACTCACAAAAGAGTAAACTAAAATAATACAATCGAGTGTATAGGATAATAACCTACAATCCGGATAGGTACATCTATCTCACCAAAATATAAGTACGAGTAGGTATCTAACTCGTAATTCCCTTATCTTGATCCGACGAACCAGCAAGTGCAGGGACTGAAACAGAAGCCTCTGCAAAAGAACACCAACAGCGGGTGTGAGAACTATATAAAAAAGTAGTTCTCAATGGGTACCGTCTCCAAGACCAACGATCTACCCACTAAGTCTACTAGAGGCAAGATAACACTATGAAGTAAGAAAATAAGTAATTAAGTTGGAATGAAATCTACAGCTACTATGTCTCTATCTACTATACTCAATAAATGATGAGATACAAGAAATGAAACCACTCGCTCTCGATGTGCTAAATCAACCCAACCACAATGACTGCCACATAGGGTCCAATCAAACCTGCGCCCACCTACTACCACACATCCACCGAGGAAAAATTTACGTAGGGCGTCCCATACGGACTGCATCGACGTCGCGCGAACACAAAGTAACAGGCCCAGCTCCAGAGCGGCACTCGAAGAGAGCGACCCTACTGAGGAATCAGCGCATCACAGTCGAGCTCAATATGGCTCATACAGGCTATAGCCTAATCCTACGATCAACCAGATCGACAAGCTCACAACTCACAACAAGCTCACAACACAGGCCAGAAGCACTCAACGACCCAGGACCACCGTCAATCCAAACGACTCTCGATACTAGAACACCTTGACCACAACTATCAGACTCTACTCGGCCCCTAGGCACGAGCATAACATGCATCCTACACTACTCTAACCACTCAGCCCACTATCCGGGGCGAGGGTAAAACCACTAAGTCAAGAGAGATGCAACAATAGAGTAAAGAGTCTGGAACATGCTAACAAACCATTGTTAAGAGTTTTCTAGGGTTCAGGTCTCAACATTGCCACCGACGAGAGGTGCGCTTGTCCAGATGGATCGTCTTTATGGCGCATGGATCAAGTCGGTGCGATTATGTGACAGGCTTTGCCGAAGGTCGACGGGCCGATAGCAATTGTGGTTTATCCACATGCACATATTTGGATTTGGTATTGGCATGGTATATAGTGGACAGGTGGTATTATGGCGTTACAATAATGACATATTTCTTATATTGACTATTGTTGATTTACCTTATCGTTTCTTGCATTATCTTATATCTCCACTATATTTTCCTTATATCTACGCTATATATTTTTTTCTACCGGTGAGTATGGCTTATCCTCATGACGAATTGTATCCACTCGAACCTTTTTCATGTTCCCTGCTCCACAAGTGATGCAATTGGTGAGGTGGGCACATTTAGAGATATAGACTTTTCGGTCCAGCTAGACATGATTATGAGTTGGACATGATTTATTGGACATAATTTTCTTTATATATTTACTTTATCAAATTTTGTTATGATTATATTATGAATATATTATTGTTAGATTGATCGAAGACTTTTTAATTGGTTTTCCAATTAATTTTCTATCACTCGTGATAGTCGTTCTCAAAATAAAGTGTTTTTGGTAATAATTATTATAATTGTTATCATCGACCAGTACACCATGTAGATATAGAAAAAACTCTATATTTGTAACGAGTTTGTTACTCCAATTCTCCTCCACACTCTTTTTAATATTCCTAGCAAGGGGAACTAGTGTAAGCAAAATCTACATGAAAAGAAATCACTCATTCCGCACAAAATAACTGCCGAACAATTTCAAAGCGACCCCTGATGTCAACCTGGGCAATGTTGGAGCTTCAATATGCATTGGCATGATTAGAGGCCCTAGATTCTGGCTTCATAATATGGTAGGTGTTCTCATCTTATTGGATATGGTCATAATAATGCACGTTTATGCAAAAGTGAAGGTTCGACAATTAGAATCACCTCAATTGTTAGTAGCATCTTAAATGCCTCTTTAAATGAATGAATTACTCTCCCTGGAATGAAAATCCACAAACCAAACACCAAACACTGAACTGTTTGTTTACAGAAGCCATGACAGAACAAATAGATAATTAACTAGTAAGCAACTCAGAGTGATAAAAAAGAAAAGAAAATTAATTGGTTGCTTTTTACTCATGATACAATATGATACACAAGATTGTACACAAAGTAATCCAAAGATCTTAATCTGATCTGCACTATAAAGTGAGCTCAAGAAGTAGAGTTTTAAATTAGGGCTAAGCAAAGATGCAGGAAGCTGACCTCGTGAAGTGGCAGTATCTAAAAGCAGATAATAAAACCCATGTAGTTCTAGTTTAGAAATAGCTTGGGAAACACATGATGGTCCCTCAATCTTGCGATCCCGGCTCGGAATGCCTGCTGCAGGAGATTGACCCATTCCTCAAGTATAGATTCTTTTGCTTGCTGTATAAGGGTGTACTCCTGCTCCATAATATGTTCCAGCTCCTCAAAATGCTTCAACTTATATTGTATCTTTCTCAACTGGGTATGAGACATCATGAAAACGAAAAAAACAAAAAAGAAAGAAAAACATATATCAAGTAAATGCTTCATTCCTCTTTTAATCTCAATTCCAATAATGAGAATTTAATTAGGAATATAGTGAAAGAACAGCAACTGCAACTGAACTTTCAAAATGCCGACATCTAATCCGAGGCCAAGATAAACAAATAAAGGAAGATTTATGTCCAACATGCTCAGGACCAAATGAAGAATATGTCCGACGAGATTGTGCGTTAGTCTCACCATTCAAACAGTATTAATGAAGGGACAAAATAGGAATTAATTAGAATGTCAGTCTGTTGTCAGAGGGAATTAATTCCAATTCTAAAAGCCAAATAGTGAAATGACAGAGGAAATGAGCAAAAAGAGTGATGTGCACCTGTGCTTCAATAATAGATGCCATTAAGAGTTGCATTTCCCTCTCTTCATGTTCTGATAACAGCTTGGCTCGAGCAGCTGCTGCTCCCATAGCTGTCACAGTGGCAGCTCGCATTCGATATGCTGCAGCACCAAAGCTCTTGTCCATTTGGCACTCTAACATATATACCACGGAGAAGATTTAGTTACACGCCAAAGGAGAATGTAACTTTGCATGTGCCAAAAAAAATGGGTTCAAACTAATATTAGGTCAACATATAGAACTATTTCATATGATAATATGTGCCAAAATAATGCTTCTCTTCTAAGAGAGCCAACACTTCAGAGCTACAGAACACTATTGTTTCATTTCATGTGCTCTCGTCAGAGGATTTTAACATACTTAACATACAAGATCAGCAAATATTATTCAATGGTGCAAAATCGAAATGTATAAACCTTACCAGAACTACAGCTTATGTTGAAATAGATATCTGAACTCGAAAGAAAATTTGATTTTACTACCAAGAACTACTTGATCAAACTGTTCAACTGAATGGTACAATTTACAATCTGAAAAATGGGATAATGGCTGTTTATGTACTATGTATAGCAAATAAGCACCGTTATGCTGAGTTGCCGTTATATCTAAAGATAACACAGGGAATTTTATGTTGAGGACATTTCAAAGAATCAGATAGGTTAGAAACACCTCTGCAACTATTAAGGATCTTACTCTCATGCAAACGCTTTCACCTTTTCCACAGTAAAATATGACAAGATATTAGACCGTAATCAATCACAGAAACTAATACAAAGTCTCAACTAGATTCTATAAACTGAGTTACTCGAGTAATATTTTCTAACTGAAACTCAATAGGATTCGCAGACAAACCATCTGAGTCAACGAGATCTTGATTTTAAGCATTTACCTCAATTACAAACATTAAACAACAGTACCAGTAAGAGAAAAAAAAAAGTATGAAAACCACATTAGCATATGAATGTCTCATCAAATAGTTATTAAGCAAAACTGAACAACAAAATTCAAATGTACAAGTGAACAGATTTCTTTTTGAGTCGTCCTTCTTCTCCGAACAAAGAAAAATAAATATCATAAATCATCACGCGTTAGATACTTTTTGATAAGCTTGATTGAAAAAATGAAAGAAAAACAATTATACTATTAATACAAAATAATATCAGTCAATATCTCACCTACTACAAAGCTACAAAACTATAAGGTATTGCACAAAGTTTCAAGAATAATTTAGAACTTGTTGTTCCATGATATTATCAATAATATTAAATTTCAAAATTGAATCACATCAATCCTAGTCTAGAGATACACTTGAGAAATTTTTGCACCTGCTGTCACAAGATTCTAACGCTCAATTTGTGAGGTCCTAAACCAAGATGTCCTACAAGTTCCTACCCAACAACACACCTATAAGAGGACGGAATAGGTGTTATCTATTACTTATTGCGATTGTTGGCCAAACACAATGTAACAAGTAATGCAATAAAGAAAATAAAAATAAAATAAAATTGAGAGACCAAAAGTTTATGCTGAATTGTGCGGAAAAACAGCACGACCAGGCCACAGAAAAGCTCGTTAAGAAAAGAGAGTACAAAAGGTGGTTGACGGAAAAGAACACGGCTTTTGACCATGTCTTCCAATGCCTCAACAAAGATCTTATGCTAAAATAAACATGCAGAACATTAGTCCAAGATCTAAATCCAAGCTACCACCTAAATTCACGGGGGCCACTCAAATCCACTAACAAACACACTCAACCATGAGCAGAAAATGAAGATCTAATTATGTAAAAATCAACCCTAATCACTCACTTAGGACATGTATCTAGTGAATAACTCTGAAGAAATTAGGGATCAGAAAGAAACCCTGCATATGATAGGCTGTAGATCAGAAGAATTACCAGGGCTGTTTGGATGCTCTAGAATATCATAGATGAACAATCAGACTATCAAACAACCTAAAGAGACATTCTAAATTGTTAAGATATGTATTTTATAGTTCAAGGGTATCATAAAAGTCAAAATCCAAGTCAAAATGTGCTAAAAGCACTAAATCAGTCTGGATAGACTTAAGACAGCTCCAAACCACTCATAATGGAATAGTCAAGAGTGCATAGCACAACATACTGCGCAAATCAGTTCGTACAGATTGAAATCCAATCCAGAATGTTTTTTACAGAACAGACCAGTGAGAGAATGTCTTCTATTTTGAAGTCAAAATTCAATCCACATCAATCTCACATGCTAAACACTCTCAAGTGATCTTTAAAGCAATTTACTCACGCAAGACCAACCTCACGTGGAATTCAAGCATACAGTTTTGTCACTAATGCTCATTTTGTGTACACTAGAAAACACAAAGACAAAGAAAATTAACAAAAAAGGGTGACTACTTTCACAAAACTTGCCGACACTAAAAAACATCTTAACGCACTCATCAATAACTTTTAAACTTGAAGAACCGAGACATTTCTAAGTGACTGATGCCTATATGATATGGCGATATGTGCCAATATGGAATTTTTCTAATAGAACAAGTATCCAGGTAACATTTTACGATCACCTCAAATCCTAGAACGATCCGGATATGAAGTCTTTTTCTTATTAGATTAGAATAATTTTACTTATTAGACTATGAAAGATATTTTATTTGAGACATCTAACAAATTAGGAATATTTTTATTTCTTCTGTTCGTATTTAGTATCCTTACCATTAGGACTGTTACAGTGATTCTAGGCCTACAAATAAGAGGATCTCCTGTTTCGTAATAATGATTAATTTTAGTAATAAAGAAGTGTGTTTCTCTTAATGGCTTTTAGGTTACACTAAGTTAGAAGAAAAGGTCCCTCTTCTCCTTGGAGCAGAGAGGCATCCAATAAACACAGTAAATATCAAGGATATAAGTGCCCATTGGCACGGACCATATCCAACGTGTCGTATCGTGCCAACAAGATATCGGCATAATACAACCTCCGTGCCGATGGCACAACTCAAAATTATCTTTTCTTTAAACTAATAAGCAATTTTCTAAATAGAGTTCAAAAGGTTTGATAAAGATACATAATAAGCAATTAGAATATTTTGTTGCTAAAGAAAATACATATTTCATGCCATTATGTGTAGGCACACATGTATTTTTTGTGACCAGCACGCATCGACACGGTACGGCACGGTGCAAGTACGGCACGGTGCAAGCTTTCAGCACTACCCCGTGCCATGACACTTGAATCCTTGCTAAATACATCTATTGGTATCAAAGCTACAGCAAAGAGAGAGAGATCCTAACAATTTGGTATCAGAGCAATTTGATCTTTAGGATATTTCTCTACGACTTCATTTGCGGGGGCAAAGTAGGAGACGTGGCGAATCCATTTGATCATAGTAGATAAGGCAAAGCATGCAACTTCTCTTCATATTTTTATCTGTAAGAAGTATTTAAATTTCTCTGTTGTTTTCAATAATTTGTTATAATTTCTTGAATTTCTATACTATTTTTAAAAAATAAATTTAGAATTAAAATAAATAAGGAATTATTAAAAAAAAATATTACAGCCTCTTGGAAAAAAATGTGCTGCCTTCAAACATCCCCTAAAGTATTTGTTTATTTAAAAAAGGGCAACAATTTGGAAAAAAAAAAATTATAATAAAATTCTTAAAAATTCAAAAAGGATCTGAAAAATTTTAGAAAAAATTTGAAAATTTTAAAAATAATTTACGTATCAAGAAGATATATATTTTCAAGAGCGAGCAAAAACTAAGATATTAAGTTCGTTTGAGAAAGAAAAAGAACCTCTATATTGGTTATCTCGTATAAGAGAATATTTTGATTAAGAAAGAATTCAAAAAATAATAGGCTCAGTGAAATAATGTACTATTTGGCGGGTAGAGCAAAAAGATGGGTCAGATGGTATATAGATGAGATAGACCATTTAACATGGAGGCAATTAATGTGGGCTCTCATTAAAATATTTGAATATTGTGTCATGGACCACGCTTCTTCAAACTTGCAATATCGTCCGTCCTACAACTATCAAGAGTCGTCACCTATGGAGCAACGACAAAATCAATAATTTCAAACCTTACAAGCTTCTCTATTGCAGATGACGCAATAATTTAAAACCTTTCAAAAAAAAATTTAGAACAAAAGATGGCACCTCATCATCAGCACAGTTGCAACTCAATTTGAATAATTTTCAATTAGCTAATATTGGCTCCAAAATTTGTCATGATGTTGATCCAACTACTCCGCGAAGGCGTGGACTATCGATTAACAAACAGAATTCCAAATTCCTCTGCACAACTAACCATCGCCTCCATCAAAATCTCTACCATCACCTCCACCAGTCGTTCCTCCACCATCACCACCATCAATCGTTCATTCACTATTGCCATCTCCAATTGTTTCTCAATCACCACCTCTACCAATTGTACCTTCATCGGTGCCTTTACAGATTAAACTTTCATCGTTGTCACTGTCAGTATATGTTTCATTGCTTTATCCATTATCGAATATTTCAAAGACATTATCGTTGTCAATTCCTCCTATTTTTGTGACACAAGAAGACATTGATGTGATTTCGCCAGTGATTAAGCCGATTACACAGACAAAATTGCTCGAACTTCATCATCAATTGTTGCACTATATTGGCTCACACCTTGAGGACAAGGTGTGTTTCAAGGGGAAGGAATTGTTACGATCACCTCGAATCCTAGAATGATCTAGATTGAAGTCATTTTCTTATAGATTAGCATTATTTTACTTACTAGATTATGATAGATATTTTATTTGAGATATCTACTCAATTAGGAATATCTTTGATTTATTCTATCTTTATTTAGTTGCCTTACAATTAGGAATATTACAGTCTAGGCCTATAAATAAGAAGCTCCACTCTTTTGTAATAATGATCAATTTTATTAATTCGTAAATGTGTTCTTCTTAACGGCTTCTAGCTTAGGCTAAGTTAGAATAGGAGGCCCCTCCTCCCTTTGGAGCTGAGAGGCATCCAATAGAGACGTTAATCTATCTATCGGTATGAAACCTACAATCATAAGCGGGGCATCCTAACATAACACCGTTCACATCCATCTACAAGAAGATAATGGTATAACTCTTGATTCTCTTTCTCACAGGAAAGCAACAAAAAGGCAGTTTCCGGTCATAAATTTTACTCATAAATGTTTACTTATAAAATCTAGACACGTCGATGTTTTGTGCCAAATATACGATGACTATATAGGCTGCTTAATACAAGTAGCTAGTGGGTAAACTTAATATCTTCGGCGCTACGACTCAATGCAAGCATAATTCATCTGGAGCCATATAACTTAGTGCGCTTATAACACCTCTTGTTATATAAAATACTAGGCAAGTGGCCGATAACAGCCAGTATCAACCAAGCCATGCATCATTATTACTTATGTTTGTTGTGTAGTAGAACTCATAAAAATGGGATTTCCCTCTACAAAATTAGGGCCAAGTTCTACCAAATAAGGAAGTACTATTAGCCTTTTTTGGTTTACTTTCTTCAACAACAATTTCTATTTCTTAATAAAGTCACACTCATAGGAAAAGCACAATCTTCTGCAGATGAACATAAAGTGTGTGGGATTCAAGTTTCAGATTGATAAACACTTCTGTATCCTCCTAATCATTTTAAAAAGATAGACTTCCTCGAATCATGGATAGGGTATCTTAAAAAAAGGATAAAGCAAAGAGATATCCAAAAATTGACAAGCTGAAAAACATAATTTATGACCATGAATGAGATTTTGGCTGGTAGTGAAAAACTAATCTAGGAAATACATTATGGACCTGGATTGCCATTGGTAGTTTTTCTAAAAGCCTGTCCAAAAAATACATTCAACCACCACCAAGTGAAGCATTATACATAAAGGTTTGGTATAGAACGCACAATGTATTTCTAAAACCGGTGGTCCTATTTTGCATCATCCATTATCGGAAACAATGCTTGCACCTTGTTATGCATTTAGGAAAACCTAAAATTTAATGATGCATGCTAAGCACCCCATGAGCCACAAATCTCACTAACAAACTTCCCATGACATTTTTGGCATATTTTGAAAGTCTGTCACCTGTCATAAGATACTCCATTTGCAGTAAGATGGACTTTTGTGTTCTTGATTACACTCCATAAAGAATTAATCTTTGGGGGTGCACTTTTACTATTACATTTCTGATGGCCATGAGGAAATTTAATCCAAAAAAATAGTCAAGGAAAAAGACTGACAATAAACATGACAGATCTTATTTTGTGATAGATTTTCGGAAATGTAGATGTAGATTGCGAAATTATAGAATCCCAAAATACTTAAATAATTTCTTGATTGAAAAGAAAATTAATATTACATTCAACAATAGGATCCTATTGAACAGTAAATTCTGCCAGATAAAAAGACAATGTATGCATCTAGTTGTGAATTTTACAGACAACGCAAAATAAAACAACTATGGAGAGATGCTAGAGACTATCTAAAAAGTGAGATCACTGTACCTGCTCGTTCAGGCAGCCTCATGTCCTGATCCCCAACATTGAGGTCACTGAAAGAATTATTATACTATAAGCACATAGACTGGAAACAAATGAAAACTACAGGCTAATGAACAAATACTGACCTACATTGGTCATAATTAGGCGAAAATATATTATTCATCGTTTCCTCATTGACATCTAAGGTGTCCCTTGCACGTGCATTTTCATTGCAGAGAGTTGTAACAGCTGTGTCGGCTGCAGCAGCAGCAACATGGGAACCAGCTACTGAAGACAACAAAGCCACCTAAGTAGACAGAATCAGTTTCCAATTTTAATTATAAATTTAAATCAGATTTGTGCATTTATAAAACAAACTTTCATTCATAAATTAGCACAGGTTAAGAAGAAAATATATAGTACCTGGTTCATTAGTGAGTCAGTAGCATCTAAAGAAGACAGGAAGCATCTCCTCTTTAAAGGGCGTTCTTCTGTAGATTCATCCACAACATCCTCCTTCCCATCAGTCTGTGTAGAAGTAACTGATTGAATAGGCTCCTTTGACAACTCAGTTATAGCATTTTGGTTTGTTTTGAGATCATAAAGTTGGCTTACGGAGGTTCTACTGTCACATTTACCATTTATGCTTTCCAACATATGTTCACCGAAAGGTAGCTGGATAAGCCTTGCAATACAATCAGATTTACTTTTAGTACGTACATGCTGAGCAATAAGATCCCAGTCATCTCCATGTTTTAGGACAGCCTCCAAAAGAAGAAGGGTCTCGGCATCCGTCCACGCACTAGCTGCACCATTGACATCACCATCTTTGCGATCACTTAATTGCACAGTTTCTTCCTTACAAATGTCCTTACTTTTTGAACATTTTGAGCAAACTACAAATCCACCCTGCATGACCTCAATAGAAAAGATTGCGATATTAATTTAACCTTCATAAACCAGTGATTCTATCATAGGAGAAAATAAATATCTTACTTCAGTTATGAATTCTGATAATTATTAGATTAGCAGAAAACAAACAGTAGATGGTAAACCATCAAAGCTAGTACATTTATCCATATAAATTTTGGGCTGAAGATGTCAAAGTTCAATTATGCAATTGATGATCTAATAAGAACATATATGATGGGACTTGTTATAAATATGGGTAATTTAAAATTATCGCAACCCATCCATATCAAACAAAATTAACAACATAGATCAACAACTTAAAGGAAAAAAGATGCACCCAACACAAGCACACCAAAATGGAGACGCACCTCTTCCAATTCACTCTTTAAATGCAAAAACGGAGCTATTGCAACCTTTTACCTGTTCTTGTTATTAGTCTTCAATCTTCTATGAAATCTTGCTAATCCGGATCCAACTCTTAAGTAGGCTCTACTGCCATGCTACTCAATCCCCCCTCGTTCCCCACCCCACCCCACCCCACCCAAATGAAAAAAAAAAGGAAAACACCAACAAAAAAAAAAAAACACTACCTACCCTTAACAGCTATACAATTTGTTAGTGATTCAAAAGAGGGCATACAGCATTGTCATGCAAACTAAGCAAATTTATACATGCCAAGACTATTATGATGACATTCTAGACCACTAACATGCTATTACAGGATAGATGTCACAACTCACAAGTGCAGAGAACTGTCTACAACACAGATTTCACTGATTAAAAATAAGAGAATTATCATAGGGTCTAGCAAACAAGGCGACTAATAAATATTTAAAGTAGAAACAAACTCTAATAGAGTATCAAAACGAATGAAAGAAAACTCCCACATATTGTGTCAGACAACAGTTATTTCCCATATGCAAGCCCTTGAATATGATAAGTAATATGCAACACAATTTATTCAATTATATAATATTTACGTTGCAATTTTTTTTCAAAATAATACACAACTTCGAGGCATGATGTTTCCTTAGCATCAATGCAACGGATGAGATGCATGTTCCTTCAGCATCAAGAAAAGCAACAAACGACATTGTAACATGAAGGTTTTTAAAAGGCTATAATCTCCCCCCGCCCCACAAAAAGTCAACAATTTTAAGTTCTAACAAATAATGGATTTCTTTCACTGGATATTTGACTTAAATAGTACTCCCTGATCACAACAATTTTTGCAAGGAAATCCATGAATGCTTCTCAGCATCTTAATTGTGGTTTAGAAGTCATACAAAACAACGCACACAAAAATAGGTTGGTAAATGACCTTTACATTACTGCATTATAGACAAAATAATGATTTTGATGCAATGTGGCCAGATGAAGACTGGCGCCAACTAAAATAAGGGGGGGTTACATGAAGAGAAGATTTCCTAGAAGAGGTCACTGATAATGGATTGAAAAAGAACCAAACAGAATGACACAGCAGAAACTAGCAAAGTGTAAAATATAGGGGCTGAAATGGAATTCGCAAAAGGTTCTTAACTATTAACTATAGAAAATGTGTAATAGGGTGAATCTCATTTTGGCGAACCAATTTCAATCCCGATGCACTATGAACACAATCAACTTAAACAAGCATCCGCATATTAAAACTATAGGCAACTAACAACTTCTATCTTCTTTTTTTTCCTTTCTTTTTCTTCATCTTGATACAGCTTACCTCCGTCAATTCATGCTGGCCTGCAGAGCATTGCTCCCCACAAAATCCACAAAATGGCGCCTTCCGTGGCGTCCACTCTCCAAACACATCAGAGTAAGACGTCAAAGGCGGCAACCTACACCCATTCACACCGCCCACAGCAGGTACTCCAGGTGCCGCCCCCGCACCTCCCGATTTCCTCTCGGCGTACGACTGCGACAGCGGCAGCACCACCTGCACTCCCCAAGGCGCACCTTCCTCTACCACGACATTGGGCCCCGCAGCAGCCTCCCCCGGTGGCAAGGCCACGCCATCGGGTCCCGCAGCCGCTGCTGCCCCGAAATTGATCAATCCCCACCCCTCCAAGAAGAGGAACACCTTTCGGAGCAAAGAAACGTCGCCAACCAAGCCCCTGCGGACGTTGGTGAAGGTGAGGCGGCGGGAGGGATCCTCCCGGTACTTGTTGATGATGAAGTCGCGGTAGTCCTTGTAAACCCTAGGGTTTCTGGTGAACGACGAGCCCTCGAAGAACTCCGGGAGGGACCTCCTCTCTGTGTCGTGGATTCCGTCCCACCGGAACCAGCCTGAGAGGGAAGGGAAAAGAGAAGGAGAAGAAAGGTCGTCAGAAACCCTAATAACACCTAACCCACAAAACCTAACCCTAACCCTAACCCTAACCCTAACCGAAACGCGAGGAGTTATTGACCGGACGAGATGGGGATGGTGTAGAGGTCGCGGGCGAGGTCGTCGTCGTCCTCCTGGCCGCCAGGAGTCATCCGTGTCGGATCGCGCGAGGCGGGAAGAGGGGGGTCAGGAACGGGAAGACAAAGGGGAGGAGAGGAACGGAGCAGAGTCGAGACTACACAGATCGGACGGATGGAGACGGTGGATTTAGGCTCGATAGAGCGATCCTCGCCGTTCGATGGTGCGTTCGGCAGGATCTGAGCCAATTCAAACCAAAACTTGCATCCGAGTAGAGAGGGCGACGAGACCAAGGGACTAGTATTACAAGTCTGAATCCTTTTTTGTTATTTATAATCTATAATCTATAAAATCTATTATAAATTATAATCTATAATTTATAAAACTCAATTAATCTCTCATATTCCATTTCAATGTTTTTTTTTTTTTTTTTTACTTCTTTTAAAAAACAAAATTTTTTTTACTTCTTTAAATGAACCATAAATTTATCTGTTTTTAATAATTATTTGGATAGTCATATTCTATTTCAAATATTTCTCGAGTACATCTGATAACTAGATGTTTAAGCACTGCTCTCTACTAAAATTCTGACAGAGCCACTACACAAATTGAGTTAATAATCTACGGTAAAAGTAAAGAGGAAGAAAAGGTAAAGATGAAAACAAAAGACAAAGACTATCATAGCTATCCTTGAGTCAATGATCTAGAGTAAAAAATGAATGAAAGAATGAGGTAAGAGCTAAAAACAAAAGAAAGAGAAAAAAATACAAAAACACCTTCGAATGTTGAGACTCGCATTTTCGGAGTGTGAGAGCGATAGCTGTCTACCCGAGCTTGTGCCCCTTTGTCGCGCGAGGTACTTTCGAATGGCATGATAAAGGAACTAAAGGAATGTATGAACGGTGCCTCTAGCTTTGAGATCCACCTAAGTGGTTGAGGTACTCCTTCAGGGCCCGAGTAATTGAAAGCAAATGTAAAGTGGACAAGAATAATTAAAGTGCAAATAGCACCCTTGACTTTGAGGCCCGTCTAATTATAGCATGACTACTTGGGTTCGGACCCATCAGACGAGGCACTCCTTTAAAGAGCTAAACAATTAAAGAAAAGTGTAATGGGTAAAAGCAACTAAATGACACCCTTGGATGGAACGCTTGCCAGTTGATTGAATGACTATCCGGATTGAAACCCATTGGGACTAGGTACATCCGAATGGTACGACAAGAGGTTTGGGTCAAAAGACTCACCCACAATAGCATGACTACGATGATTCGATTACACCTGGTGAGATACTTCCAAAGGGCCGAGTAACTAAATGAAAGTGTAAAATGGCTAAAAACTTAAAGAAAGCTTAAAGTGGCTAAAGAGTTAAAGAAAAATACCAAGTGGCTAAATAACTAAAAGGGGCATAAAGTTGCTAAAGAATTAAGGCTGCGTTTGGTTCGGGGATAAGAAAAATTTAGTTATACCGGGGATAGGTATAAGTTATGGTATTAGCAGGAACTAGTGTAAATTTATATTTGGTTGGGTTTAAGAGTTATACCGAGTTTAAAGAAAATTGTGTTTGGTAAATTATATAGGAATAAGGAGAATAAGAGGAATAAGAAAAAATTGTGTTTGGTTGAGTATAGAGGAATAAGAAGAATTGAGAGGGGATAAATATGTGTATTGACTATTTTGCCCTCTATGATATAATTTAAAAATAAAATAATTTATGGTATTAATCAACCTATAATAAATTTAGATTAATATTAAAAATTTAAAAAATATTTAAAATTAAATACTAAATATCTAAAAGTACTTAAAAATAATAGAAAATTTTAAAATAAAATATTTAAAATTTTTTATTCATTCTAATTTTCAAACCATTAACCATTAGATTAGCAAATTTTAAATATTTTCTTTTAAAATTTTCTATCATTCTTAAGTACTTTTAAATATTTAATATTTAATTATAAATATTTTTTTAATTTTTTAATATTAATCTAAATTTATTATAAGGTTGATTAATACCATAAATTTTTTTATTTTTCAAATTTATCATAAAGGGTAAAATAGTCAATAAAAAAACTTAATAAAAATTCGGCACTAATTATAAACAAATCAATATACCAATAAAAATCTGTTTGAATGTGAAATAAAATTGAAGCAGTATGTCATGACACAATATTGTTAATAATCAACCAAACAAATGTGAGAAATAATGACATTACACAAACAGAAAGTGCCCCAATTATAGGACCAACATAATAATTAGCAAATTCAATCACATACAATTCAGTCTATTATGTTCATAAAGATCACACATAATTAAGTCCTTTACATACAATCACATTGTAATCATAATTCAGTTCAATACACATAATTCAGTCCTTTACATACAATCCAATTCTAATCATAATTCAGTTCAATACACATAATTCAGTTCATACATTATTTTACAACCACATTGTAATCATACAATCACATATAATACACATTTCTTACATTGCAATCACATATATATCTAACTTCGATTATTCCATAACTGGTCTGTTATAATTGTGCGCAACGCGTCGCCTCTGCGTGATTCAGTAATACCAACAGAATCAACCGTTTCCTCGACATCTAAATCTGTAGGTTGTTCCTCTAACACATCGTTAAAGATAGCATCCGTACCTTGGTGTCGTCGAATAAAATTGTGTATAACGCAACATGCCATCGCAATCTGACATTGGACTTTATATGGAAACGGTGTTGCAACAGTCAAGATCTTGAACCGCTTCTTTAAAATACTAAATATTTTCTCCACTACATTTTTCAATTGTGCATGTCAATGATTATATAGGTCGCGCAGACTTCGATGAGTGCGACCTCGTGTGTTTCCCTCAAATTGGCTAATATGGTAACGCTCCCCTCGATATGGTGCAAGAAATCTTTCTGTATTTGTATAGCCTGAATCTACCAAATAATATTTGCCTATAAATTTTACGAAACATGTACAATGTTAATTTTTATATTCCCCATCATTAAAGTAATGTAAGAAAAATTTTTGTGTACCATATACCTTCAGGCACAGTGAATCCTCCACTTTCGCATGCCCATCGGAGTACTCTCATGTCAGCTGCTGATCCCTCCCAACCAGTGCAGACAAATAGGAAGTTATGGTCGAAGGATACTGCAGCCATCATGTTTTGCGAAGTAAATCCTTTGCGATTCCCAAATCTCGGTTGCTTGCTCCTACTGACAACCACGGGAATATGTGTCCCATCAATCGCACCAATTGCATTCTGCTAATAAACATTAAACATAGTAAGTCAATTAATATAATGTACACTGGTGACATATAAGTGAACTAACTAATATAAAAGCATACATACCTTGAATGGGTGAAAATTGACATTATCTCTAATTCGGGCATGCACCGAAACATTATTCGGCGGAAGTGTTATGTAATCGTCTTTCAACGTCACAATCGCCCGAACCACATTGTTGAAATGTCGACTGATAGTTTCACCCGAATGTTGAAATGTTTCAGCAATTACCCTATTAGCCACCCCATGTCCAACGCAAAATATAAATATTCCCAACTGTTCCTCAATTGTCATATGGCGTGTGTTTTGTACCAATCCCTTTCGGACTAGCTCATCGCGCAGTGCAATGAAAGTCGTGGTCGGCATTCGAAACTGGTCGTACCCACGGTCAGGATGGTCATTCAATATACCACATATTAGCTGGTGCCCTGTGAATAGACGGGTTCGACACGGTTGCTTGTCGACGGTTTGACTAGATGTCAAGTAACCTTGCTGAATCAACATCGCAAATACCTCACCCCAATAGTCGTCATCATCATCTAAAAGATCCCTTAAGATGGTATTGATTGTGAAGGAAAACATATGACCATCATATGAATCACCCATTTATGCTGTAAGTACAATATAGATTCAACACTGACAATCGCAACATATGACGTTGTAATACAACACTACTTCAAGCATGCTTGTTAATACAGTCAATATTTAAAGAGTACATCAAACATCATGCAAACAAAATATAATTGTCTTCTGAGCATAATACATAAGATGGCAATAAAATAAAGAAACAAACAAAGGCATAAACATTTAAAAAAAAACCTACATTCAAGGAAAAAATGGCCTATATACACCCGATTGCATTGCCACTTGTCGGTCAACCCACATTATTGCGTAGTCGTCGGTCATGGTCATAAAGAGTTCACGATTATTTGGATCTTTCAGTGCGTCCCCTGCAATAAGCACTTTTTCTGGAGTAATGCCTGGCATCGCATACACTTGGGTCATGCAATCCGAAATGGTTGGAATAATAATTTTGTTGGTCTTTTCATGCTGATAAATTTCACGGGCAAGCTCAAGCTTTTGCCTGCCTATATCAACCAGCTCAGATATTACACTAAACCCGGCATCAGGTTTGCGCCGGCGTCCCTCAAAGGACGAGGTATGTTTGGGTGGAGGGTTTGTGGGTTGTGGGGAGCGTGGTTGTTTGCTCCCTGAGCTATACCCGCTCCCGCTAGCACTACCTCCGACATTGGGGATTTCAGGAGTAGGGGATGGGTAGTCGGAGGTTTGCGGCGCCCTGATATTCGCATATTGAGGCGCTGCAGAAGATCCTGCTTCAAATGGAGTTGGTGAGATATTGAAAGCCGACATTCTTACTCCAAGATTAGTATCATCATCACCAGAGGAAGATGAGGATGAACTTTCAACTGTTTGGGCTGCATGCATAGTTGATGCAAAACCATATCGGCCAGTGGCTGTTGTTTTTTCTGTCAAGAACGCCAGATCCTTATATGCCGGAAACGGCCTATCTCGACATTTTTCATATGACGGATTTTCCTGTTGAATAGGAATAAGAAATGTATAATGTCAATTATGCTTATAGTACGCGAGACTTTAGAAAAAACTTTATGATTTACAGGATAGGGTCAATACCGCTATGACTGCATCCCAGTCAGTTGGATCACCTGGTGTCGGGATATTGTTGATATAATCCCAACCCCATCCACTCTTGTTGACTAAACAGTTATAAAGACTGTATGAGCGCTTTAAAACTTTTAGCCGATTTTTTATCTGCTCCTTGGTCAGTTGTAAATTGGTCCTAGCATTGAATGCCGCAATGATTCGAACCCACGCTACACTGGTGAACGACCCATTCACGTAGTTCCCCAGTGTATGCTCTTCAGTGAGCAAAGACAAGAATATTGCGTCCATACTGTCAGTCCAATTATGGGTTCGGGTATGAGGTTGGGCACGCTGCCCAGAAGAACCCTCCTGAGATCCTAGGAAATTAGAGAGTGGGTCGAAAGCCACACTTTTTCTGGCTTGATGCTTGGCGTGTTTCTTGACGGGACGCATCTGGAAGAAGAGTTATATGATGTATTTGAAGGCACAATGATACCAATAAGTAAAGTAGAAATAGAGGGGAATTGTAATTTAGTATTTGACTCAATTGGTTGCCACATAGTATGGGGTTGCATTGGATTCTAAATCCATGCCATCCATCAGATACTTATGGCAATCGTCATCATCGTCGGTATTTTTCGCAATTATCCGACAAAGCCAGTTTTCCGCTACTATATGTATGCCCAGTTTTTGTGCTGGTGGTGACCCTGTTGCCAGGTTGTTGCCATAATGTGTGCAGGTTGTCACCCTGATTTAAATATTGTTGCCATAATGTGTGCTGGTTGTCACCCTGTTGCCATCTTGTGTGCTGGTTGTGTGTATGCTGCCTATTACTCTATTGGCATCTTATGTGCTGTTCGTGTGTATGCTGCCTATCACCCGGTTGTTTTTTAATTTTTTTAAAATATTTTTTGACTCAATTGATTGCCAATTGGTATGGGGTGCAGTGGATTGTAAATCCATGCCAATCCATCAGATACCTATAGCAATCGTCATCATCATCGATATGTTTAGCATATTTGAAGCAACAGGGGGATAGGCTGCATACACACACACATCATATAAGATGGCAATAGGGAATATGCCGCATACACACAAACATCACATAAGCTGACAACAGGGTGACAACCAACACCCAAACATCTAATATGGCAATAGGGTGATAGGCATCATACACAAAACCAGCACACAATATATGTCAACAGGGTTACAACCTGCACACAATATGCCAACAAGATGGCAACAGTATAACAACCAGCACAAGCAATGGGCAACATGATGCCAACAAGGTGGTGATCCAGCACATATTTTAGCAACAACATTGAAATAGAATGCCAACAAGTAAACTAAATTATAGCAAGAATATGGCGACAGATTTTGAGAACAAGCACACATTATGGCAATGGCAACAGGTTGACAACATGCACACATTATGCCAACAAGATGAAAACATGGTGAAACCAAGCACAGATTAAGGCACTCATAGAGGGCATACCTTTGCGAAGTATTCCAAACCTGTTAAGAAGCAAGTGCTCAACAACGCGGCGGCCCAAGATCAAGATAGATGGAGCTAGGGGCGATGACGGCGCGGCGGCCCGAGCTCGGTGTACGCGGAGAGCGTTGCCGCAGTGGGGCCGCGACGCGGTGATCGGCGGACGGCAATGGAGCGGCTTCCGCAGCGGGGCCGCGACGTAGATCGCAGCGGGGCCGCGACGCAGATCGGGCCAAGCTCGGTGTACGCGGAGAGCGTTGCCGTAGCGGGGCCGCGATGCGGCGATCGGCGGACGGCGATGGAACGGCTTCCGCAGCGGGGCCGCGACGCAGATCGCAGCGGGGCCGCAACGCAGATCGGCCCGAGCTTGGTGTACACGGAGAGCGTTGCCGCACCGGGGCCGCGACGCGGCGATCGGCGGACGGCGATGGAGCGGCTTCCGCAGCGGGGCCGCGACGCAGATCGCAGCGGGGCCGCGACGCAGATCAGCCCGAGCTCGGTGTACGCGGAGAGCGTTGCCGCAGCAGGGCAGATCTGTGCGATGGAGCTTCGATCGGGGGAGAAGAAGATGGAAAAAATGGAGAAGGAGAAGGGGGAGAAGAAGATGGAAATAATGGAGATGGAGAAAGGAGCCGCACAGAGCTTGCCGCCGCGGGGCCGCGACGCGGCGATCGGCAGACGGCGATGGAGCGGCTTCCGCACCGGGGCCGCGACGTAGATCTGTGCGATCTGTGTGACGAAGCTTCGGGCGAGGCAGATCTGTGCGATGGAGCTTCGATCGGGGGAGATGAAGATGGAAAAAAATAGAGAAGAAAAAGGGGGAGAAGAAGTTGGAAACAATGGAGAAGGAGAAAGGAGCTGCAGAAGGCACCCACGTGAACGCCTCGATTCCCGAGCCTTTTTTCGTAACTGGCCTTATTCCATGTCGGGGTGGGAACTGCTGTTCCCACCCCCAAACCCCTTATTCCGGTTTGATGGGAATTACTGTTCCCATCAAAACTATTCCCGTTTGGGAATAAAAGCGGGGATAAGGGGGTTATCCCCCCCTTATCCCCGTTACCAAACGACGCCTTAAGCTATGCTTTCCAAAAGAAAAAAAATCAAATCATGGCTAAATGTTAAAAAAACTTAATTTTTTTTACTTCTTTAAATGAACAGTAAATTTATCTATTTTTAATAATTATCTGGAGAGTCATATTCCATTTCAAAATTTTCTTGAGTACATCTGATAACTAGATGTTTAAGCACTGCTCTCTGCCAAAATTTTGATAGAGCCACTGTCACGCCCCGGGTGTAAACCAGAACCCGGGCCCGTCCACAGATCCGCCGTGCATGCGGTATTTCCCACATACACGAAGCGTCGGTAACCTGCTCAGATAAGAAAAGATAATAAAAGAGCATAATAATCAGAGCTGAAAAAAAAACTACTGTATCTCAGACAGATGCTGGAAGTAAAAGGTACAACAGTAAAATAAAATACAGATGTCTCTCCCAGCTCACTACTATAATACAAACAGCTGGCGGAAGCCAGTCCCAAAAGTAAGTAAGTAAAAACTGTCTGAGAAGTCCTGGTGCCCAAAAATCTCCAGCTACATCCCTCGGGAGGCTCTCTATCTAGTCCACAATTCGCTTACCTCGATCAGTTGCTGACGGCCCAGCAACTCCCACTGAGGACTCTGCAAAACAAGGGGAAAGAAAGAGACAAGAGGAACAATGGGGGTAAGTACTACTATAAACAGTAGCCTCCCCTAGTGGGTAAAGCCTCAGCTCAGATATGCCCACCAGGTGATCAGAGGCAAAAAGGGGAAAGGAAAAGAAAGGAGAAGCAGATAAATAAAGCAACTGATAAAGTGCTATCCCTAATATGCCTCTATATGACCAACCAATAAGGATGGGAAAAGTGATGCATCAGAATCAAGTAGCCTGTCATAAAGACCCAATCTGACAGCCAGTGAACACTGGCACTGCCTGCTCTGCTGTCGAACTCAAGAAACCAGCATGGTGCCCGGCGCTCACACCGTGGACCGCGAGAAACCAGCATGGTGCCCGGCGCTCACACGTGAAACGAGCAGCAAGGTGCGGCGCTCACAACCGTGGAAAGCCTACTCCGGAGTGGCACTCGAGGGGAGCGACCCACACGAGCAAAGTATCACTGTATCAAGCATCTCTGTAACCACTGTCTCATAATAGCAGGGCTGGATCGTGACTCAAAGAAGTGGGAAAACCCTCCACTAAGTAAGCCCGATCCCCGAACACCCAATCTGATGCAATAGAAACAATCCGGTCAACCACCCAAGATTCGTGGTCGCCGCAACCCCCTGACAAACTCAACCTGTCCCAAATCCCCAATACCTGCCTACACTGTCCAACATACGCTCGAACCTGAGCGATTAAGCCGCTAGTGCAACAATGAAAGAAGAAAAGAGAAAAAGCATGGTTTCTCCTAAGTCAAGTCCCAAAATAGTGTAGCAGTAAAAGATGGCAATAATTATGTGACCAATTAATCATGCAGTGTTCCAATATTTGTCCAGGTTTCCAGAATAATCAATTTAGAGAATAAAGGCTAAAGTGACAGTCACATATGAAATCATCAGTTTTGCAGTCCTCAAATATTCACATTGTCTCTAGCATACGGTCCAGAACTTAGGCGATTTAAACAAATGATCAATCTAACAATATTTTCGCGGATCAGATAACCAATAATTTGCTCCCTAAAGCATGCGAGTCTACCAATTAACACATTTAGCATCATCAAATCAGGGGTACTCTGATATTCCTAGTGGGCATAACAAAGGAGAGGAGTACAACAACCACCCACCTGAAGCGCAACTGTCCAAACTCGTACAGTCAGAAAATACCAAAATTCCAATTCCTCGCTCCACAAATTCAGCACACCCGAAGCATTCCTGGTACATCAGAAATCCACTAATTACACTAGACTCCCAAATTCAGCACTTAAGCACATACAACCTCGAATTCAGAAATGCTTATTACCACCTGCAGAAATTGCCCAGAAAATTCCAATAAAAATATCACGGCGATCCTTGCGTCGATAGCTTCGAAACGGTACCTTGCACGCCCAAATCGGAGTTCGGTATAGTCCAGATAAAAATTCGGCAAGAGAGCACTCTCATACAATAATCTGGATTAAGGGCTGATTACTGTTCACAGAGAAATCATTAATTCTCACCTCGAAAGAAAATTCACAAAATCCAATAAAAATACGAGCGCGTTCCTTGCGATCCGTAGATGAAAAAGTTGTATAAGCTCGTCTCCATCAGACGCTCGTGCGCGAAGATATGGCCAAAATACTCCGATGCTGTCCTCACATTCCTCACAGAAAAGGGGAACCATTGTTACCTCGGGATCCGAGCAAAAGAAGCAAAATCAGAATGCGTGATCAAAATCAAAGTTGAAGCCCTACCTGTTAGGAGTCTTTCGGCGCAAGAATCACAGAAGAAGGAGCTCGGGGTAGGACAGGGGAGCTAAAAACACTGCAGCTGCGCCGAGAAGAACACAGAAAATGCAACGTCGCACCGCGCCGTAAAATCAAGATCTCGAAATCCGTGTCGCCCGAAGATCTGAAACTTGGTAGCGTGCTACTCCTCTTCATGGAGAAGAATCTTCTTCTCAGGCCACAGGGAGAAAGAAGCTCGAAGATGGGAGAAAATGGTCCATCAATCTCTCTCGGATTGATAAGAAGGAGAAATCCAAAACAAAATGACCCAGAAAAAGTCGCTGCGCCCGGTGCACGTGAGCCACCCAACGGAGACGCGCCACGTGGCCCCAACCATGTGCACCGCGCCGTGAACCGCGCACCCCGCACGTCGCGTACCACCTGCTCCACGTACGGACCGACTACACCAATTGCGTGGACCGGGTGCAAACACCGAGCCAATCAAATGCTGCCACGTGTCACCCTGTCGGTCCACCGTGCACCCGAGAAACTCCGTGGACCGCGCGCGTGAGCCGCCCAACCATCATCCGCCACGTGGCGCGCCCTGGTGCACGGCCGCCGCCGTGGACCGCGCGCCTGCCCGCGGCCCTGCGCGCTGCCCGCGCCCTGCCCGCCCGCGCGCCGCCGCTGCTCCGCCTGCCCGAGGCCGCGCCGCCGCCCGCCGGTGCTGCCCGCCGCCGCCGCCGGCGCCGGCGATCGCCGGAAAGTACTGTTCCGGCCGTGAACAGTAAAAACACTGTAGCAAGCTCCGAAAAATCCAAGTAAATAGCCCATCTTGACCGTTTTCGCGCGCTGAATCCAAATACGGCGTCCGTTTCGCAAATTCCAATCCTATAAATTGCCGGAGGCTCCCGGAAAGGTATTTTCAATCCGAATTTCGCGCCGAGTCCAAATTTGATATCCGATTTGCGCGAAAGCACTTCTAAACATCCGACGGGGTCCCCCGATATCCACGTGATCCATTTTATGCCCCGAGTCCATCACTTGAGTCCAAGTTGGCGCGCGAACACCGCCGACATGCCCCGTAGGCCTCCAGAAGCTGCCGGTCACACTGTAGAAGCCCTGCAAGGATCCGGGTCACCAAAACCTCCCCCACTAAAAGAAAGTTTCGTCCGCGAAACTAAAGCAACTCCCAAGGAGTCTCAAAAAAACCAGGGGTCCAAACTAAATACGCCGTCTCCAGCTCCCAAGTCACCTATCACGCCCGTGTGATACCCACAACAACCACAACAGCAACAACCGAGAACGGCAAAGCCCGATTGCGCAATTCCTCACCTCACGAGGCCGGAATTCGCAACGGCGCGCCCCGTACCACCCATAACCCTCATAGGGCTTTAAAAGAAGCGAGTCAATCACGGGCGGAGGGGTCCACAGCATAACACTCCAAAGCTGAGACGCAGAAAAAACCTCAAGAACTCCAACAAAAGGTTGGGGAAAGAAACGAACAGCACGAGCAACATGCTCAAGAATCAATCCCAAGAACCACTCAACCCAAAGCGACCCGAAACACATTCACCAACACCTGCACAGAAACGGGCCCCAATAAGCACGTGGTTCACACTCAGTCGCCCTACAAAACTCAACCACCCAAGGGATTGCGCAGCCGCGGCCTCTAATCAAAAGAGATCCTCTAGGACACAAACTCAAACCCTGTACACAACAGATGGCCCCACACAGCGCCAATTATAGAATCAACAAACAACAATCCCAAAGCTCTTCTGCTCAGGTATCAGCCACCACAGCGGCCCTACGGGGTGATACAGGTCGTGTCTCGACAAAATCCAATGATCGCTCTACAGCACGATGGGATGGTATCACTATAACTCACCAATCAATTCTCCCACCACTGACTACAGGGTTAAAATCGGCGCTGGTACCCAAAACTCGTCATCTGATCATCAGGCTCTGCTAGCATATTCCGGTCCAAAAGTCTCACCCCACACAATAACCGTCGATCCGGACCCCAGTATAAATAAATCCTATTTGTGGCGGATTTCCACAGTCGCCCCCTATGGCTTTGAATAGGCAATCCAGAGGGGGACATGTTCTCGAAGCGTAAAACTCTCCGACAATAACGACTTGGCAAAAAGCTTCATCCTCACAACCTTGCCACAGCATCTACAAAGCTCCACAAGCTCTAAATCACTCAGGAAGAGGGTAAAGCCAAAATATCCTTAAAGATCGCTGCTATCAATCTGTTCACGTCCCACTGGAAAACAGAGTTCCTCAATCTTAAAGGACACAAGGCATTAATCATTCCATGGGCTTCACCGTACTCGTAATGCCCCTAGCGTCCTCTTGTACGCCATCTTGGCGAAAAACTCAGCTGTAAATCCAAACTGATGCATGGCATCATAAATCGATCAACTGCCGGGGGCAGAACTCCATTCAAAAGGCCCTAAATAATACATGGACCTGACGGGCTCCAATCACAAAGGGCTCTCACGTCGTATATAACGACATGACACTAGGTCCAACAGACCCTCGATTCCCACGATCCCCCAGCACCCACGCCATCAACTCCCACAGCTCTAAAGGCGATATCCAACGAGGTGCTATGAAGTTGTGCGCTGGTTTCCAGAACCACGTCAACCCCACAATCTAATCTCCCTTGCTGGCGGATAATAATCGGTCAGGTGGTCTCACACCGGGGGTCTCACGAGCAGGATAGGGATATCCTTAAGTCCCGCTGTCGCGTAGGCACCTCTCACACTGTCCGCGTAATCGGTGTGCTCTAACAGTCTCAACAAACAAATTGCTTCCATTATATGCTTGCAGAAAATCAAAAGTCTTATCTCATCAGTCAAAAATCCTGTGGCACCACACCAACCAATCCAAGCACTGGGTCAGACACCAAGCTGCACAAACACCAATATGTCTGCGGAAAACTCACGGCATCTGCTACAATGGCCATGATCCACTAGCCTCCCCCACGCACAATTGCCAACAGTACAACCGGTTACCTTAAGGGCATGTGGCTAAACGATCTATACTCTATCCCATGCAGGAATACAACATGTCCTAAACTCCGATTGCTGAAGATGAAATCACCACACTGCGACAACTCAAACACTACCGTGGCGCCCCCAAACCGGCGGCACAAATTCATCCGCTCGTGCAAGGTGGTGTCGCTCAGCCTGCCAAATATCTAGAAACAATCACAAAGGGAGCACGACCTCTGTCCATGCTCACGCTGATGGTGCCGAATGTGGTCTCCGCAGACAGCCAATCCACGCTACCGCTTGCGCCGCCTGTAAAAGGGCTTGTTGTGTCAGGGGTCACCCAACCCGATGTCTCAAGATGCGTCGAATAATCCTGACATAATCCACTCTCAGCCACGCATATCCTTGCGCCCCGTTCCCTAAAATCATAGAACGCGCAGTTCGACAGCTGCGTAAACCTTTAGACACCAGAAGGCTGCCAAAGAGTCTCTCCATCATTACCCCAACCACGATTCTACCCCAAGAAGCTCCAAACCTAATCCTAAGATCGGGGTGGTTTATCTGCACACCCCACTGCCAACTGATCATTGGGTCCCATAGCTCATCAGCTGTCAACATCCACCTGCCTCGGCGCCTCGGCACAAACATTGCACATGTTGGGCTACTCATCCATCAATACCACAGAAATCCTCGCCCTTGAGGATACTGCAATCGGGTGGTATCAGAAGGAAGCACTGTGACTGCCCGCCGCTCCGACGACTGTGTCACAAAACCAGATGCTCGCTAACTCTGCAGCTGAAAAGCCTCTGACAATCCTGTCACTGGGTCCGGAGCTCTCTGACTCCAATCGGTATCCGGCCCGAAAACAACTGGCTAGGGACCAAGTGCTGCACCAAGTGCACCGGGTCAGGGCCCCAAAGTCGGGAGACACCGCTCGCCACGACAAACAGCAAATCAGCACATCCCAAACACTCGACCAATCTAGCGAAAGTCAAAAGACATCTCCCTATTTCGTAACCTTATGTGTCTGCAGCCAACATAATGGTTCAACAGAAATAGACTATGCGATCCCTCTTCACTCAAGGAAGAGTTAGCAATAAAAATCACGACTTAGCAATAATGTCACGCCACTCCGCACGATTCATCCTAGGTCTGTCCAAAAGCCTAGGGTTTCCTAAGTCCCAACTGATCTATCCCTAAGCTCTGATTACCAACTTAATCTGTCCACGCCCGGGTGTAAACCAGAACCCGGGACCGTCCACAGATCCGCCGTGCATGCGGTATTCCCACATACACGAAGGTCGGTCAACCTGCTCAGATAAGAAAAGATAAAAAAGAGCATA